>CM053276.1:104702591-105175348 GCA_028583415.1 Protea cynaroides
ATCAAAACCAGAAGCCAAACAGACCCTTATGAGCCTTACTGGGTCGGTCTGGGTCAATTTGGTTCGGTTCGGTTCGATCCGTCTTGGCCAGGTCTGGCCTGACTTCGATTCGGTTTGAACTAAACCGAGTATATATTAAAATTTTTTTTATTCCTTTAAACCGAACCGCTTTGGTCTGGCAGGGTTGAACCAGAGAGTTGGTTCACCGAGCCAAACCACCGGTCCAACATTGGTTCAACCCGGTTCAATTTCCCAGGTAAACGGGTCAAAATCGGGCTTTCGGACCATTTTACCGGGTTAAAAAATTAGGCTACGAACAACCCATCGGGTCAGAAATATGGGTTCGGGTCAGAATCCGGGTTCGGGTCGGGTCTGCCCCCGGTCTGGACCAGCTCTGACAGGGCCGGTCTGGACTGGGTGGACTCGGCCCGAGTCACCAGCTAACCCGTTAGGGTTAGCGATTCTGCACTGAGTCGACCCGGCGATGACTCGGCGCCGTCAGGTGTTCTTTTTTTTTTTTTATTCCTTCCCACCCACGAGTGGATCTCACTCGCGGATTCCTCCGGTGATTGCCGACACATCCGACGGCCGATGTCGGCGATTTTTATATCGCCGGCTCCATCTCTTCGAGACCTTTCCAACGGTATATAGCTTGATTTATTTTGTCGATCGAAAAAAAATTTTCGTCTATGGAAATCTCCGACAGATCTGATCGAGATTCGATCCAAAACTTGGGAAAAATTCTCTTTTAATTTGACCATTCATTATCAGTCTTTTTAATTAATCTCCATTGATTCTAGGTCTGTATGGTTGGCTCTGATACCAACTGTCAGAATATTATGAGTTTAGGGTTTTCAAGAAACTCATTCCAATCTCATACAGTAGCCCTAGAACACAATAGAGAAGCCATAAACAATGAATATAAAGACATACCTGTCTGTGAAGATATTAATTTCCATTCGCTCCACGACGCTCCAAGCTTTGATCGAAATCCCTTGGCTACAGTCTTCCACAGCCTCTAGAGGATATCCTGACGTCTCTTGCTAATGGGTGTAGAGAACTGATTAACCGTGGCTGTGGGGACTCTAACCCTGTATTTATAGAATACAGATGTAACCCTAAAACCCTTCCCACAATAGAATTAGGGTTACCAAACCTATCTCATACCGTATGACGAACCAAACCAAACCGGTTATACCGTGTCAATCAGATTTCCACTGAATTAACTAGTTTAAGTAATTAATTAAGCCCACATAAATCTAACATACCAATCACAAATAGAAATAACATACTCTTGAGTAATACAATAAGTCAATAATTCACCAAAATAATAGGTGGTAATACAAGAACACTCTCACCTCAATGCTGACGAAACAAATACTGGGAGAACTGTCACCTTTCCTTTTTCCCTGAATAAGAAAAATTCATCACTTTTCTCTCTGGATTAATTCTCGTCTCAGGAACTCGCACCCGTACATACACCGTCTTCACTTAAGGCATATATATAAGATTTAAATGAGAGATGAGATGAGAGACGACATTCTCAAACCGCCTTTGAGAAAACCTTCCCATTAAGGAAAGGTGTGGGTCCCTCCACCCACGTGGGTGTGAGGAGGAAACCCAACAAAGTGAATAGATATGTTGTGAAGGTTATTCGATACATATAAAGTCAATCCATGAAAATATTAGCTAGAGTCATCTCTATTATTTAGCGCGAGTGAAAAGCTATGTTGTTGTAAAGGTTTATAATTAACACGTGAAGTCAACTTGGTAGTGATTTTGATGTAGGTTGGGGAACTTTCCAAGCCATTATAAATCTTGGTACCCAATTTATCTTTTACTCTATCTTATAATCTACATTGTATGCTTTCAATGTTTGTGATCTTGGGTATCTCTGAGCTTCCGCATTCTAATTCAACCACTTTGATTGAATCCTCTTATTTAATTGAATTTGTTTTAATACCCAAAATTCATTCCTTATTGGGTGTTGCCACAATCCAACAAAATGGTTATATTAGGCTCTCTTTAGTATGCATTATAGAATTAAATATATAATATATTATGACAAAAGTAGTAATTTGGTACGATTTATGGTAGTTATTTATATTTAAAATAAATTTATATAATCTAAAATCTACAAATAGGATAAAAGGTGTACCATTATTGTGATATTCTATTATTTCTTATGTATGTCTAATGGTATTAAAGGATTATTATTTATGATTCATAATTTATTCTCATATATGATTTATTATAAATAACTCATAAATATAAAGATAAACTATACCAAAGCGAGCCTTAGTTGAAGGCCTTCTTTTCTTCTATTTATAGACTATTTATAGAGGAGAATGTGTATTCGATGCCACAGATTTCAATTTGAGCATTAGGAACGCACATATACAAATGGGTATGTCCATTACGTAGCCACATAAGCTCGAGTCCAAGCCCAAACAATGTGATGAGTTCAACTGAGAACCAAAAAGTAATGAATCAGGCGAGACTACCCTTGACTCGCCATGCCCAACTCGGTGCAGCTCGGTGGGTGCTCGGATGAGGGAGGGTCCACAAAAATGGTGGATATCATGGTCGTCCCGCAAGGAGGAAAAATAGAAGATTGGAGAGAGAATAAGAAGGGGAGTAAGGGTAAAAAGGTAAAAAAAAATGCATAAGATGAGGGAGTGGTACTGTTTTAGATTTTTTGGGCAGTTTTGTAACATAAATTTTTATTAACACCTCCTAAATGTGTCAAATAATAAACAGTCTTAGTTTTTTGCCCTATAAGTAAGGGTGTCAAAAATGGGCCCGGCCCGATAGCACGGACCGAGCTGGCCCAATATAACCCGAACCCAGCCCGGACCGAACCTTAATGGACAGGTTTCGGTCTCGGCTTGTAGAGCCCGACACCATTTCAGCCCAGACCAAAACCAGACCGGACCGGCCCGTTAAGAAGCCCGAACTAGCCCGAATCAATAATACCCAATGTAAGACCCGTGTCAATCTAACCCGGTCTTACCACCTTGAACCAGGTTTACCCATCATGGTCGAGTCAAATGGACCAAGGGCGTGAAGGAGATCGAAATCCCATGTAAGACCCGTGTCAAACTAACCCGGTCTTACCACCTTGAACCAGGTTTACCCATCATGGTCGAGTCAAATGGACCAAGGGCATGAAGGAGATCGAGATCCCAGGTATAAAATCGACCCAAAAACACTTAATTTTAGGGGAGGGTGGTACACCCGGCCTAAGGGGTCGGACCTCCCAAAACAGAAAGTCGGACCCTCGGTTTTGAAGGGAGTGGTCGGACGCTTAAGACCCTAGGGTCGACGGGATCATCGACCTCCCATCGACCCTCGGTTTCTGATGAAACTAAAATTAGGAAATTTCCTAATTTTCGGTTGGGATTCCTTCCAAATCTCAATGGGATTATTATAGGACATTCCTAGTCTATTTAAAGGACGTTCCTAAGCCACATTCACTCCTTTCACAACCTTAATTAAATTGAGAGAAAGAGAGAAGAAGGAAAAGAGGAAGAAAGGAGGCTAGGAAGAAGGCTTAGCAAAAAGGAGAAGAAATTGCAGAGAAAAGTAATCTTCTCAGGTATGGATACTAATTCCATGAGTTTCTACAGACCTTAGGTTAGATATGGTTGAGTGTAGGATTTCGGAGAAACCCAAACCATCCATCCATGGTTAGGTTTTCATGGAAAATCATAGGAGGATGCACGAAAGCTATCTAGATGGGATTATACATGGTTCTAGACCATGGAATGAACGTTGAATGAATGTAGGAAGCAAGCCATAGGACCCCAAACACGAAGAATGAGTTAAAAGTGGAAATTGGACCGAGTGCACCAGGGGTCGACCGAGGGTCGATAGACCATCCGACCCTAGGTGTTTCGACCATCGACCCTCGGCATTCGGGAAGTTCAGGAATGGAGGGAGGGTCGATAGACCCATCAACCCTAGCATCGACCCTCGGTCTGAATAATGGTTTTTAAATTCTGAATTAATTCTAATTAAATTCTATCGACTTTGTTAGGTTTGCTAGCAATATAATAACATTATAAATGTGATTCTAAAGCTTGGGAAAGTATCTTTTAGCAAGCTAAGGTGAGGAACCTTAACCCCAAACTAAATTGATTAATAATAAACTGTTTTCTATTCTTGAGTCCTATGCCATGTTTGATTCTATGCGAATATGTTTGTAATGTGCATACAAAGATGCCATCCAATATTTCTATTACTTGTTCATGCATATTTACTTTATTGTTTATAACATGATGATGATGATGATGATAGGAATAGGCATGTGCTTGTATGTGTGTGGTTGATGTGCTTGATGCGAGCGAGTATCAGGGGAGGTGTGATGAGAACATCAATAAACGTTAATCTTTGGCGGGTCTCAGCACTTTAGCTCTATCTCTAACTCAAGTCTTGTGCATTGGCATCGTCATATCGCCATTACCTTAGCAGAACTATTATGTCGTAGAGTATTAGGGGAGGTGGTTGCTAACAGGGGCTTACGTGTTGGTATAGCATTATATAGCAATAAACGTTAACCTTTGTTGTATAATGTTATGGTAGGGTGGATGGGGACGACGATAAACGTTAACCTTTGGGCGGGCTTCCACACCCTGTGTATAGAGGCGGTGTCAATAAACGTTAACCTTTGACCACCCAACCTTTCTATTGCACATTGCAAACTATAAACCAAGACCAAAGATATGAATTGACTTTTTGCATGCATATGTAATGTTGCATTGTTTTGGCTACTCACTGAGCTGTGTTGTGTGCTCACCCCTCGACGTCGAATATTTTTTTAGTTGATGATGCAGGTTATACAGTTGAAGATTATATGAACGCGTCGGCATACGGAACTGTAGCAGCTATGGAAGTTGGAGCTGAAGACGATACACACGACTCCTTTTGCGAGTGCAACTCGTGTGTATTCGATTAGATATTTTTATAGGTTTCTTTATTGGATTATAGACATGTATTTGATACTTAATTATTTATGTCTCGGTTTGATACGTAATAATTTTTTATTAAATTATTAATATCATTTTAGTTCTCGGGTTCATTTATTTATAACATTTCCGCTAATGTGTATTTACTCTGATTATGATTGTGAATGCGTGTAAAGTTTGGATAACGCGGGGATAGCCTATTAGAGATCCTGGTTGAACCGTTGGTTATTTAGCGGTTCATTACACCATTCTGAAATGTGCGGAATTGGGGTGTGACATCCCAGGTATCAAATCGACCCAAAAACACTTAAATTAGGGGAAGAGTCGCATACCCAGCTAAGCAGGGTCGGACCTCCCAAAACAGAAAGTCAAACCCTCGGTTTTGGAGAGAGGGTCGGACAGCTTACGACCCTAGGGTCGACGGGATCATCGACCCTCCCATCGACCCTCGGTTCCTGCCGAATATGGAAATTAAGAAATTTCTATATTTTTCGATTGGGATTCTTTCCAAATCTTAGAGGGACTTATTTAGGATGTTCTTACTCTAATTAAAGGACGTCCTTAAGCCACTTTCACTCCTTTCACAACCCTAATTGAATTGAGAGAAAGAGAGGAGAAGGAAAAGAGGAAGAAGAGAAGCAAGCAAGAGAACTTAGCAAAAAGGAGAAGAGTTGCAGAGAAAGATTAATCTTCTCAGGTATGGATACTAATTCCATGAGTTTCTACAGACCTTAGGATAGTTATTGGAGAGAGTGTGATCTCGGAGAAACCCAAACCATCCATCCATGGTTAGGTTTTCATGGAAAACCCTAAGAGAATGCATGAAAGCCATCTAGGAGGATGATTCATGGTTTCAGACCATGGAATGAATGTTTAATGGAATGTGGAAGCAAACCATAGGACCCCAAACACGAAGAATGGATTAAAAAGTGGAAATTGGACCAGAGTGCACCGAGGGTCGCACCTAGGGTCGATGACCATCCGACCCTAGGTGTTTTTGACCATCGACCCTCAGCATTCGGGAAGTCTAGAAAGAAGGGAGGGTCGATAGACCCATCGACCCTAGCATCGACCCTCAATTGACATAATGGTTTTAAATTCAGAATTTATTCTAATTAAATTCTATCGATTTTGTTAGGTCTTCTAGCAATATAATAACACTGTAAAGGTGATTCTAAAGCTTGGAAAAGTATCTATTAGCAAGCTAAGGTGAGGAACCTTAACCCCAAACTAAATTGGTTAATAATAAACTGTTTTATATTTCTTGAGTCCTATGCTATGTTTGATTCTATGCGAATATGTTTGTAATGTGCATACAGCATGCCATCCAATATTTCTATTACTTGTTCATGCATATTTACTTTATTGTTTATAACATGATGATGATGATGATAGGAATAGGCATGTGCTTGTATGTGTGTGGTTGATGTGCTTGATGCGAGCGAGTATCAGGGGAGGTGTGATGAGAACATCATAAACGTTAACCTTTGGCGGGTCTCAGCACTTTAGCTCTATCTCTAACTCAAGTCTGGTGCATTGGCATCGTCGTATCGCCATTACTTTAGCAGAACTATTATGTCGTAGGGTATCAGAGGAGGTGGTCTCGGTCCTTGTAGTCTCTGACTCTACCGGGGGGCCTTAGCTCTATCTCTATGGGCATTCTGAGGGATGCTGGGGTGAGGCCTTGGATACACTATTTGGCATTAAGATTGGTTAGTTGCGAGCTCAGTTTGCAGCCCTCGTTAACAGGGGTTTACGTGTTGGTATGACACTATATAGCAATAAACGTAACCTTTGTTATATAATGTTCATGATTGGGTGCATGTGAGTTGACGATAAACGTGATCTTCGGGTAACGTCACACACTCGTGTATAAAGGCGGAGTCAATAAACGCGACCTTTGGCTACCTAAGCCTTTCTATTGCATACTGTAAACTTATATACCAGACCAAATATATAAATTGACTTTTTGCATGCATATGTATTGTTGCATTGTTTTGGCTACTCACTGAGCCGTGTTGTGCTCACCCCTCGACGTCAAATATTTTTAGTTGATGATGCAGGTTATACCGTTGAACACTATGTGAATGCGTCTGCGTACGGGAACGTGATAGCGATGGAAGCTGAAGCTGAAGTGGATACACACGACTCCTCTTGCGAGTGCAACTCGTGTGTATTTGATTAGATATTTTATAGGTTTCTTTATTGGAATTATTAAGACATGTATTTGGTATTTAAATATTTATGTCTCAGTTGAAAACAGAATAATTTGCTATTAAATTAATGATATCATCTTAGTTTCTCAGTTCATGTTATTATAAGACTTTCGCTATTGTGTGTTTACTCTGATTATGATTACGGATGTGTGTAAGTTTAGATAACGCGGGGATAGCCTATTTGAGATCCTGGTTGAACCGTTGGTTATTTAGCGATTCATCACACCATTCTGGTTAGACCAAAATTGGGGTGTGACACCCAACCCGAACACTGGTAAGGTCCATCTGGGCCTAGTTTCTTAATTTTAATGGTTTTAAATTTTGATGGATTATATTACACTATTATAGTTCACTTCTTGATCCGAAAGATTATGTGAATCTATAGTTGAAAAGAGTATATTAATTGTTACAATTTACTGAATTATATACATATAGAAGGAATGATACTAATTTTATAGATAGAAATAATAAAATAGGCTATATATCTTACATATAAAATAGGCTCGATAAGCTTGATAAGCCCGGTCCTGACCGAACCAGCCCAAAATCACCTCAATATGCCCAGCCCGATAACAAACCGATACCGGACCAGCCCGTTAGTTATTGTGTCCAGCGCAGCCCAACCCAGCCCGAACTCTTAATGGACATGTTTTGGGCTGGGCTTATAAAACCCGACACCGGTTCAGCCCGGACCGAAACTGGGCCGGACCGGCCCATTGACACCCTTACCTATAAGTATATAACACTTTTTTTTTTTGGTAAGGGTAAATTCTCATATTTCTCGTAAGTATTCGGTATTTGAAACAACGTGCAAAATAATAATTATTGACAATGACAAAGGTAAGTCATTTTCAAATAATCCTATGAGGTAATTTTAAAATAATTTTATGTAAACTTCATTTATCATTTGACTTGAATAACTTTTGATGATGAAAAAAGGGGAAATCAAAAGAAGGTTGAATGTTTTAAATATACCTATAGAGATGTTATTTGTACACTCTTGTGGTGTAATACTTATCCATGTTTTCGGTAATATTTTGAAGATAGAGGGTTTCCACAACCCTAATGTGGTTGGAATCTCCTATGCCACACCAGTGGAGGTGCAAAAATGGCATGGCAATATAGTGTAAACGAAGAAAAAGAAATTACCACAATATGAGGGGATGTGGAAGCATGGTTCAAGGTATTGGTATCGGATCGACGATTCGTATCAATTTTGGACTTGGTCGATCCTCGATCCTAGCTTGTTTTAATACTATTTTAATGAGGATTAGAACTATGTCAATTTCCCATTAGTTCCATATACCAATCCAGTTCGGATCAGATTGCTTTTGGACATGGCTGATACCAGGATTTGAAACCATGTGTGGGAGTGGATCCCACATTTGTGTGTGTGTGTGTTTGTCTAGGAAAACTACTTGATTACCTACCTTCTCCTTGTTTGTTATAACAAAAATACCCAAAATTGAGTTTCAGTAATACCAGTATACCGAAAACAGTGTTTCACTCCTGCCACCTATCTTATTTTTATAGTTTTGTCCTCTTACTTCCCTCTTCCTTCCCTCTACCATCACCGCCTTTCTGTCTTCCTCCTATGACTGCCATAACTTTATCTAGCAACAACATCCCATATGTTAGAGGAAGAATCCTCCCGCCAGCCAAGGAAGGATGCGTGTCCAAGCGCCTAGCCCGACTTCTCAACAAGAAAAGTGGTCCTTCATGTGTCGCTAAACTAGGCCCCTTGGATGATCACCTCATAACCAAACTAGTAGACTCAATAGAAGGATATTCGACGTCTACCTCAATAGATAGAACCATATGGAGGCCCACGTGCTCGACACCTCAACGAACAGAACCACATGGAGGCCCATGTGCCAAGCCCCACTGCATGAAAGCACCACGCATAAAACCTAAAATATCCCACCTCAACATGCACTACCATGCGGTTGAGAAAGAGGATCGATCCTACCTTTGCATGTTCAGCCACATGCATAGGCATGCTTAGCATGGTCGATACCTAAGACTCCCACCTCAGCATACTGAGGTATGTGTAGCAGTCGAAGCCATACTTCATCAGTCCTATAAATACCCTACAGTCCGAAGGTAAGCGGTTAAACTTTTACACATTCACACGTTCTCTCCTAATCTTGCTTTGACAAAACCCACACAAAGGAACTCATACTCTTCCTATCCTGAGTTCCATACTGCTTGATTTCGGATTGAGTTAGGCATTAGAGCTGCCTCAGGGTTATCCAACCTGCCCACACGTGTCTGTTTTCTTCTTCCTACGTAGAATCAAGCTAATTAGGAAGGGACGGGAGTCTTCCAACATCAACACGATCAATATTAGCAGGAATTGAGTTGATTGAGATAGAGCAAAAAGCATTAAAACTATAACTAATACAAACCTTAGGGATCTGTGATTCCCAAACAGGGCAAGATCGAGCAACCCAGAACTAGGCATTCCTTATCTCGTACTCAATCAAGTCCAGAGATATTGTAGAAAGAAACTCACGATGGCCTTGGTCTTCAAATAGAAGGTTCCAATAAAATTGGGATATCCTCTTCCTTGAATCCGATCCCAAACTTGAGCAAGTGGCCCTTGTTGAACTCGAATATACAACTAGTGGCATAATCGATTAAGATGAAGCATTTCTCTCTGCAAACATCAGCAAGGGTTAGGATTGCAATGACATTGGTACAAATAATCTCCACATTAGGAGACCCACATCAGTCGATGCTGGGTCGCCTAGTGACACCAGCAAAGTAGAAGACATGAGTAGACTAGAAGTGGCGATGTCGGACTCCAATGAGGGTCGGTTCGATCAAGCGAACATATGTCGTAGGTGAAGTTAATGTCTTGAGCTTTGCATACTTACCCAGCATACTGTGAGGACAATGGAAAATCGACGATGATCCTCCTCGGGATGGAAATGTGTATCCTGTAATCGATGAAGATCGATTGAATCTGTTGGAGTCGCCACCTAGATTAAGGTCTAGGACCTCTAAAAATGTAGCCTCACCCTAAGGTAAGACTTCTATTGACTCGTGACCCAATGTATCGGTTCTTTGGTCGCAAGAGATCGGGTAAGTATTCGGGGGTACGGTTATGGGAAGGTGTTAGGCACCCAAACCGCCCGATCAATATCGGCCTCCTAAACTTTCCTTAAATTCTAATTTTGGTGTGCTTTGTCAATTTGGATGACTAGGGTTCAATGGGGGATGTCCTAAACCAAGTTGCTAAGTTATTCTAACCTAGGGTTCAGCCAATCATGTTTTAAAGTAAATAAACAAGTAAATGTAATGTACAATATTATACAGTGAACCGGACCAAAGATGGTTCGGTCTTGGACTGAATCTGAGATGTGTAAGACATCTCAAACTGCCTACGTATTCCAATCCTGGAAATCAAGTCCAAAAACGTAGTTCGAACATGGGTTGTGTGATTAAAGATTATGGAAGTGATTTATGCATTTGCTTCAATTAGATTCTTTGTTGTTCAAGTTGAAGTTTATGCTGGATGTATGGTTGATGGGTGGCTTTGTACCGTATTTGGGATTCCCAAATTGCCTACGTATTCTAGGGTTTGCCCTAGAAATCAGGTACGACGTAGTTCGAAAATTGTGAGAGTCAGATTTGGAATGTGTACCAAATTCTTTCTATTTTTGTTAATAGGATCTAGGGATGAGACCTAAATTCCTACCATTTTTATTTGGGATGTGTACCAAATTCTTTCTATTTTTGTTAATAGGATCTAGGGATGAGACCTAAATTCCTACCATTTTTATTTGGGATGTGTACCAAATTCTTTCTATTTTTGTTAATAGGATCTAGGGTTGAGACCTAAATTCCTACCATTTTTATTTGGGATGTGTACCAAATTCTTTCTATCTTTGTCAATAGGATCTAGGGATGAGACCTAAATTCCTACTATTTTTATTGTTTCCATTTTTAGGTTTTTAGGGTTTTCGATCCCTTTTCATTGTGATTATCATTTTTTAGGGTTTTCTACCCTAATTGTTATTTTTCTATTTTTAGGGTTTTTTTACCCTAATTGTTCAATTATTTCCATTTTAGGGTGTATCTTGCCCTAGTTGTTGTACAATGTAAACAATCTAACATAGCAATGTGAGCTTAAATATAGCAGTGTAAGCATCCAAATATAGCATGTTGGAAATATATTCAAATTTAGCAACAAATCAATCAAAGATGGCAAGTGAGCATGTGAATCAATAAAAACATGGTAAGTGTGCATCCAAACATGGTAGTAATCATCCAATATAGCATGTGGGCAAGTGTAGCAGACAAATATGGCAATAAGCATGTGTAGCATTCCAATCATGGCAATGTGATTATTCCAATTATGGCAGTGTGATCATTCCAATTATGGGGTGTGACCATTCCAATTATGGCAGTGTGACCATTCCAATTATAGTAGTGTATGCATACGAGCATCCGAACATAGCATGTGAACAAATATAACATCAAATATGGAATGTGAGAAACAACCAAAGCATATGAGAATCAATCAAAACATGATGGAACACGCAGCAAGATGACAGCTTTGTCAGGCTGGACCAAAAATGGGCACATAAGGCACTGTACTTACTCAAAAAATTCTTAAAAGATATCCCTGGAAAGAAGACTCAGAGGCCAACATTTTGTCTCAAGGAAGCTAATCCTAAAAGATACCATAGGCCGGTCGAAAATATTCCCCAAGTACAGGCAAATACCTGGTCAGGTCTGTTCCAGATTTTGACCAGTTGCACCATAAATTCCAAATAAAATTCTATTCTTAATGAAAATTAAATACAGGCATATATCTATGTAGATAACTGTCTGATCTAAAATTTCATTAAGAAAAACAAGTTAAAACAGTATATTTTCTTTGTGAAAAATGACTCTTTTCAATCATGCAAATCAGCACATCATGACAGATCTGAAATCAAAGCACTATGCACTTAAAAATTGATATCAATTCAACGAAAAATGAAAAAATATGAAACCAGTGCCATTGTTTAGAAGAATTTCATGTCTAAAAAGTTCATGTTAAGTGAAGTTTCTGATTATGGCCATAAGGCCTTTGTCTAGAGACTTTCCGATGGAGGATTGCATTACATCCGAGAAAAATAGCAATGTCAAAGACAAATTTTTTGATATATTTCCCCAATTCCAAATGGAATGAAAAAAAAATCACTTTATGAAATTTACAAAAAACATCAAACATCATTGTATATCAATCAAAAATTCATCATTGAATATCTTAGACAAATTATCATTCATGAAAAATGTTAGACATAGGCATCCTAACATTAACAAGCATGTAATAGAGCATTCATGATTGAGATTTCATGAAAATTAGCCTTTTTCAAGCAAAATTGGCATTCGGGCATTATAACGACCTCTAAATTTGTTTAGAGTACTAACCTTGGGCTCAAATCGAGCGAAACCGTTGATGAAGGGTGATTGGGGGTTGTATCAATCCCCTTTGAATGTGAATCCTCCTTTTCCTCTCTTCGCTTCTTTCTCTCTTCTTTCTCTCTTTTCTTCTTCTCTTTTCTTTCTTTTCTCTTTTCTCTCTCTTTCTTTCTTCCTCTCTCATGTTTTCTCTCTCTCACTCACGTTTCTCTCTCTCACCCACGTTTCCCTCTCTCTCTGCTCTTTCCTTTTCTTCTCCAAGATCTTTTAGATTTCATCTCAACCGTAAAGCCTCCTTCTCTTTCACGTCTCCTCTCTCTCCTCTTTCCTTTTTCTTCTCCAAGATCTTTTAGATTTTATCTCTTATATATAATAATATATATTATATACACATATATTTAATAACATACATATATGTATAGTATACAATATATATAATATATAAATACTATGCACATGGATGAACCGGTTCGAAACGGGTTGAGGACCGACTTAGGTTGGCCCGAGTTAAACCGATATGGGTTGAGCTAGGTTGGACCAAACCGGCTTGAACCGAGTTGGACTGGATTAATTGGAATTAACTTGGGTTTTCTCTCCTTGTCATTTCATGGGTCATTCTCGTTGTCATCCCGCATGGAATTTTTCGATGGCCTTTATTCCAAATTTTTGCGTTCATTTTGTAGAACATTAAAAATGAGGAATATAGGAACTGGAATCACCCGAATCCGATGTAGAACGGAAAAGATATGCAGCTTTGAAGTTTTGACGATAATTTTGCATGCAAGCTTGCATGGGACCCACCGGGTGACTTCTACCCGGGATTTTTTACGTCCACTTTGTAGAACATCATGAATGAAGAATAATGGTCTTGGAATCATCTGAATCCGATGTCAGATGATCAAGATATGATGATTTGAAATTCAAACAATCCAACTTAGGATAATTTACATAAAGGCCCCTAGGATTATTTATAATAATTTCATAAACCTCCCTCATATGTATCATCTGACTAAAATGGCCATATCTTCCTCATCTGATATCGAAATTGAGTAATTTTGGTCTCGTTTCGAAGATAATTCTATGACCTACGCATCCATGCAAAATGATAACCCATGATGTTGCTGTGGACCCATTGAAAACTTCCTCAAATTCACAGACCCATTGAAAACTTCCTCAAATTCACAGTCAAGAATCCAAACTTTCGATCACCTTTCTTCCTTTTGTTGTCCACACACCAGCAGGACTTTGTTTAGTTGGGATGGCAAAAATGGGGTGCTTACACATACCCCATAGATTAGGGATTTCAATGGCTTATCTTCTGCATATCCGATTGATGCAAAAACCATTAGAGGCTAAAGGCAATAATGGGAGAGAATAAGTAGTATTAGAAGATGAAGAGAAAAAAGATACCTTGGAGGAGCGAGACTAGAGAAGAGAGTGTCTAGAAAAGAAGAGCTTAAAGGGAGGAGAGAGAGAGAGAGAGAGTATAAGAACCGTATTCTAAAACCGGGTCTAAACCATGGTTTTATATGATGACAGGTGTCCCAATTATAACCGGACCGGAGGGCGAAGCCGAGTGACGAGCCACTCTGATTTCAGGTAAGAAAAAGAATAAAAATGCCGAAAAACCCCATACCGGTTTCACTATACCGGTTGCAGTATAGTGCAACCGGTATGGTATACCGGCTGCGCTATATCGGTTGCGGGGTCTCCAACCGGTATGTGCGACCGGTATGCCTGACTCCGGCTGTAGACAGACTCCAGTGAGTCTCTCTCTCAGAATGGAAACTTGGAAAATTTTCATTCTGAGGAAAAAGCTTCCATGGATGGTCTCCCTCTATTAATAGAGAAGGAGACACTCCATTGCTCCTTCTCAAATACCCTGGCCATCAGGAGAACAACTGAGAAGGAGCAAGGAGGAGGTAGCCGCCCAGGAAGAAGAGCACGCCGCCAACCGACAACCGCCGGTAAGTGCTCTATACTGTTAGTAATGTTAGGATGTCGGATTGGAGCAGCGAAGCGACGTAGCGATCCAAAAACCTAGGACTTCCGTTAGTTTCTCATTCGGATCTAACCTAGGTTTGATACGACGTTCTAGCCGAGATCCGAAGGCCACTAGAGGGTTTAGACCTTAGTAAAAGATAGGGGAAACCCTAGAGACCTAACTATTAGCCGACAAGGAAGGGAGATCCGAGATCTCGCTCTCGGATCCAAACCGCAGGGTACACCGGATGGACTATAGGTCCAGCGGTATGGCGGCTCACTAGTGAGATCCGATACCTGTGCCTCGGTAGCACATACGGTTCCGTGCATGTGCAACCGGTACCTGCGATCGGTATGGGTTTCCGAGCCTGGTTTGCTCAGTCAAACCTGGTTCTGACCTCTGAAACCTTTATAAATAGGTGCTAACTTGTAAATGTGATTATGTAGGACCTGTAGACATTGTGAGTAAGCTCTGACGCAGAACGGGATCAGTGTCACGTGTCAGGTAAGGGACAAGACCCCAAACTTAAATTAAAGAAAGAACAGTAAGCCTTTGTTAATAAGTTATGAATTTATATGTTTGCTTGATGTCTGTGCATCTCACATGCCATGTAGTTAATGCTTTTGTTAATATTACCTGTTCATGCATTTCATATGCTAGGATTGTTGGATGTTAGGCATGTGTATGTTTTAGTTAGTGTGTGGAATGTGAAGGGGATGTGCCCTGGATATATCCACAGCTAACATTTTTCTCGTATCGCCTTTTACCTTAGCAAACTCAATGCGAATAGGGTATCAGGGGGAGGACGTGGGATTGTGGTTCTTCATGCCCACCAGACTCGAGCCCTATCTTTATGTCGTAGGGGGGTTGTGCTGGGGTAGGGTTATATAGTCTTTACCTTAGCAGAGTTGGTGCGAATAGGGTATTAGGGGGACGACATGGGATTGTGGTTCTTCCTGCCCGCCAGACTCGAGCCCTATCTCTATGTCGCAGGGAGCCGTGCTGGGGTAAGGCTAATGATATTGTATTGACATCTAGGACTGGTTAGAAATGGAACCCACTTGCAAGCCCTTGCCAATAGGGGTTTAGGTATTGGTACGGTATGGGGTATCAGGGGAAGGACATGGGATTGTGGTTCTTCCTGCCCGCCAGACTCGAGTCCTATCTCCATACCGGAGTGAGTGATGTGGGGCAACAGCAGTAGTGTGGTAGGTGCCTGACTGTTGGGTGTGCTCACACTCTCGTGCATGGAGGTGCAGTGGCCGCCAAACCTTACCATAGCATATTTGCAAGTTATACCTGGCCCAAAATGTAATGTTATCTCATGCATATTGTACTGTTGCATTGGTCTTGTACTCACTGAGCTAAGTTGTGAGCTCACCCAAAATATATATATTTCTTTTCAGATTTGGATGCAGGGTACACCATTGATGACTTCGTGGCTGCTCCAGCATACGGCACTGTAGCTGCCATTGATACCCAAGCAGTGGAGGACGAGCATGATGCGTCATGCGAGTGCTCGTTTTGTATTTTCTCCCAGTGACTTGGTTATTTTCTGTTAAAGCATTGTAATAATTATATTTAAAAATGATGGATGATGGAATAAGTTGGATATTTATTTTAAGTTACAATTAGATCTCGGCTCATTTATTTATTTCCGATGCTATGTATTATTCTCTGATTTTGTTAGATTGCTTGGGAATGATTGGTTGACACGGTCTAATGAGATCTTGGTGTGAACCGTGGCTTAGAGCCGGTTCACTCACACTTCTGGTTCATCCGGAATTGGGGTGTGACAGAGAGAGAGAGAAACAAAGGGGGCAAAATTATTAAAATAAGATAAGTGATGTGGGTGTCAAGTATATTGGAAATACCTAAACTCATTACTTTGTAGTTTGTAAACAGAAAAACAAGTTGGCTAGACTGGTAAAGTGAAATCCAAAAGTGGGTAATTAGGTAGTTTTACCCCTTTTTTTATATATATGAGAGTAATCAAGGTGGCTATACTTTGGTATATTGAAACCCATTTTTATGCAATCTTATAATTTTCTTATATGGAAAATTACATGCACCTCCTATGATCTTAGCCCTAATTCCAGGGACACCCTAGTTTTGGAGGAAATTACAGCCGCACCTCATACAGTGATGGTGGTTTTGGAAAATTTGAAATGAAAACATTACCCTTCCTCTAAATATACCCCATTCTCTTACTTAAACCACTCACTTCCCTCCTTTCTTCAAATGTGAAAATGTCAAATTTACCCTTCTCCTAAATACACCTAACACCCTTATGTAAGAAGCCCAATCTTCTCTCTGAAACCCCAGCCGCCGCACCTCCCCAAACTTCTTTTGCTACCACCAAAGAGATCTCTCTCGCCCCTACAACCCCCTTCTGCAACTTTTGGCTGCTCCCTCCCTCCCCCCCTCCCCCCCCTTCTCCCTCTGTCCCTGCAACCTCTGTTCTTTGACCCAACATCTCTCACTGCTAAATCTTCATTAGAATTCTCATGTGTGTGTGAATGCATTCTCACTTGGAAGGAACATAATGAATGTGAACGTGAAAATTGTGCATATGAATTTCTTTCCTCTCATTATGTTTCTTTCTACTTTACGTATTTGTCGTGTATTGGTTTCAAAACTCGAAAATATATTTGGGCGGGTTTGTTTGATGGGTTAAAAACAAAACTTCAATGGCTGGTTTTATTTCGATTCTATGTTGGGGTATTTGTCTGATTATGTATGTATAGGGAATAGGGTAGATAGTGAAAACAGAGAAATTTCAATTTCAATTTTGAGAGTTATTACTTTTTAAAATTCGAATGTTAACCTTTGGGTCAGTTTTATCGTTGATAATCAAAGTGAGACACTTTGGACTCACGGATTCCCCATCTGTGAAGTTTGTAGAGGTCTTCCATTGAGACATTCTGATAGTAATACAAAATGACGGGCTTCAAAAGAGTTGTCGATGAACAGATGAGAAGTTCTCCGTTAGTAGTTGCAACAATTAATTTTTCTCTTCTTTAGTAGTTGCAGCATTTTAGGATCTAGGGTTCTGTTGTAAGAATTTTTAGATCTCCTTTGAGTTTTTCCCATGGGATTTCCCATGAATCCTAATGAACACTCCACAAGGGTTACTAGAATACAATGGGCATTAAAAAGAGATAATTAGACACATACCTCTTGCTGTAGATTGATTTTCGACCGTTTCCTTCACTTTGAATGCTTGAATCAGAGTCTTCCACAACCTTCCGGGGATCCCTTGAGTTCTCTCTGCGTATGGGAACAAAAGAAGAAAATAACACCTTGGCTGCGGGGACCCTAACCATTGGTATTTATAATACCACCCCAACTCTAGACCAGTCCCACAGTGGACCAGGTTGGTCCATCTCTAATCATACTTAAACCAGTCTACCTGTAACCAGACTCCTACTAAACCAACTAATCTTATAATTAATTTAAGCCATAAAATATCTTACAATCTCCCACTTGGGCTATATTAATTATAAAGTTACCATTGACCCAGTGTGGCCATGGAATCTAATTACACAAAAAACCATCATTTACTTTGATTCGATCATCAAGTCTACCAATGTCGAACAATAGCGGAAAATACTCCTACACATCTGGTGTACCCCCTTCTGTCAGTTACATACAGATGTCTATTTAATGACATAAATCACTTTGAGATGAATACTTGATTCCAATGATCGAATTATCACGATCCCGTTACCTTAAAATTATTATAGGTCAACGCACATTGATATTATCCAACTTATAGGCAAATCACCTTTAGCTTAGACTAATATCACACTTTGACTTACCGTCTTCTTTGGCTAAATACTGCCTTACAACTTTGATATGTCTTAAATAACCAGTAATGCATACAAGCAATGAAATGAATGCTCACCAATAATCCTACCCATTAAACCACAAGCAGAACAAACAATCACAGATAAATCATCAATTACCAGATCTCTCACTAACCAAGCAGATCTGAATACTCCCACTGACAAAATCTTTTTCAATCACTCCAAGAAAACTTCCTTAACATGTCTCTACATTGCCCTAGAGATCAACTATGACTGGTACAACTAGTCGAACCTAAGATTGTACAATCTAACCTTGAAAATCTATTCACCACTTTAGAGAACAAATGAAGTCAATATTACAGGCATTCATTTACTTTACAACATCATAAGCAGCATAACAATGTGACTTCTTTCTATTTTGTTGAAAATGAAAACTTTACATTCTGATATTTCAAGCGACATCAATCACATTTTCAATGCAAAGAGAAAAAATGTTAGTTTAAATAACAACCATAAAAATAAAGTAAATAATTAAAATCCAAGGAGCGAAAAACCATCTATATGTAAAAGGAAACTAAACAATGTTCAAGTCAACAGTCTTTAAAACCCTCCTACCCCAAATACCTAGGGAGTCTTAGAATCTTTATCCTTTTCTAACTATGTCTATCTAGTTTAACATTATTTGGTCAAACCACCTATCTTTGGTCAATCTACCCATCTTTAAGCAATTCACCTTGAAGTTACCTAATAATAACCTTATCATTGGCTCTATCTCTCCCCTTTTGATAATGCAAGCCATTAGACCTGAATATATTTTCTAGCAAGAAATGCGATATCTAATATATCAATTACTTTGGTCTCATTGTCCTTGGACTTTTCAATGATAGTTGATAGCTCCCAAAAATACTTTCTCATATTACCATTTCCAACATAACTGGTACTATAGTTAGATCAATAAACTATCTTTCGACCACTTTAAAAATTTTATTCCTATCCCTTGGATTTCTCTTAGATAATTCCTTTGTAATGTTTCTCATCTTAATACTACTATACATAACCTCAATAGTAGAATACCTCACAATTAATGTAAACTAATATGAAAGATACATCCAGGTCAAACAATCCTAGACTAGTCTCTAATCTTTTTATAACAAATTTTATCTTTTGTCCCAGATAGAGTGGGAAAGAAACTATCAAACCATATAGCATATTCATTGAGATAGACATACTAGGAAACATAAACCATCATTATTATATGAGTCCAAATACTAATATCCTACAATAGATAAATTACACAAGACTCATATAAACAAATGTAATTTATATTTACTTATACTTTGTCCCGAATAGAAAAAGATAGATATCAAAATATTTTATGGGACAACCATATTTGGATAAACACATCAGTGTATAAGTTTAAACACAGTATCAAACAACAGAAAATCCATACACACATATTTTACTTGCACTAATCGTATCAAAATATCCATGCAAGTAAATATCATTTTTTCAAGAGTTAACTAACTACACATTCTCCTTTGGGATAAACATGCAGTGGTCTTTTCAGTTTTTGTGCAGAGACTGCGAAAGAATAATGACTCTCGAAATCTCACCACCTTTTGGCTAATAAGACCCTTAAAGCTAAAACCCTTTCAACTCATGTGTATGAACATACCTTTAACTTTGATAATATCACATTTGGATTAACATTGCCTTTCTTAGCTGCTTTTCACACCATGGAGAACAATGTATTAAATAATGTATCCTTTATTGTATATGTTAATGCATAAATTTAGGGTTTAAGGACCATAATGTTGGAACTGAGTGTACCACTTTAGTGGATTTCATCTAATCTTCATATAACACCCACAAATCTTAATTTGAACAGAACTTGACAATGCCACCTTTGGATGTACATTGCCCTTACACAAACATTTACAAATATATGAACTTTGAATTTGAAGACATCATGATGCACTAAGTGTACCACTTTATTGTGATCAATCTAATTCCACAATGATATCCTGAAACCCTACTTTGCAGCACCATGTGGGTCAATAAACAAAATCTCATGCACACATAACTTTCTACATGCATTTGGTATAAAAAATAACTGATAAACAAGAAGAAAAACTACAAATCGAATTAATTTGGGGCACCTTTTAGTCTAAAACACATTTTTCAAATTATCAAACTGTGTGAAACTATGTACCAAACTGTAGAGCATGAAAACATGAATACAACGAAAAAACCGCGCTAAAATTCGACGCTCTTAGCTCCCACAATTGCCAATCAAAGTCAGCACATATATTTTTATCCTGAACCGGGTTTGGGGTGGTTCAACCTGGCCGGTTCGATTTTGGTCAATCCGAACTCCCTATTTAAGCCTCTTTTTTTTAAATACTTTGGTTTAGACCAAACCAAGCGGTATGGGGTTAAATCCAACTGCAGTCTGGTCTGACGGTTCAACCATTGCACCACCCGGTTCACTCATTCGGATTTTTGGGTCATCTTATCGGGTTTTAGGGTCAGGTAACTAGGTTAATGGGTTGGGTTGTCGGGTCATGGCATTGGATCATTTGACTAGTTTAATAAGTCGATTGACTGGGTAGCTGGGTCACACATGTTGACCCATACGTGTGCCCCAATCCTGGTCTTGGGCCCGGGCTTGGTTAGGGCCGGTCTTGGATTTGGGCTCGGTTCTAGATCGGCCCAGATCATTGTTCCGAGTTGACACTGAGTCAACCCGCTAGGGTTTACTGGTTAACCGGGTTGATTCGGTGACGTTAGCCCTTTCTTTCTTTTCTTTTCTTTTTTTTTTTTAAACAGCCGCCGGTGCGTGGATCTCACGCCCTTTTTCAGGCCGCGCATGAGAGGGTGTCAGGCCATCTCCGATGACGGTTTTTATACCGTTGGCTTCGTCTCTTCGAGACCTACAATCTGGTATAAATTATTTTATCTTTTATCAGTCTAAAAAAGTTTTCGAGAGTCCCAACCATAGACAGGTTCGTACAAGAATTTTGAGAGAAAAATCTCTCTTTTCCAATACATTCAAATATATAATCTTTACAATGCTTTTCCATTGATCCCACATCTGTGTAGGAGGCTCTGATACCACTGTAAGAATTTTTAGATCTCCTTTGGGTTTTTACCCATGGGATTTCTCATGAACCCTAACGAACATTCCACACAGGTTACTAGAATACAATGGGTATTAAAAAGAGATAATAAGACACATACCTTTTGCTAAAGATTGATTTTCGATCATTTTCTTTGCTTTGAATGCTTAGATTAGAGTCTTCCACAGCCTGTCGGGGATCCCTTGAGTTCTCTCTGCATATGAAAATAGGAGAAAAAAATAACATCGTGGCTGCGGGGACCCTAACAATTGGTATTTATAATACCACCCCAACCCTGAATCAGTCCCAGAGTGGACCAGGTTGGTCCATCTCTAATTATACTTAAACCAATTTACCTATAACCAGACTCCTACTGAACCAACTAACCTTATAATTAATTTAGCCCATAAAATATCTTACATTTGTACCGGGAGATGGTGAAGACAATCTAATGTCTTTGGTATCTAAAAAAAAAGGTAAAAAGGTAAGTTCATACTATTGTAAGGGAAACTTTGGCATTAAATCAGTTTAGTCGAAGTGATGCCATCACTTAATAGACCTATCATAACGAACATGGTCTATTTATAATGGACTTTGCAAACAAGGGGAGGTTCGAGTAATTTCCTCCAAAGTTATGGTAATGCCTAGAATTGGGGTTAAGTTTAGACTTGTCATAATGGATAGGGTCTGTCTATAACGGACTTTGCAAACAAGGGGGATTCGAGTAATTTCCTCCAAAGTTATAGTAATGCCTAGAATTAGGGTTAAGTTCAGGAAGGTGCGTGTAATTTTTCCTTTTTTATAACGATGATCCAGAAGAACTGTCTACATGTCGACAATTTTATTTCATTGAAGAAAGTATTCATAAGATGGTCTTTCTCGTTACTTGTGTGTTGTGACATATATTCAGGAATGCACATTCCAAGCTCACACGAAAGAGAAGGGAAAGACGGAAGGTGATGCATTTTGCAGAAGGCAATGTGAGATTTTAGTGGATCCCATGATCCTATCAAAGGTTGGGTATAATACGCGAAAGAGAAGGGAAAAACGGAAGGTGATGCATTTTGCAGAAGGCAATGTGAGATGATGGTGGATCCCATGATCCTATCAAAGGTTGGGTATAAATACTATCGGCCAATGGAAGTGCAACACCTGGTCGTTTCTTGAGCCCCTAATCATTGGGGAAAAGCATCATTTCACTAAAAGCCACTCAAGGGTATATCCAACATTACTTGTTAAAGTCAGGGCCTCTGTTAGTTAAAACTTGTTTTATATGCGTACCGTATAGTTGTACCATATTCAAAATGTTTAGTATGTGTATTGCCGTATTAACCTCAAAAATACTTTAAAATACTCCATATTCCAAGACTTTAGTATGCGTAACGTACCGTATTCATATTTTAACCTGCATCTTCAATGAGTAATGAGTTGATTAATCCCATATCGTTTGATATAATTATTGCCTTTTACATGTAACCGATGTAAGATTAAATGTTGCCACTTTCTCATTATTGCTTCTAAACTCATTATTTTATTACTCTAGGGTGAGCTATGGGCTTTGTGGGTTATAACAAATGTATATTATTGGCCACCATTGATCTCTCTCTCTCTCTCTTTCTCTCTCTCTCTCTCTCTCTCTCTCTCTCTCCTCTAGGGTGAGCTATGGGCTTTGTGGGTTATAACAAATGTATATTATTGGTCACCATTGATCTCTCTCTCTCTCTCTCTCTCTCTCTCTCTCTCTCTTCATTTTCATCTAGATTCATGCTTGGAGTTTTAGACAAACATAAAACATTAATCAACTATTTGACTGAAGATGATAATTCTCACCGTTTTAGGCTAGACACATCATGAATGTCATATGTTCCTATTAATTTAGGTATAATTCTTCAATTTATAGGAGAATATTATTTTTTTCACTGTATCGTATTATATTTGATTCATTTAAAACCCATGTCATCCGTTTTAGTTATTGTATTATATTTGATTTGTTTAAAACCCATATTGTCTGTTTTAGTTTTTTTTTTTTTAATATTCTCAGAACGTTTGACTACTTTTTTTACCGTACCTGTTCCATTTAAAACCCATTCCGTGTCTTTTATTTTAGAAAAAATTTCATCTAACCCCCAAAAACTATGTCAAATTCGATCTACTACCCAATGGTTTCCAGAAACTCTAACCGACCCCATTTAACTGACAGACTGGACTGAACATGTGAGTGGACATTCCTACGTACCATTTCTATTTTATAACATTAAAATGAGATAAAGTTACTAATTTGTCCTTTTCTTTTCTTATTTCTTTCTCGTAATTTATTCTTTTCTTCTCTATTGCTATACGGTTTAAAGTCTTAATATCATATCTCCATCGTCGCTGTGCTAGCTTTCGGTGACTTTGCAGCTTTGAATCTCCGGTATCCCATCGGCAACATCGAAAACAAAAGCTTGTCTTGAGAACCATATTGAATTTGGGAATCAAATTGATGCTTGGTTTTCTAGGTTGGTTCTTTAGGGGTTGTTTGATAAAACTTCAACTCTGGGATTCTTACTTCTGGTTTAAATTTCTACTCCAACTTCAAAAGGATTCAAGAGTATGAGGGAGTAGAAACATGTTTGTTAACATAATTTAGTCATGGACTCCTAAGTAGTGGTGGGGGGTGGCGGATGGTGGCACTAGTGGTGAGTGGTGATGGTTGGTGATGGTGGTGGTGGGTGGGAGGTGGTGGTGAAGGGTGGCGGTGGGTGGGTGGTGGTGGTGGAGGGTGGTGGCGGTGGTGGTGGGTGGTAGTGGATGGTGGTGGCGGTGGTTGGTGGGTGGTGGTGGTGGCGATGGTAGGTGGCGGTGGGTGGTAGTGGATGGTGGTGGCTGTGGTGGGTGGTTGGTGGTGGTGGGTGGTGGTGGTGGTGGGTAGGTGATAGTTGGTGGTGGTGGTGGGTGGTGGGTGGTGGTGGGTGGTGGTTGGTGGTGGTTGGTGGCGTGGTAGGTGGCGGTGGGTGGTAGTGGATTGGTGGCGGTGGTGGGTGGTTGGTGGTGGTGGTGGTGGTGGTGGGGTGGTGGTGGTGGTGGCGGTGGTTGGTAGGTGGTGGTGGCGATGGTAGGTGGCGGTGGTTGGTGGCCGGTGGTTGGTGGTGGTGGCGATGGTAGGTAGCGGTGGGTGGTGGTGGTGGCGGCAGTGGGTGGTAGAGGAGGGTGGTGGCGGTGGTGGGTGATGGGTGGTGGGTTGTGGTGTTGGTGGTGGTAGTTGGTGGTAGTAATGGTGTGGGGTGATTTTTACTCCAAAATTGTACTCTGAAGTCGAAAAGCATCTATTTGATGCTCCAAAAAATTGGATTCTAGAGCTCATTTGGAGCCAGTTCACTCATGGATTCTCCATAAGTCCGAACCGGGTTACCAAACAGGCTTCTACTCCATTTATACTCCAGAAGTCAGAATCCAACTTCTGGAGTGTTACCAAACACCCCCTTAAAATAATTCCCCAAATAAAAAGAGCAATAATTTAAAAGAAAAAGAAGGGAATTTAAAAAATTAATTGCTAGCAACTCCAACAGCCATGACTTCAAATACAGAGTGAAAGCAGAGGGCGGAGATGAGGAACATGGCATTACCAAATGAAAATGTCTTGAGGAAAATCAGGTTGATGTCCATGGAAGCCATCTTTTTTATTGCAGCTCCTCCTTGACCTCGACGACCTCAATTTTATCCACTCTTGAACCTGCGTTGACAACGACCAAACATGGTCAAGAGATAACCAGCGGAGGCTAGCATAAAGTCAAAAGGATAGGTCTTGGTGGTGACATTTCCAAAAGTAGAACTGGAATTGCTCAAGAAATGCATAAGCATCGTTCCTTGGTCTTGGTTTTAAATATTTTCTTGAAACCACATAACGAGCTGAGAAAACCTTTAATTCCTTCTCCAATCTTATATTAGAATCTGGAAAGTCAAGCTTCATTTTTCTCTATAAATTACTCTTTACTGTTTCATCTGCTTTTGTTGCAGCTGAAGAGCTACTGTTTAACTCTCTTAAAGTGTTGGACCTGAGAGAGAAAAAAGAGAGAGGGAGGGAGAGAGAGAAGATGAATGCTTCACAGTTCATCAAGTGAAAGAGGAAATTGTCAAGTATAACCATGAAGGAGCAGATCGCAGTCGGCAACAGAAGGAGATCTCAGATCTGGGTCATGAAAGAGGAAATTGTCAAGTAGAACCACGAAGTAGTTGAAATTGGCAAATAGAACCACGAACCACGAAGCACAGCTGCTGAGACGAACTCAGATATGAAAAAATTTCTTGAATTAAAACCGCTTGAACAAATTGATGAAATATGAAGTGAACAAAACTCACTGAAATACCGAATTGAAATTATAAACTGAAAACTGAAACTGAAATCTGAAACTAGAAAGTAGACTGTGCGGATTTTTTCTCTTTTCTACAGAGAAGCGGAATCAGCGAAGATGGTTTACTGTAGTCATTGCCGCACTAACTGCTGGTTGATTGTAGTCTTTGCCAACTACAAAGGGCAGTACACTGTAGTCAATAAGAGGGTTTCACCGTTGATACTCGTCGGGGAAGAAAGGTTTCGAAAGATGGTTTCTTCTTTTACTTTTATTGTAAAAGATGAAAATTTGGTAAGTAAAGGTGTTTTTCATTTTGGAGGGCATTATTGTCTTTTACTATTGGAATAAGGGCAATATTGTCCTAATATTTGCAACTAATGGGACTCTACTAACAGGTGGGATCTCTTTAACTAACGGTGGAAAAATTTTGAGTGGTAGATGAGACATTTGGAAACTTTTTGGGTGATAGATGAGATTTTTGAAATTATTGAAGGTTAAATCGAATTTGACATAATTTTTGGGGATTAGATGAAATTTATTTTTTATTTTATTTTATTTTTACCGTTTTCGTTTTAACCAGCCATGATTAGGGCTCAATCGACCATATCCAAAACGTCTCCTGCAATCTTGCTGCCTGTCAAGGGTCGAATTTTAACTGGCACATCCCTCAATGTATTAGCAGGTGGTTAGACTGATCCCCAAACCCTTGCATCAATCGCAGGAGCCTCTGCCGGAGGAGGCGATCTGAATCCTAATCGACCACTATAATTTCGCAACGGGTACTATAAAGTACGCCGCCCCAGATCCCTATAAATAGCTTGAATCTCAGACAATCTCATTTACTTCTGACCGGTTCTTATTTTCTAGTGTTCCTCCATTTTCACTGTTCGCTGCTGTCGTCTGCACATAGGTCCCACCACAGTATGTGTCGGCGGATTCCAGCGGCAACACAGGTATGCACGACGACGAATGTAGATTTCCGAGCGGAAGTGGAGAACCCGTTGGGAGTTTTTAATTGACTTTGATTTTCAATGTTCTCGGTCCACTCTTCATTGTCGTTCTTCTAGATACCCAATCCCCCATTACACTTTTTTTTTTGGTAATAAATTCCCCATTACTTTTATCATTATTAAAACCGTTGCTTTCACTCTCCTTTCCCCCCTCTTTGAATTCCTTTCGTCCTCTTTCCTCCGCAACCCCCTGTCATGATTGATTGCCGTTTCATGGCCAACCTGGCGATCTGGTTTTCAGGGTAAATGTTGGGGCTTGTCCACACTAGTCCTGTCCTGGTGGGTTTCGTGGATATTGCTTCTCTTCGCTCTCTCTCGATCATCTCTTGACCATTGTTACCTTTACCATTTCTGGGAACTAATCTTGCGCTGAGGCATCTCTTGAAACTCGTTGATTGAGGTAGAATTTCATTTCTCTTAATTTCTTCTTCTGGGTTTCTCTGGTCATCTATATTTGATTTTCCTTCTCCTGAGAATGTTATTATTTAATTATTTGATTGGTTGGTTTGGATCTCTGAAAAGTTGTCACAATCAGAGAGTATGTTTGTAAAGATTATCTGGCACAAATTTGGAATGGATCCATGCTGTGAAACTGTTTGATAAGATTTCTTCATATTAATTAATCTGATGAGTGGCAAGCTTGGTGCTTGGATTTGCTATTTTGGTGAAAAACAAAGGGATCTGTGTGGTACAATCGAAACATTGATTGATAAGAAAATGAAGCAATTCAGTTTGAGGTTTGGTGAGGCTTAAGGCTGATAACAATTGTAAGAACTTAGGGATTTAATATTGTGGCCAGTGGATAGCATGGGACGAAATACATCCAATGCAACATTCTTTTCTGTTTAGAAAAGTTTGAAACTTGTAAGGATAATGTATGCTTATATATAGATGGCCGGAGTTTGGGGTTGCTACACGGCAGTAACCATACAATCGGGAGGTTTTGGAGTAGATAGTGCCTACAGAATTCTGAACAGTCATGTCCTTGTCTTAGCTACATGCACGCAAGTGTGCAGTACTGGAGTTCCACTTCATTGATGTGGATTTTTGGTTCAATACTTGTTCTTCAGCCTCTCCTGAGTGGGAGGCTCTGATGATACTTCAGAAGTAGTGCAAATACAGTCTCAGATGAAAGATTTTAGAACTGACTAGCAGAACCAGGATCCCCAAAACAGAGATAGGGCTGAATGTGGAGAAAAATGGTAATTCAAAACAGGGAGGTCAGATTGGTATGATTTCCTGGTCGAGAAGTCTACTTGAATCTGTCCTCCAAATATCACAGAAAACAGAGCACAAATAGAGCCTGCACAGATTAATCCTAGTAAACTAGTAGCAGTACTAGAACTTATAATCTAGTAGCTCGAACTCTGCAGAACAAATTAAATTTCAGATAGTAGGTAACCAGGAACTAGAGTGCAGAAATTGAAGCAAAATAGAGTAAAATTAGGAGGGCCATTCCGGTAGAAGTTATCCAGAACTTAGGTAAATACAGAGGGGCCGTAGGTTCTGAAAATTGGGAAAGACTGACTTGTTTCTCGGAATAATGGAGTAGAAGGATGATAGAGATAGGCATGCCAAGAATCCATTTGAAACTCTTGGAATACACCAAGTATTGCCCGAGAAATCCACTGAAAATGGCAGCACTGAATCCACGGCAAATTTCTAAAAACTCTGAACTCATCAATATCATCACTATCATCAATATCGATATCATCAATAAAATAACCTTTAGGCTTGTCATCCAGGAACTTGTTCGGAAATACCGTAATGAAAGGAACATAGGAGGTTGTCGCTAGGTATTTGACCAAATATGATCGTCCAGTTCCTATAGAACCTATCACTAAAACACCCCTAGAGGGGGATAGGGCTAAGCGGAGTGAAAAGGGTTTTCCATGAGATGGGAAACGAAAACTATTAGCCCCACACGAGGTTTGTGAATAAGTGATTGTCTGATAATGAGCAAGGAATATATTACTTCAAAAACCCTTTGTTGGGGGGGAAGGTTATGCTAGTACACCTATTTAGTAGACCTACTAATAATATTTGGAAGGGCCAATTCAGGGCTGGAATTGGACTACCCTGGACTAAAATCCTTGATTGAAACTGAGATTTGACTTAAAAATCAAGTAAGAATCTCTATAGCTATGGAACAACTGAAATTAATATCTTAATCCACCTAGGACTCTTACAAAAAATCAAAATAAAGACTGAAATCAACTAATTCCTGATCCGACAATGATAATAAACTAATATTACAATCAGAAAAATGAAAATAACTCAAAACAGACCCCACAACCAGACTAGAACATGGATTCCTTCTAAATTTGGGAACCACCAACCGTAGGAGGTCCTTATTTTGTTGGATGTTGAGACTGCATCAAGAAGATTGATTTGGACAATAGAAGGGCAGAGAGGGATGACTTACTTCGGGTTTTGTGTACAATTGTCTAACACAAACACTCAAGGGTAACAATCACAAGAGCAGAAATGTAAAGGGACAACTCACTTTCATTTCGCTGAAGCAAAAATGAAACACGATCCTCTCTTGGCCATTCATCCTTTCCCTTTCAAATAGGATACAATGATTTATGTAGTGTAGAGGCTAGTGAAGGAAACTCCTAGTTCTGCTGGTAAGGAATCAAGAGAAAGAAACTTGCAAAACATGCACCTAAACCCAGAAACAAACTCGAAATTGTAACTGGGGATCCGGATTGGACTGAACTGTTAATTCTGAAGCTCATTATATACGTAACCAGTGATCATTATATGAGAAGCATCACAAAACAGGGTAGACAGTAGACTGAAGATCAAAGGGAGAACTTTTACATTTCAGAAAATATTTATCTGTTAGAGCTGAAATTTGGGTTGAGTGATTCTTGTACCAGCCCCTTTTGACCTGCCAAAAACAACTGATTTCTAACAATCATAGATGGAGGTGATAAGTGCGAGAGGTAAACAGGGCAGGGTTTACAAATATACTGATTTGGATTGATATAATAGGGATTTTACTCAAGATCAGCAGAAAGGAATATCAGAAGTTGATATTCTAAATTCTCGATCAATCTGAGAGGTAATACTAGGAGTGAACAAAGTTTGATATCCCAAAATCTACCCAGAAATCAGGGTATTGTCCAGCTACTAAAAAGAAAAGAAAAGAAACCTGAAAATTCAAGAAATTTGGGCGATTAAGAAGAATAGAAGTACGAAACCAAAGCTTGAATAATCAGGCAAATGACCCTGGGGCCTGTTAGAACATGCAAATCATCATTTAAAGCTCCATGGAATTGCCTCTGCTAACAACCATAATAAAATATCATTAGTCCTTATCCAAAACATGTGTTACAGCAGAGGATGGATCTTTTATTTATTGATTAGAGAGACCCCTTAAATCCTATTCATTACATTAATTGAAAATCCCAAGGAACTAACACTTAACTTAGTTGCTGAACACCCAAACTACTAAGACTAGCACTAATAGGGCTCTAAATTTAAACTGATTATCCATTTATCCTAATCTTGTACCTGACTGCTACCTCTTATATTTGGGCTTATGTAGTGATCAATTACAAAATAAAAACCCATAAGAAGACCTCTGAGGATCCATATAACCCTGGTCCCTGGATGGACTTCATTTTAACCAAGACCAAGCCCAACCTTTTAAATGAAGGCCCAATTCAGCACTCTTGACTGCATCATTGTGATTTAGTAACTTCCAGTTTACTAATTCTCTGACCATATGTTGACTCTCTATAAACTTAATGATGCGGGATGAGTTAGATAAACCTTTTAATCCCCTGGGTACCCTATGAAGAGAATTTTTTCCTTGTCACTGGAGTTCTCATTTAGTGTAAGGTGGCACATTGGTCTCTAGCAAACGATCTTTTTAGAGGTACCCCACTTATCGGTTATTTAGGGATTGGGATCTGGTTTTTTGAGGGAAACAGTGGAAAGCAGGGTCGTCCGTTGGTAACCTCTCCCTGAACGAATGGTTGGAGTTGAATTTTACGAGTGGTGTTTAGGCCCATCAGTTATTTGGGGTGTTCTCTGGTCCCTGGCTCAATTGGTGAAGGAGTTCTACGAAGGCAGAATCAAAAGCTCTAAAAGTGGGGATACGATTGCTGATTGAACCATGGAATAGTTGAAGGAATGAGGAATGCACTGGAGGAGCTGTGGCACTATTCTCAGACCATAAGGCTCATTCGGCAGCTCTCTCCTGCTGAATATTGTAGTTCATTGCATATCTAGAAGGCCCAATGAAACTACCTATTAATTGGCAAGGCAAAGATACTTAGGGCTCCTAAATGGACGATGTAGGAAAACCGGGATGCATCTTGTTGTGATTTCTGCGGGTAGCTCTTTTGGCTGTGGTCCCTTGTAGGGGGTTGTGCTACAGTATACTACTGTCTTGTTTTTATGAATAAAATGTTAATTATTCCCCCTCCACCCAAAAGAGGGAAAAAAGAGATATAATTCTCGTAGTTATGTCTGACCAGTTTGTGAGAGAGAGAGAGAGAGAGAGAGAGAGAATTTTCATAGTTATGTCTGTCTGGTTCATGATTTCTGTCTGAACTTAATCGGTTGGACAAGACTTAGTTGATTCTAGATGAGTTGTTTCCATTTCCAACTGTAGTTTTTGATACCCTTCAGGCACACTAGTCTGGTAAGTCTCTCATAATCTATTTCCTTAGTTGTTCTCCTTTCTCCTTTTCTATTCCCCCTTCCCCCAAGTTCAATTGTTCATATCACGCCTTTGATTTGCCTCCCCCACTTTTTGGTATTTGCTTTTGATATACTTTATAACTGATAGATCTATCTTTTCTCTGTTTGCTTTTGTAAAATTGAGTTATTCTGGTTCCTTCTGCCTTAAATCAGTTATTGAATGGACATCTTGGTGCTTACTCTCCCTCTTCCCATGGACGCAATCATCATTAAGCATAAAGACCTATCAGTTTTTTTAAGTTTGATGGTGCGATTATTACCTCTGTTGCTGCTGACCTATTTTTTTTATTATTGGACAATTTTCAGTTTTCTAAGTAGGTTGAAGCTGTTGATGAAAATCTTGCGATGTCTACTAATAAAAAGGAAGAGGGGGAAAAAGTGATGAAGCAAAAAAGGGGAATAATCTCCCGAATTTGGAATGGACTCTTTAGAGCACGTGGTGAGGATATTGAGACGAGATTGCAATATATATGCAAGGAGGAAGCTTCTGTTCTTGCAAGAATGAAGAAAAGATCTCAAAGTTGGAAGAGTGTGGTAAAGAAGATTATGATTTTCTTTGGGATGTGGGAGGTGAGTCTTTCTGGTACATTCTACTGGGATTTGGGTAACTCTGTAATAAATAAGTTATAAGGCCTATTAGTTTTTTGTAGAAAAAGTAGTATATCCAAAGTTAGATGTTACATGCTCTTATCTAGTCCCCACATTGATCTTAAACATCTAGTTTTCTCCCTGAAAATCATGAATTAATATATTGAGAAAAGATTAATGGTCTAAATTTGGCTGATCTTTTCTCTTTATCTGTTCAGCTTCCTTTTGAGTAATAAGTTTTAATTACCACAGTTTTGGTACTTTCCTTCCCTAGGATATTGCAAAATTTTGACAAATTTTCTTTCTAACTGTCTTTCAGAAAATATATGTACTATTACATAGTCTTGAAAATAATTAAGTGAGATATTGACTGATATTTGATATTCATGGTTTAGCTTTTAACTTTTGGTTTTAGTTGTCAAGGAAAAAATAAGTGATTTAAAGATTTAACCTAGGAAGGGCTGTGCAATATTAGAGGTTTTTAACCCCTTCCTAGGTGTGTCATGATGAGGAATGGAATCCCAAGTAGCCAGGATTGCAGTGAATTGTTAATGGAGATTGAGAGAATAGAGAAAAGAGAGGGAGGATATGGACCTCAAGCTTCACAGTTCGGAACTTGTTGACTTTCCATCAACCCTTCTAGCTTCCCACTAGATAGCCGAATCTCACAGCCATTAACTGGATCCCACAGTGCAGAAAAGGCAGTAGCCATACTTCATTGAATAATAATTTTCATCTCCAGGCTTGTATCCCTTTATAAACATATATAGAAGACATAAAACAAGAAGCAAACTAGTCTTAAAACTCCTGCAAACAATAACTTACTTGGAAGTCAACGAAGCTGCTTCTCTAATAGCCCTGTTGAATAGGAGGGCGTAGGCTTTTTGAACTGAACGTAAAATAATGGAAGTAACTTAAACAACTTATAACACTTAAAAAGCATTAAAAGACATAAAGCATTAAAGTCTTATCCATCTAGATAAAGTCTTATCTAACTCAATTTAGGCTGCTAACATACTACTAATCCTGTTCTCCTTCTCCTACCCATAATTTAGGCCCATTAAAGTGGTCTATTACAATGAAAACCCAAGCGATAAAGGCCCAACATGTGTAAAAGTAGAACCCAACCTAAGGCTTACTAAAATAAGGCCAATGTTGTGTCGTATCTACATTATGTCGGGTGGTGAACTTTAGTATTGAATTCATATGGTGGAAAGTAGTAGGCAATCAGACTGTAGGACTGTTAATAGCATGAAACGTTTTAAAATTTTTATTTTGAGTTGGAGCTTAGGGATCTTCCTTTGGGAATGTAGGATCAGTTTCTCAGTATGCAAATTCTCCCACAAGATGACTAGATTTTGAACCACATGTTTTCAAAATGAAAAGGATGAGCTCTACTACTTGGAGGTAATTCCTATGACAAATAGCAGTGCGATCAGGTATTTCAATACCCACAAATTGTGCACAAAATCTAGAAAGAACTCCTGCCGTTCCATAGACAGTTTTACAAAGAAGAGACAGTTGTTGTCTGTTGGGACAAGTAAAAGAAGAACCCTTCCTGGGAGGCCTGATAAAATCAACTCCGATTTTCTGCTGTGCTTACATTTGATCTAACGTTCTTTTTCTCTGCCATAAATGTAGTATTAAGATCAACCATGGAACCTATCTTCCTCGAAAATCATGTCATTTATATCGGTAATCAGTATGATGCAGTAGCAAACAAGAGAAGAACATCTTAAGCCTGACCTGCCTATGGGTGTTCTTATCCTGCACATGGTTTGGTTTCTTTCCTATGGTGGTTGGGAAGTTAGGAGTTAGTCGGTCAAGGATGGATTGGGATATTATTCTGAATTTTGATGGCCGGTGGGTTTCCTTGATATTATAGAAATTGACTGATATCTTTCCTTTTAGAGGGCAAGCCTTGGTGTGACTGTAAGGTTGTCATATTGCAACCTGGTGGACACGGGTTCGAAACACAGAAACAACCTCTCCACATTGCGGGGTTAATGCTGTGTACATTCTGCCCCTCCCCAGACCCTGCAGTAGTGGGATCCTCGTGCACTGGGACGCCCTTACTAGTATTTTTTCTCTTTGGAGTTTGATAGTTTTGATGAAGTCCTAGTTGGATTTGGAGGGGTACATAGCTGGCAGCAGATATGTTTAACTAGTTTTGGATTATGTTTTCACTCTCAACATATAAAAGGGTCTTGGTTAGTCCAATTCAGTGTTTGATTGTGTCCACTCCATTGCTATAAATCTATGTAGAGGCGTCATGCCATAACCATGATCTTGAATAAATTTGAGTTCACTTTTTGGTTTTTTTTTTCCCTTTAAATAAGTATTGAGTGTTCAACTTGGATTCCAAGGGAGGCCGCTAGTGGATTCCTGTCCTTCTCTTCTTCTATTTTCTTGTTTCATCTATCCCAATTCCCAGGGAAGTTGCCGCCTCCTAGCTTGTGACACCCCTGTTTTAGTTCAATTTCCGCTTGCTTTTTAGATACACCTCCTTTATTACTGCATGGAATTTGATGGGATCCCAGCCCCTGGGTTGCAAAATCCTGTTTCGGGATGGCTAAGGGCCCACCCCAGATGATTTAGGCCCAAAGAATAGGGAGAGTGGGAAAATGTAAATATCTTGAATTTCAGAACGAACAAGTGAAGAGAAACAGAATTAAGGACACAACTGGAAGCAAATGTTTAAGTAAGGAGTAGTTCTGGAACCTAAAAATAAAGAGGGAAGGGAAGGAAACCTAAAGGGCCTTTTCGTAAATAGAGGAAATGGGTTTAATTCATAAAGTGTTTTTTTTTTTTGGGGGGGAGGTGGGGGGTTGTCTTCAACTTCCCGACCAGAACAGGAAGGGGGTAACCAGATCTGTTTCAAGAGGGAGAACTCTATTGATTGAAACCCCCCTTCTGAAGACAGATTTCAGGCACAGGCTCCTGACCCTTAACCCTCTCAAAGACACCCAAAATCAGACCAAGCAATCACCTATAGAATTAATAAAGAAAAACCTAGCCAGAAGTTGCTGGTTCAGCAGAAGCTTCAAGCTTGGTTCTCTTAGCATGAATGGTTTCAGCAGCCGAGGGTCTAGGAATAGAGTTGCCTATGGGTAAGGCAGCCTGCGATCCAAGTCTCAGTCCCAACAGTGAATGCCCCCAAGAATACCACAGATAGCTGGAAGAAATATATACAGAATATTCAAAGAAAAGAGGATCTGAATAAAGAAACTAAGAAAACTGTCCTGAAAAGTGAGGCAGCTCAAAATTTGTGCAGAGAATAGGAATTGAACAAGGGAAGAGAAAGAAGAACAGCCACATGTGCACTCACAACCGGTGAGAAGAAACAGCTTCAAACTTCATTCCAATATTCAATCTCGAATAATTGTTGTTACAACTCGTATATAAAAAAATTAAAACCAACTAAATCCTAGTGGAAATCTAAAACCAAAACAGATTTGAAAGTCGAACTGAAACTCAAAGTCCTACTAACCTCTTACGTTATCTATCTTCAAGATAATAAAACAAATTTATAAAATCCAAATTACATTTGTAACACCAATAGCTAAACTAAATCCCTATGAACCCTTACTAGACCAAATGGGGTTGGCTACATGGATTTTCTTTCTCCAGTCAGCTCTATTCGAAGACATACTTGTTACTAATCCTAAGTTATACAAGTTTTTCTTCACTTCTTCTCCTAGGGTTATTTTAGGCCTACCCCTAGCCCTTTTGGCTCCTGTAATCTGAATCATATCACTGCTCCTTATTAGAGCATTCAAAGACCTCCATTTTACAACTTTGTGCCACCTAAAACAACATTCTATTAACTTATCATGTATCGGAGCTACTCCTAATTAGCCTAATTTGTTTTCCTTATTTTACCATATTTATCCACTCATTCATCTCAATATCCCCATTTCAGCTTCATACATCATTATTGGTCCGTCCTATAATTGTCTTATTTTTTTCTTTTGAGTATTAAAGGGATATGTCGATCACACAACACTCCCGACACACCTCCCCACTTCATCCACCCTAATTATTTTTGCAACATTATTCTTTTTGTCTCTTTTTTTTTTTATTTATGATTGAACCTACATACTTAAAATTATCACTTTGTGGTTTCTCTCTATCATCAGTTTTCGCTACCCCACTTTCAATCCTATTGTTACTAAAGCTACTCACTGTATACTCTTTATTTGTTCTACTTGTCTTAAAAATTTTTGATTCCAAATTGGATCTCCGTAATTCTAAATTGGCATTTATCCTTGCTTTTGTTTCATCCCCCAAGACTATCATCAATAAACAGCATACACCAAAGGACTTTATCTTTTTTTTTTTTTTGGGGGTGGGGGTGGGGGGTGAATAAATCTATTAATAAGACCCAAAATAGGGGAAGAAACAAATCTAGGTATCCCAAAGGATAGAGCCAGACTCAAAATAAAGGGGGCTGAGCCCAAATAGACAGCAGGGTAACATTTTGTAGATCCCTAGATAACAAAATAAATATATTCTTGACCGAATCCAGAACTAGCTCTATAAATAGGGAGATCAGTCCCCGAACATAAAAGACAATAGCTTCCCAAATCTGGTCGAAGGACCTAGATGTGGAGGACCACAATTTAAGATTCCTTTCAAACCAAATATGCTAAATGGATGCATAAAAGGAAAGCTTTACAATCGTTAAGCTAGGAGACTTGTCTTTGAATTTCTTGGACATCCATCTCCATACCTTGTCAAAAGGCTGAATCCGTCTGCTAGTTGGCCAGCACATTCACAGAATCTTCTCCCATATACAGTTGGAGAATGGGCAAGCAAACAAAAGATGGTGAATGTCTTCTTCCGGATCCTAGCATAATCCACACCTATGATTGCAAGCGATACCTTTTTGATGAAGAAAGGACACGGTTGGCAGAGAATAATTCATAGTCCTCCAAGCAATGAAGCTGTGGCGCAGATAATGCCCTGAAACGACACAACATCAAACCAGAGGACCTTGGCGGCCTTGGATCTCACATGCTCCCACTCCAAAGAAGCTGAGAACATATCCGTTGAAGTAAGAGACCCGGAGACTAAGTCGTAGCTACCAGAAGGTTTTCTCGTAAATCATAAAAGAGTCCAAAGCTGCCTAAGCTTTTAGAAGGACTTGATCTTGAATGTTTATAGTCAACTCATCTATGATTAGCACAAACAAATACGACCTTAGATGTAATCCAATTGTTTTTGGGGATTCATTACCCTGCCCCCACTCCAGTTCTTATAGTAGTCATTACGCCATTATATAACAACAGCATTTACTAAAACCTTATCCCAACTAAATGGAGTCGGCTTGCTCTATTCGACGTCATACTTGATACAAGGCCTAAGTTATGCCATGTACAAAAAAAAAAGCCCAAAGCTATGCTTGTCTTTCCTCACCACTTTTCTTAGAATCATTTTAGGTATGTCCTGGCTCTTTCAGTTCCTTTAAACTGAATCAAATCACTCCTCTATACTGTAGCATCTCAAGACGTCCATTGAACATGGTTGTGCCACCTCAAACAACTTTCTCATAGCTTATCATATTGGCCACCAAAACATCGTGAATGATTTAGTGAATTATCTTGAAACGGAGATACACCCAAAATCAACACTTATAAGGTCATTCCTTGTTTTAACCTTCCTAGTTTTGCAACATATCTATCTCAACATCCTCATCTCAGCTATATTGATTTTATTTATATAATATATCTTAACTACCCAACATTCTGCACCGTACATCATAGCCAGTCGAATGACTACCCTAGAAAAATTTCCTTCGAGTTTTAAACAAGGTTCTTAATCTCATTTTCGACCTTCAAATTGAGATTTCTCAAGTTTTGACCGAAACCTGTTCGAAACTTGGGATTTTTTTGGGGCTGAATTTGAAATCTAGGCCGAAACCTAGGCTGAACCTATCAAAACTCTGAATTCTATGTTTAATCCTGTCGAAACCCGGTACAAAGCAGTATCGACCCTTGGTTTCATCTCGAACAAGGTTGAAACCGAGATTAAAAACTATGGTTTTAAAGGAATACGTCGATCACATAACACTCGAGATGTACCTCCACTTAATCCATCCTATTTTAATTTTGTGAAACATCATCCTCTATATCACCTTCTTTGGTAATGTTTTAGATACTTAAATTAATCACTTGCGGGCTGGGCATGAGAAAAACCAAAGAGGTTAATTTAGCATGTATCATCAAGTTGATTTGGCGGTTAGTGGGGGAAAAATCCGGCATATGGAACAATTAGATATACAGTAGATATCTTAAGAAAGACTTTTTATGGTCTGTATCTGAAAGCAAAGATTCTTCTTGGGTTTGGAGATCCATCCTTTGTCATAGGCAAATGACGCTCCCTAACATTAGGTCCCTTATTGACGATGGCTCCTCAACCCTCCTGTGGTTAGATAATTGGTTTCCTCATGGTGTTCTGATGCTTGCAAATGGGGAGAGGATTAGAATTGATCATTGTAGGGAAAGAATGGCCATTGTCTCTTCAATTTTGTCTGATGGTTTTTGGTGCATTGGAAGGGCATCCTCTTTGCATTTATTGCAAGCTTGGGGTGCTCTCAGTTTGATCTCCCCATCGTCCCCCTGGGAGTGGAGACATCACCATATGGGCGGTGATGCGTGTCGAGCGCAACCAAAAATAAATTACTCTACCTATAATGAATAGTAATGATAAGTAAAGGTCGATCCACAGAGACTAGTTAATCAAATTGTTTACTTACCAAGAAAAGGGGGGGGTTTCTATTGCAATTTAATTGACAACAAAATTAAGTAACAAAAATTCAATGGAAGATGATGTCGATTCAAGGAAATTTACTCACGGCTGCAAATTGATCGCTGACCTCATATATATATTTATATTATTCTCTATTCAAATATTTAACCAAGGATTATCAAAAAGCCAGACAATCTTTACATTCCCTAATTTTCTTAATTTGAGCCCAGCACACAATTTAATTCTTATCAATAAACCAATTGGTATTAAGCAATCCTCATGAATTTACTGATAGCATTACACTCTCGGAGGGAGTTAAAGATGAACAACAATCTAACAAGCGTCAGATTATTTAATTCATTCTATGTTTCCTTTAAGCAAGTAACAAAAACTTGGATCATAATTGTTTTGCTCAACTGCTATTTATCCTGAATACCATAACAATTACGGATTATGGATTCAGGTTAGCTTTAAACCACACAACTCACTCAATTAATAGACATCTTAATAAACTGAATCATACAGTCATTAACTTGAAAAACCAAGAAACACAGATATTTGAATAGAAGAATAATTAAAATTAAGAACAGAGTCTCATAATTTTACTAACCGGATTGAATTCCCCTTGAATTGACTAAAGAACTTAGCTAGACATGAAAGAAAATAAAGACAAAAGAAATAAAACTATCTTTTCAATAATTCTTGGATGCTCTATTACGTAGCCTTTACATTGCTTAAATAGCCAGAGTAGAGAAGATTAAAACTGGTATGTCTAGAATTGACAACCTAATTACATGGAAATAAAGGTTAAACAAAATCCTCTTGCCTAGATTAGATAGAGAATCATTCCATCATTAACCAAATGTCACCTCTAGATTTGCCAATCTTTATAATATTCCATAGTGGTATATATTCTCCTCAAGATTTCTGAAAATCAATCAAATCCTTTCAATAGTAAACCTTCTATGGGTGGTAATCTTCTTTCTCTGGTTTGAATTCAAATCAGCTTTCCAGATCAGATTTTTGGATCACGTTTGATTTCTAGAATTCTTTCCATATTAAAAACCTGCATGAAATTCAGAAGGTCATTATTGAAAATATCAGAATTTTATTTTAAACATAAATTACCAATATTTTCCACCAATGTCTTATATATAAGGAATCATTACAAATGAGTACCATAAGACATATAATATGTTAAATAAACTAAATATAAGAAAAATAAATATATAAAATTATGAATCCATCAGGCGGCTTCCTCAAATGGGAGATTCTCCTCTTCTTCGGCATGGGAATTGATCAAAGTTCAAAACCCTAAGGTTGATTGGTACGATGTGGTTTGGTTCCATGGGCACTACCCTCGTCACAACATCAGTTTTTAGAGAGCTTTGACACCGTCTCTGTTGACAAGCTCTTTTCTTCATGAAAAAGGTATCATCCCCAACTCCTCTTGTGGCCTGTGCTGGGTGGCGGTTGAAGATATCAATCATCTCTTTTTTGAGTGTCCATTCTCCAAGAAAGTTTGGGAAAAGATTATGCAGAAATGCTGGCCTATAAAAAAAAGAGTCCTACCTTTTGATATTGAGTGGAAATGGATGATTAAGAAATTCAAGTCTAAATTTCCAGGTGACACTATAGCTAAACTAGCTTTTGGGGCAACTATATATCATATTTGGGTCGAAAGAAATCGTCGTCGATGGGCAGCCAAGTCTAGAACTTTCAGCCAGATTTGGGAGGCAATTCAATTTGATGTTCATGGCAATGTGTAGCCTCTTAGATCCCCATGTCTGGTCACAGCTACTAATAGGTTCATTATGTTTTCTTGGGATTTGGGCAATCCATAGCTTGGATGTTTCGGTTTGTTATTCGGGCTTTTCTTTCTTTCTCTTTGGGCTTTCTATTCTAATTTTGTAAGGAGCCTGGCTCTCTATCCTTTGGATACCCAGGTTTGTTTTTTTCCTTCTCGGGGTGTTATTAATATATTCTTTTATTCACCCAAAAAAAAATCACTTTGTGGAATCTCCCCCATCAATTTTCATCCCCTCATTATCTGTCCTAATGCGACTAAAGTTAGACCAAATGATGCTATGAAAAGGGCATGAAGCCACGAACATGCTTCATATATGGGCAATGGATAAAAGATGACTCACAGATTCCCATTAGACACACAGTGGCAGCAAACCTGTGGGAAGATGGTGCGTCTACCTGCTCTTTGTTGCAATCTGTCACAGTTCACCTTCCCATGACTCAGCTCTCTAGGGAGGGCATTGTCCGGGGCCTGAAGTTTCCAGATCAGTTTGAAAGGGTAGGGCAAATTGGTGTGAGATCTTGAGATGGATGCCCAAAAGAAAGAATCAGATGAAATTATGAAAATGCTCCATCAGAAATGGGACTACAAATCCTCCGGTGAAGGGCATTATGAGATAAAAGAAATTTCCAATCACAAAGATCCCTCCTAAAACCAAAGTTCCAAGCCAATCCGCCCAGATCCAGTCAAGCCAACTCACAGATTCTTCTCTTCTTTTCCCTCAGAAGAGTATATGACCAAGGAAAAGATTTGAAAGGGTTGTCACCCCTACATAGATCTTGCCACATCCTGATATGTGCTTCATTGTCTACATGATATCTGACATTTGTAAGGAAAGAAGGCAGAAGCTTTTATATGCTTTTCCATGGGCACACTGAAGTGGCTCTGAAATTGATGCCTGAGTCTCAACCGTTGACAGCTAAGCCATATTTGGTGATTAGGCCTTCTAATTATGTTGCGCGAAGCTCCCTTTCTTGTAGTTATGTGTTTGATCATCTTGGGAGCTGTCTATCTTTTAAATGATCCTGAGATTTTGTATTTGTAGAAAATTGCAAAGTTACTGCTCTGCATTAAGGTTTTTTAATGACAGCATTATTTTATAGAGTTCTGATTGTGTATATATTCCTCCATATTCTGCTATAGTGCTATTTATCTCTCTCTCTCTCTCTCTCTCTCTCTCTCTCTCTCTCTCTCTGTCTAATGAGCTGTGCAAAACAAATATGCATTCATTTTTTATGTCCAAATCATCAAATTACAAAACAAATATCTATTCATTTTCCAGTCCAAATCATCAAATGACAAATAATTCATAGACAAAGTAGATATATAGATAAATTCTTTTTATCTGTTCAACTACTGTAGCTTCATACTATGAAGAGGGCTTTGATCCTTTTCTAAAGGCTAGAGGATGGATTTAGTATTCGATTATATTTGTTCTTATGGAAGTTCTTAGTTGGTATGGATCTTCTCCAGCTTAAGCATGCATTTTTTCAGGTCATTGCAGTGGTTTATGCCATTTTGTCAACAAGATCGTTGGACTTACACTGGAAGATCAGGGCACTTAGAGTTTTTCCAATATTTCTTACACCTGCTCTATCTTTCATTGTTTACTCAGCTCTTGTGAGATGGACAAGAATGCGTAATTATCTAAACTCTACTCTTTACTTGGTCTGGCTTATTTTCTTCTCTGTAACTTTACATCTGCAAGTTTACTTTCTCTTAGGCTATCTTTGTTTGGTAAGAAGTGGAATATAAAGAAAATAGAAAATGAGTAGGGACAAAAGCTTATGTGTTTCTCTCTCATTTTTTTCTTTTCATTTCTCTCCATTTCTTGTCAAACAAACACAGCCTTAAGCTTTTCCTTATTGCATTCAAACAATCTTTACTCTTATTCACAAGTTTGATCATGTAACTGAGAGTGCTCACTATGCACTTATGATTTGTCACTTGCTTTGGAATATGCATTCTATTTACCTGCATTTTTTAAATTTTATTTTAGATTATGAAATTTATTATTTTGGAAACTTTGCTTCAAGAATGAGGTAGTGGCATGAAATTGCAATTCCATTGTTGTAGCCTCATCCTTTTTTATGCAATTAGCATTTTTATTTTAAAAAATACAACTCTCTCGTGTTGTTTATAAACTGTACATTACTTTTGTTGAAATGAAGGTAGTTATTTTGATTTTGGGATATGGTGATGTATTAGGCATAGTTTATTTAATGTTCAAACTTGTTAGGTTCTTGGTTTTCCCTTAAGAATATTTAATTAGAGGTTTTGAATTCACAAGTTCATAGTTATGCAATTATGCGACGCCATATGGAGCTTAAGCTTTGGAAAGAATTTGGAGAATAGGCGATACAAGATCTATGGAAACTTAACTGTCAAGAGTTTTATTGGAGGAGGAGAAAAAGAATAAGAACAACGTGGAAAAAAGAGGTTTGGCCATATGAATTATCCGTCATTGCAAAATATTATTAAGATTTATTCGAAAGCTTGAAATCGACCACATTCCTTATGGCACTGGGTGATAAGGCCGAAATGTGGGATAGATGAGGGTTGGGACTGAAATATTGCAAACAGGGCAACTCTTAAAGCTCTGTTGAAGAGTATTAGTCACCTGTTAGTCTGTTACCTATATTTTTTAGGTATGATGTGGGTAACGGGATTTCTTTTGACGAACAATTTTTTAGGTGTCCTCATGTGGACACATGCCATCTACTCATCTCAACTAAGCCTTTTCCCAACTAAATGGGGTTGGCTACATGACTTCTATTGGCTGCAGGGCCGCACTGCTGCTGCTGGCTTTTGCTGGCAGCAGCCAGTCATGGCTGGATATCCTGTTCCAAAGAAAAATAACATGAGAACTGTTCATGTCAGCTGGGAGGGAGGGAGGAAGAAGAAGTTAGGGTTTTTTGAAACCCTACTGCATGCTAATCACTTTGTCCTCCTATTCTTTGTGACGGACATGAGATGTCCTCAATCATTTGTGGGTTTAAGTAACTGTTATGGGCCTTTTAATTAATTGTTAAGTCCTAATGGGCATTGGGGCCCTTTCTATTGTCTATGCTTAAACCAGTGTATGGGCTCATGCATTTGAAAGCCCTATTGAGTCTATTTTTGGAGCCTGAATTTGGGCTTATTTTAACTTTATTTGGGCCCTTTATTCACCCCTTCACTTTATATATATAACAAATTTGGATAATTTATTATTGTAACAAGGGTTTGTTATTATTGTAACAAGGGTTTGTTATGTTTGGAAATATAACAAAACAAATCTGGATCATTTATTTTTTTACTATTTTTTTAATATAACCCATTCCAACTTTTATAGTATTGTTTAGAGTACTTGTACACATGCATGGACATACATGGGATGTATACCAATACATAGGAGCTATTTTATTGAATTAGAGCTTGAAATCCAACATGTGGGTAATCTAGACCATGTTCTCTTTATCTAACAGTTGGAATGGACACATCATCTGCCAATGTGGCAGAATAGATTCATTGTTACATTTGAAAAGATAACAAACCCTTGTGTTGGTGTGTGTGTGTGTGTGTGTGTGTGTGTGTGTGTGTGTGTGTGTGTGTGTGTGTGACTGCGTGGTTATGACAACCACCTAGAATTTAGGATAACTGAAAAATAGTTTTTCATTCTCCCTTGAAAAAGAAAATGGATTGTGAATCTGTGGTAGTTTTTTATTCGTAGAGAAAATCTCTCAAAAAGGAAACCTCTCTCTTTTCACTTATCTGTCACCATTGTTCTTCATTCTTGGATCTCCCAAGACAGGTTTGGTGAAAACCTTAACTGTATAGAAGGAGCCCTACGGGAAAGCATTCTGGAATTGCCAAGGAGATGAAGAGATTGTTGAAGGGATAAGATCGCATGGAGGCCTTCTGATAGTGAGGTTGAAGCTAACTAGTTCTTCCCTTCTCGTGTTAATTGTTTTTAATGATTGGCCTTGCCACTGGTAGGATGATCCCCCCCCCCCCCCTAAATTTCTGATTACAAAATGGTATTAGCGCCTTCCCTATTGCCTATCGGAAAGAGGCTGTCAATAATAATTAGGATCTATATTTTAATTTAACACAATATTTGTAAAATTTTCTGAATCACTAGACCCTTGTTTTCGACCTAATCAATAAAAAACCTTGACTCTAATTCAGACCAATATTTATGTACAAAGAATAATTTTTTGTGATTCAAAGTAGATGTGTTTGGACTGTAACATTTTTTTTTTCTTTAGTCCTGAAGGACCTATCTAAAAAACCTATCCAAGTAAAACTGTGGTTATTAGCTATTCTCGGTGATGATGTTATAATCAGGGATAGGGAAGTTGCCTTGGCATATCGTGACATTCCGGATAAGTTGGGGGTGAAACCATTGTGACTGTTACATATGTGGGAGGTTGGGTTGTTTTTTGGTTCTCTACTGGGGCTTGCATAGTTGTCAAGGCGTCGCCTAGGCACCCTTGTGACGCCTTGGAAAATTAGGCGCCTTGGTCGCCTAGGCGCCCCGTCATGCCTTGGCACCTTGCCAACTATGGGTGCCTGTGGATTTAGGGACACCTTTTGCTGCTCAAACCGCAATAGGAATGGCTATTTGTACAGTAGTGGATTAGGGTATGCGATGAGCAGAAACCTTGATAACTTTTTGTTCTTTCTCATCCACTAGAGAGGATCGAAGTTGATAAAAATAAGGTTAGAGCCATCATCGAAGCAAGACCCTACAGAACGTATGATAATACGATATGATGACAATGAAGCTGTTGTCATTGATAAAAAAAAGGAAATCCAAAAGGAACTCGAGTTTTTTGTGCGATTGCTCGAGAGTTGAAACGGTTGATTTTTACTAAAAGTTTCTTTAAGGACAGGTATGAAAGGAACCTTACACTAGTCCCTTTGGTCTATTTAAGTGGGTGGAGCGAATGGAGCTGAAAGATGTGAGCGCTTAGATCAACTGTAGATATGCTATCCCTTCCGGTTGGGAAGGGAAGTGAGATCCAGGGATTTGATATTAGATGAGCAGTCGTACTATAATTGTTCGAGAGACATGGCCCCATGAGAATGTAGAGGAGTTTGTTTTCACAAAACAACAGTGGGACGGTGCAGCTGTTCACTCTTTTCCCCTAAGCATGTCGCTCATTTCCTTCTCACAACAGCTACTGCTTCCCCTGTAGTCGTCGGCTTGTTTTCTTGTCTTTGATCTGAAAGGTACGTCCCTACAAAGCGTTTGAATGACAATTACTGGGATGGTCAGCTACAACCACTCTTATTCGGATTAGCACTTTGTCCTTTCGTCTTCCAGTTATTCTATTCTTCCTTCTCTTATGGGGATAATTTTCTTCTCGAATGAAGTCGGCATCCTCCAACTTCTGTACTTCTTCTTTTTTACGCTCCGCCGAACAACCAAATTGGTAACTCAATCCTACACTTCAGAGTGGAAGATAGCAGAAGCTGGGTGCCCCGATCTCTTGCCCTCCCTCAACCTCAACTCAACTCAGCAATAGCATAAGCTTCATAAGGAGTGAAGCTCGACTCCCCTTGCCCCTCCCTTGCTTTCATCTTGAATTGCCCCCTCACTTACGACACTCTTTTGGCTTATGGGCCTTGCCTCGCTCCGTGCTTATGCACTACTCGCTGTAGGGATTCTGGGCAATTTAGTATTCCTTTGACAAAGGGGTGGAACGCCCAGGACTTGCATGTTTCAGACCCCGGCTCGCAACTTATCAATTTATGCTTGTAGATATGCAGCCTCCCAGTCAGTAGGAGAGTCTCTGATACCATTTCGTAGTTGGAAATTTATTGGGGATCGTTCTACTGGCGGCTAAGGCCAATCATTAAAAACAATTAACATGAGAAGGGAAGATTTGGTTACTTTCGACCTCGCTATCACAAGGCTTCCATGCGATCTTATCCTTTCAATGGTCGATTCGTCTCCTTTAGCAGTTCCAAAATGACTTACCGTAAGGCTCCTTCTTGATGGCCAAGGTTTTCACAAACCTTTCTTTGGAGATCCAAGAATGAAAAACAATGATGAGAGATAAGTGAAAAGAGAGAGTTTTTCTTTTTGAGAGATTTTTTCCATGCATAAAAACTATCACAATTGAACTCTCTTTTTTAAAAGATGACGGAAAACTATTTTTCAGTTATCCTAACTCCTAGGTGGTTACCATAACTACCTAGTCTTTCACTCATCCACTAACTCCAACTAAGATGTAGTGCTTAGTGTATGGAGATGGGTTGCATAGTGTTCACAAAGGATGGACATAACTGACAATCTCTCGCTTGTACATCCTCAATAAGAATGTAAGCGCACACACACACACACATTAACAATTGGTACTGGGAGTTAGGTTTGGAACCAATTAACTTCGCGGGATGGTTCTAGAGTCTGTTTGGCTCTTCCCCTCACTTCAACCCCCTTCTCAAATTTTCCTTCTCCTTATAGCACCTATATTTGCTGTGTGGTATCTCAATTGGCACCATTGTATTCCTGTCACCTTCTACTCTCATGGACAAACTTCAGCATAAACAAATTTCGCCATATCAGAAGCAAAGCAATGGAAAAAGGTTGAGTCAAACAACTTTGAAAAGCAGCTCCAAGAACGAGAATGCATTTCCAATTACAAGAATACATTCCAAAGAATGCAGTCTTAATTACAAGAATGCATTCCCCAAAATTCATTCCAAAGAATGCATTCCTCAAAATTCATTCCAAAGAATGCATTCCCAATTACGAGAATGCATCCCCAGAATGCATTCCCAATTATAAGAATGCATTCTTGCATTCCAATTATAAGAATGCATTCTTGCATTCCAATTATAAGAATGCATTCCGAAGATTCAAGAGTGCATTCCCAATTATAAGAATACATTTCCAATTATAAAAATGCAGCATCCCAATTATAAGAATACATTTCCAATTATAAAAATGCAGCCCAAAGAACTTATTCCCGATAACAAGAATGCATTCCCAATTATGAGAATGCATTCCCAATTATGAGAATGCATTCCCAAGATTCAAGAACTTTCCAAAGAATGCATTCCCAAGATTCAAGAATGCATTCCCAATTATGAGAATGCATTCCCCAAGTTTAATCCAAAGAATGCATTCCCAATTGCGAGGAATGCCCAAGATTTGAGAATGCATTCCCCAGAATGGATTCCGAAGAATGCATTCCCAATTATGACAGAAAGTGGTGGGGCCCAACATTCATCACAATTGGTTTGAACAGCTTTGAGGCAAAGGTCAAATAGAGATCTCTGTTTGCTTCAGAGGACTGGTTTGGGTGGGGGTAGTCGACTTCGCCAAGAGGTATGGCAGCATTGGGGACCATATATCCATGGCCTTACAAAAGCAGCCGAACCATGCACAAGGCGTTGCTTGAGACTTTAACAAAGCGTTTTCAATTTACAGACTCCCTTGCATCTTCAGACGGGAGGGATCTCCGTGTACACTTTGGCTATCCTTTTTCATTCTCTGTCAAAGCAAAGGTCCTACGCCTGACAGGCCAACAACGACGCAAAATCTCTTCCTATAGCCGGGAGGAAAAAGGGCAGTTAAAGAAGAATGGCCAATGACTTCAATGGCTTACCAGTAGAAGCAACAGTTGGAATGGGAGCCAATTTGCATCTGAGAAAGGAAGAATCTGGCAGGGACCTCATTACGATTCTCCAAGCAATGAAGTTGTAGCGAGAGATGTTACCTTGAAACTAGACGATGTTGAAGTTGAACTAATGGATTGCCGTGCCGAGGGTGAAGAGAAAATCCCCGAGGTTGAAGCATTCCATCTCACGACATCACACCACAGCCCGAGGGACTTCTGGAAGTGGAAATGAGAACAGACAAAGCTTAACTCAATCACCCAGAAGAAAGTCTGCTTGGGCACCACGCTCGCTTTCAAACAGAATGCAAGAAACTAGCGCCATTCTGTCCCTGCCTGAGTCAAGCCTGATTCTTTTCCCGAAAGCATAGACTAGGACACCATGTGGGTGCCAGTTGTCTAGCCTTAAGAGAGAGAAAGACCCATTGTTGATGCTAGTTTTGATTAGGGTGATGGCACTCAATCTGAAATGCAGTTGATCTCCAAGCCCAAGAGCAATCCTTTCCACTAGGGGCTGACCAGATAGAGTTTTTTCTGAGGTACCTGTCATATATCTAGTCCACCCAAAATTTTGAGCTTAGCTGCCACTTTCCAAATCAACTTGATGATGCAAACCTTGTTGACTTCTTTGACTCTCCTCAGACCAAGGCCCCTTCATTTTTGGGGAGGCAAATAGAGGTCTAGCTCAGAGTGTGGAGGAAATTGTTGCAATCAGAACCCTTACAAATAAAAGCCCTCGTGAAGGACTCAATCTTGTGGATGATTGAGCTAGGAAGGCCAAAAACTCTGGTCCAGTAGAGATAGTTTCTTTGCATAACTTGTTAGACAAAGACTAACTGACCTGCATAAGAGAGGAATCCAGCCTTCCATAATTGGAGCTTCTTCTGAAAATGATAAAAAATAGGAGTGCAAGCAGTTAAATTGGAAGAGATGAGGGGAAGACCAAGGTATTTAATAGGTAAGGATCCTCTCGGAAAGCCTGAGATGCCACTCAAGAGATCAGAAGTAGCTTCGTAGGAGACAAGAAATCCCACCAAACTATATCAAAAGCTTTGTGGATATCAATCTTCAAAATAGTAACTAGAGGGTGGGATTTCCTATCAAATCTCCAAGCCAGCTCTGAACAAATGAGGATGTTGTCAATGATATTCCTGACTACCAATTAATGCAACCTAGGGTTCCAAAACCGTAATTCAAGTCATTTTGGGTCCACTATGAGTGATAAAACTCAATTAAAAATGAGCAGTGTTAATTTCATAAATTTTAGAATATTTTCCCTTTTGAATGAGGTAAACAGAGACTAAACAGTAAATAAAATTTAAAAGGAAGGATGTTTTTAGATTTCAGAAAAGATAAGGGTAAAACAGTATAAACTCATAAACAGGAGGGGTTGAGTAATAATAGAAAGATCCAGTCCCCAATTGTAATGAGGAAGAACCTCCCGATCGCAAACAATGAGAGTGGCATAACTGAGAATTCTCTCTCCTGGACTCCAATCAAGGTGAGATTTCAGGATGAAGTTCCCAACCCCCAATCATCTTAAATCCACTTGACAAACACCCATAATATATGCCAGGTGGAGGTTTCTGAGTCAGCCTTGGTTGCTGGCTTGATTTCACAATAGAAGAAGACTTGGGAAGCGAGCACCTAGGGTTTGGATTGCCCAAGAAAAGGCAGCCGCCAACCAAATTTTCAGGCCAAACGGATTGATCACTGGAGAGTTTGATCAGATCCTTCACATTATATAAATAAAGGGGATCCTTTTTATGCACGGTTGCATATGTCCCATTGCACAACGTTTTGCAGGGGCACTTTTGGTATTTGAGATGAACTATTTATGTCATTCTTATGGTGTCAAGTACAACCATGCATATTTTGCCATAAAGGGAAAAAAAAAAAAAGACTTCTAAATGAACTCTAAAACAATAATAGAAGTGCAACTGGGTTAAGCCGGTTGAGCCATGGAAATGCAACTGCATCAGGGGCACCTTGATGATTAACCTTTAAACTGCAATTGAACTCGTTGGACTTTAGGGAGTCTCTCAGATCTTTTGTGTGTGTGAGAGGGAGTGAGTAACAGCTCTTCTTCTTCTTCTTCTTCTTTTTTTTTTTTTTTTTTTTTTGGGTTGGGGGGGGTTGGGGATGGGAAGGAGTTAGAGAAATTCAGTGAGAGTATATTTCAGCTCTTCCTTGGAAAAAGGAAACACATTAGTATGGAATATATTCTTCCAATGTGTCCATATATGTGGAGATTTTTATTTTTAGAGTTTCATATGCCCCACCTTTTTATCTTTTCTGTGAAATATTATGTCATGGTTACATATATGAGCAAGACCACTTGTGACTCTGGACTTACCACATCAAAAATCATGTGTGGGTCCATGTGAATTGTGAAAGAGGAACTGAATTTCGACCCCAGAACAGGGGATCCAAATCGTCTCCTGCGGCAGGAGGTTCCTGCCGCCGATCCAAGGGAGCTGGGTTCAGTCTGGCCACCTGCCAATACATTGGGGGGCGGGCCGGCTGAAATCCGGCCCTTGGCAGGCGGCAGGACCGCAGGAGAGGATTTGAATACCCAGAACAGGTAGGAGAAGTGCTTTAAAAGTGAGTTCATTGTAACTCTGAACTACGAAATGCCATTAGATTCCATTAGTGTGATTTCACATTTATGTAATTTTAAGAAGCTTTACATCACTTTTTACCACTTCCGGTGATTATTTCAAGGTTATATTTAACTAGTGAGATGGTTGTGGAGTCTTGTCTTATATGGTCCTACCCACGCCCATCCTATCACCATATGGTAAGAATACATGACCTTGTGACAGTATCGTGTAATGACATAGAATCTTAATCTTCTATGGGAATATATGTTGTTTGTTGCTAAGATATTCTGGCTCATAATGATATAATTGGAACATTAAATTTCTTCCCATGCTTTTGTCTAGGTGATCGCAAGGATCAGCAAACGCTTGAGAAGTTACATGCTGAAAGACAGACAAAAATTGATGAACTTAAAGAGCGAACAAACTACTACAGAACGCAGCAACTCATTCAGGTGATGGAATGAACACTCTGTGTAGCTTGCAACCTGGCTTCCCTCAAAATTTTCATCGACTTCCAATTTTAATATCTACGCATCTTTGGTTCCGCACACTGAAAATCATTGATCTAATGATGTGAATTTTGCATCTGTAAAACTTTATCACTCTAAGAATTGTTATTCTAAAATTGTGTGCCTGCATGTGATATGTCAATCAGAGGTATGATCCAGATCCAGCAGCAAAGGCAGCAGCTGCAACGATTCTCGCATCTAAATTGGGTTCAGATTCAGGATTGAAGGTGTACTTGGGGGATGAATCTAAATTCCAAGCTCCTTCAGGAAAAAGCAACGATTTTCAGTCTGTTCAGTCTAGTGGGCTCCGAAACCGGAAACAATCTCAAACTGGATCTAGCAGTGGATTGAGCACTGTGACGCATCAGTCTGTTGAGAAAATTCACCACGATTTGCTACTTGATGACTCAGAGACTGTTGAACAGAATCAGATGGCTGTGGAACATGATCCACGACCAGCTGTGCATAATGAAGGATGGATTGCTCGCATTGCAGCATTGCTTGTGGGTGAGGATCCAACGCAGTGTTATGCACTGATATGTAGCAGCTGCTATATGCATAATGGTGAGTGTTAGACATGCTCTCTGTGACTAAACTTGTACGGTAGTAGTGATTTGGGAATCTGTCAAAGGCCATATGAAACCACAGTTGATTGTCTTGTCTATTGAATGATGTCAAAGAACAGGATAAATCTTTGGCTCTCTTTTTTGCAGGGCTTGCTAGGAAAGATGATTTCCCATACATTACTTACTACTGCCCACACTGCCGTGCACTCAATGGGCCAAGACAACAACTGGAAGAACATGTTTCTGGTTCCATTTCTGCTAATACGATCTCTACAACTTCGAGAAAAAGTGATGTGGTTGACAATTCCAGCCCCGGCACACTTTCGAGAAATGGTGATGTGGTTGACAATACCAGCCCCGACACACTTTCGAGAAACGGTGATGTGGTTGACAATACCAGCCCCAGCATGCTTTCGAGAAACGGTGATGTGGTTGACAATACCAGCCCCAGCACGCTTTCGAGAAACGGTGATGTGGTTGACGATGCCAGCCCCAGCACGCTCACAAAAAGCAACTCTACAGTAGCGGCGAGCACTGAGATGAAGGTAGAGGAGACAGCTAATTAACTACAGGCATTTGTGAGTGCCAACCGGGTGCAGCTGAACTAGAGGCGTGGTGGGGAATGTTTTGGTACTTCTCTTTCCTTCTACTAATCAGCGAATGTTTTTGAACTTTTGTTTCTTTCCTTCTACCTCTATGAGGAAGAACGATGTGGTGGGAAGCTTTTGACTAATTTTACCTTTTTTGTTGTCTATGTTAACTAAAAACCAGTGGGATCTTATCTCCAGTGATCTAATCAAACCCTAAAAGTTTCAGTTTTTTTCTTCTTTCTTTTTTTGGTGTATGTGGGAACTAGGGGCTTTAATTAATTATTATTGCTAAATTTGAGATGGAGAACTATAAAATGTTCAATGCATGGATCTAAGACCAGTAGACATACCCAATTTCCAAGTCTGGACTCATTACTTGGAGACTTGCAGTGGAATGTAGTGCTTGCTTCATCAACCCTCAGCTTGCAATCATGTGATAAAACTGAAATGAGAACTGGAACTTGAACTTGAACTTGAACTTTTTCTGTTTTTTTTTTCGGTCAAGTACTTTGAATAACCTTTTAATAACCATCAGTGAAAGGAAGAATTCCCATGGCCAATCTGGAACATCCCTACTGAAGTAATTACACCAATCTCTTGGCATTAGTCCCCACTTTGAACCCTTTCAGTCTCTCCATGTCTGACAGTGGTTGGTTCCATCTTCTGTTACTGAAGGAATATGCCGCTGCACGAAAGTATCCACTCTCATCACATAACATGTCAACGATTCCTTCCATTTCCAAAATACTTGTGTTGCTGACTTGCTGTAGAAATTTCACTCAGTTGCAAGAAAGTATCTACTCATCACATAATAACAATATTGAAGAAAAATGCTTCTTTGAGAGGTATAAGCTCCATCAAAGATGCTGCACACAAAGACATTCACAACTTTAGCTGCTACTGGTTTCAATCACCTTTCTCCTCAGAAAAACCATTAGTGTGTAAATTCATCTCTGCAAACCAGTGCAACATTTTGACACCAAATGTGGATTTAGTTTAATGTTTGAGAAACAACTTTAATACGTATGATTCATATTGTGGATACAACGGCAGGCATCGGCGCAACAGTAAGGTTATTCCGTTGCAACTTTGCCTAGTGGTCGCGGATTTGAATCGAGAAATAGCCTCCTCTCGAAGCGAGGGTAAGGTTGCATAGATCTGCCTCTCCCCAAACCCTTATAGCGGAAGCATAACAGTTTCCCCGAAATGGGATAAGGTTGCATACATCTGTCCCTCCCGAGACCCCGTAGTGAGAGAAGACTTGTAAACTAGATACCTCTTTTTAATCCATATTTGGTGTACAATAATTACATCATGAGAAATTTTTACAATTTTTTCAGAGATACCTCTTTTTAATCCATATTTGGTGTACAATAATTACATCATGAGAAATCTCTACAATTTTTTCAGATTTTGCCAAATGTTTTCTTAGCAGCAAAAAAATTGTTTTATTACTTACACCCATAGCATTCATTCAAAATATGCAATTTGTATCCAAGTTTGACCAATCTCACCTTAGCCTCCTCCTCCTCCCCCCCCCCCCAAAAAAAATCCTAGACTTTCAAATAGGGTAGGCACTGTGAGCACAAAATGAACAAAGTAGGGGAGATCTAGGGGCAAGATGGGAGGAAGGAATTCGTCTGAACTACTTTCACCAGAAGAGAGACATTGAAGTGAGACAAGCTCTCAGCAATGAATACCACTTCCCGCACAGACTCATCTTTTGAATCACCATTTTTAAGAACTTCCATTCAATTCTATCATAGGCTTTGCGCATGTCAAGTTTAAAAGCGATGGTAGCTCTCCTCACTAGTCTGAGTTGATGTGTAATAATGATATTTTTGGAAATTGCACGGCCCTCAACAAAAGCTCTGTTCAGACTAATTGATCATGGGAAGTAGCTTCTTATGCCTTCTGGTTAGTATTTTTAGCAGATATTCTGAAACTGTTGCCACAAGAATTGAAATCTACTGAGGTGGGACTCTGGGTCACTCCAATGCTTAAGTTAGGATTCCGAACAACAAGCAATAAATGAGGAGGAACAAAAGAAAACAAGTGTGAATGTGAATAGTAAATGAGATTCAGACATTATTTATAGGGATTTGATATGGGTCAGATTTGTTTATGAATTAAATGAATAATGTCGGATATGCCCCTGAATGATCTTTTATTGAAAAGATGATTTTACCCCCAATGGCTGGGGCTTAAAAATGGCCACGTTACGTGCTTCCATAGGGCGATTGTATTATACCCAACAGAAGCCAAGGTCATCAAGGAAGGACTGCTCTGAGTATTTCCATTGGGGAGCAGCCACAATAGAGATTTGGACAGACTCACAACAAATGTGTGGACTGATTGTGGAGAGATGGAGATGTTCTATGACCATGGGAGATCTCTGCAATCCTATTGGACATTCAACATTTAATACTATTTTATAAGTCCGTTATTATTAAGAAGGTGGATAGGAACTTTTTATCTCTATTGGCATATGATTTGGCCATTGATTAAAGACTCTTAATTCTCTCTCTCTCTCTCTCTCTCTCTCAATCCTTTTTGCGAGGGTTAGATCTAATTTGGAATTTGTTCACGTGCCAATAAAGGTCCTATTTGCCTTTGGTAGAGTATCCACTAAATTAAGCTTAAATATCCCATTCCAATCCATGTATATGACTCATTATAATTTTTGGGTCAATAATCATTCAGGGCGTGAAAGTCAGATTTTAGGTCTAGATTCAGGTTGATTCTGCTCAAACCTAACCTGTTTCAGGCCCTAATTGAGAGAGGTGATGGCTGATGGCCTTGACAATAAAATGCCACCAACCACAGCTCAAACTATTGAGCAACTTCTCTCCGGGACTTGAGCCAACTCAACCGCAGTTGGATGTCACCACATGTTAAATGGGATTCAAATCTTCTCATACCTCTCATATCGATATGAGTAAATTCAATGGCTATCATCCACTGTGTGTGTATACTCAATACATCGATATATGCGCACTATAAATTACAATCATTGGATTTCCTCATGTTGACATGAACGGCATGAGAAGATTTATTTCCTATTAAATATGCTTCCATCTCCACTCTCTCTTGATAGGAGCCACAGTGCCCAAAAAAAAAAAAATCCTAGGCTCTGATTGGTTTCAAAGAAAATTGAATAGAAAAGAAATGAGAATTTTAGATTAAAAAAAAAAACTTTTGTAATCATTTTTTTTTTTGGTGAAAACTTATGCAATCATTATAGCACATGTCATCACAAGACTATATAAATGGGTATAACTAACACCAAATCATTTCATTTCCAATTATTTACTTATAAATTACTTTTGCATCTAAATCAATAAATCCCTTACATTTGAAAATAAAATAAATTTTACATCAAATAAGAATTATTTATTAAATATGGTAAAAAATTTGGATAATTTATACAAATAAATGAGGTTGTGTAATAGTTATAAGGAAAATTTATTTAGACACCCTCAAGCGTCAACTATCAAATGGACAGAGTTGCCACGTGGCAAGAATATAAAAATAAAATTTAATATTTTTTAAAAATAAATAAATTTAAAAATCAGTACTGCTAGATACCGAATCAGATACCATGATTTACAACCTTTGCCCGCAAGTGTAGTGTTCACAAAGAATAACGGAAAGGAAAAACAACCGACCGTCTATCATTGTTCTTGTAATTGCCCCTGTCAATTCCATCATATCGTCAATGGTTGACATGCTATGATCGACCTTCTCCATCGTTGGTCTCGGACACTCAATAGGTCAATTTTGATTCTCTGTCTCTGCACTTTCTTACTCTGAAAGAACAATGGAATTTTGACGATTGCTGATTTGATTCCAACTCAAACTGAGTTGAAAATGAAAATTTCCCCAACCTGCAACCCACTAATCGATTTCCCACAACAAAAACGCATTCAGATTTTGACATTTGCATCTTCTAGACACATTTCAATTCAGTTTACTTCAGTTCACATCTGTTTGATTCTCTGTTTCTGTACTTTATTACTCTGAAATTCGATTATTTATATCCGTACCGGCAGAATAACAGAATTTTGATGATTGCTGATTTGATTCCAACTCAAATTGAGTTGAAAAAAAGACAATTTCAACCCACTAATCGATTTCCCACAACAAAAACGCACTCAGATTTTGACATTTGCATCTTCTAGACGCATTTTAATTCAGTTTGTGGTGCAGTTCACATCTGCTTGATTCCACCGTACTCAATAGATGCTAGGATCGATCCTATACATCTGTATAATCAGCTAATTCTGTTTGTTCTAAGAACCGAAAGAGAGAAAAAAAAAGGTTACTTACCCTGTATCAGAATCAATGGAAGAGATTATCAGAATCAATGGAAGAGATGACGTGACTTCGCCGTAATAAAAAAGCATCGAAAATCCAAGCTGGAATCCTCGAACAACCTCCTTTTTTTCACTTTAGAATTTTTTTTTCTGTTCAGTTTGTAGGCTCTGCAATTTGCATCTTTTTGGACGATCGAGCAAGGCATTCATTAGTGGCCCATTGAAGAAAGCAAAGTGGAAAAGGATGACAGAATCGTGGCTGTGCAAGCGAAGTCCATTGGAAGCCAGACATATAACCCCAATGATGAATCTTCGTGGTCACACATACTACAGGATGAATAGAGATCGACAAAGATGAACAGACAAAAAAAAAAAAGAGAGATTAGAGAGATAACCCACCTTAATTGTGGAACTACAGAGAGAGACATGGACGGATATCTCTAAACCATTCCACTACCTCAAATGATACCAATCTTCCTTTTTGAGCTTTAGATACAAACCTGTCTCTCTTCCCAGAATCAGATACCTCTCTCTCTCTCACTCTCTGGTTTGCTCTGGTGTGATGCACATGTCCGCTTTCAAATTCAGGAATGCGAAACTCGCACAGATAAAGATCTAAGCTTAAGGTCTCTAGCACTATAAATAAGAGCCTAGATCTCAGGGGTAATCATCAAATTGTCAGATCAGTTCATCTCAGTTCATCTCTCACCTCTCACCAATCACCACACCAGTATCAATCAATTAGCAGCAACAATGGAGAATCAGCCTCCAGTTCGTCCGTGGTTCAGGTTGGCTTCTCAAAGGAGGGATGCACTTCCTCAACCACAAGCTCCCCTCGTTCCTCAGCTAAGGCCTCCTCAACCTCAAGCTCCTGCCATTCCCCAGCTAAGGCCTCCTCAAATCCTCCAACCTGCACCATCATTCAGGCCGCCTCCTCCTCAACCTCAGCCTCAGCCTCAACCTCAACAACGATCTCCTCCACCTCAGCCACGCTCACCACCAGCACGAGCACCTCTCTCTTCTCCACCCCTATCTCGCGCAGCTGTTTCACCCCAAGCACCACCACCAGCACGAGCACCTCTCTCTTCTCCACCAAAGCCCCCAACTCCACCCCTATCTCGCGCAGCTGTTTCACCCCAAGCACCACCACCAGCACCTCCATCTACCCCAAAGGTTCCTGCCCCCACTTCTTCTTCACTACCATCCTCTCCATTGTCACCCATTCCTGCAAAATCTGTAGCATCTCCTCCTGCACCCAAAGTTTCTTCAATGCCATCTTCTCCCCGCGCACCCGAAATCCCTCCATCGCGGCAATCTCCCAAGATTGTCGAGGCCTTTTCACAGAACCCACCTCCACAATCTCCCAAACCCAAAATCTCCGCCCCTCCTCCATCTCCCCTGTCACTGCCGCCATCCCAGCTAAAGCCTGACACCGCCATTAGTCCACCGAAGCAATCTCCCAAGATCGTCAAGCCTTCTTCACAGACCCCACCTCCAAAATCTCCCACAACCAAAATCTCCGGCTCTCCTCCATCTCCCCTGTCACTGCCGCCATCCCAGCTAAGGCCTGACACTGAACCGCCCCTGGTGACTGAGAAGAAAAGTGTGGTCGTGCAAGAAGAAAAGCAGAAACCTAAGACGATGCAGATGCCTGCTGCTACTAAAACCGTTGATGACTTGAATAATGGGAAATTTGGAGGAGGAAACAGAGACTTACCCGTCAAGGACAAGGAGAAATTGGGGATGAGGGTGATCACCTTAGCTGGTGAAAACAAAGGTGCTTACATGGAAGTCTTCAGCCCCAACAAGAACAAACCTGATACAGCTGAAAGAACAGGAATCCATGGCAAGAAATTGGGTGATAAAAGTAACAATAAAGGCAGCAGCAGCAGCAGCAGCAGCAGCAGCAGCAGTGATGAGGATCGCAAATCCAAAACAGAGGACAAGAAAGCAACTACAGCGACACAATCGCGTGCTTTTGTTAACAGTAACGTACAGGGCGTTAACAACTCCATTCTATTCAACACTTCCTTCAATCACCATGATCCTGGAGTTCACCTTGTTCTTCCTGGAAAGCCCAAGCACCTGTCTGACCATCTCATCCATTCCAACGATCACATCAACGGCTACCACACTAGTTGATAAAAAAGAGTTGCAGAACAAGAACAAATCGCGATACAGCGATGCCCAAGTTGGTTTCGTCCTCTGTTTTCCTTAAAAATCCACCGACCAAACAGTTGGAGACTCGCTAGACCCGCTTTACAACGAATTCGAAAAGAAGAATTATCCGTATTTACAAGGGATTATATTCCCTTGAAAATATTTCTCCTTTTCTTTCCATTTTCACATTCAATAAAATGGAGCATCATATAACCAAAATAAATATGCTACCTTTGCAGTTTACTTAGGGTTTTTTCTTTTCTTTTTTTTCTTTTTTCTTCTTTTGGTTTTGCTCTGTTATCGGTTGGTTACCATGAGCTTCTAGTCATATCAGAATTTACATCTTTGTACAATAAGATGGGCAGTCTTTTTTGTCTGGTAGGGACAGAAAGGGTTTTGCACACCTAATTACACAGGATCTTTTGTTTTAATCTATGTCAAATTATTACAACTTAGACATCCATCTTTTTCTTTGTAATTCCCCCCCCCCTCTTTTGTGGAAATGCATGGCAATCATCTGTTTTTTTATTAGCATATGTTAATAAATGAGAAGAGAAAGTACAAATTTGAGGAGAGAGAATATGAAAAAAATTATTGGATAATAATATTCTCTGTATTTAGTTCTACTTCAATCTAGATGATTGCAAACATTTTTTTTATTAGATTTATGTTGAAATCCAAATTAGTAGGGCTTGTGGACAGTCTGTGGGGTTTATCTCCTCAGTCCAAAAGGCTATGATTGAAACCCATGAAAATAAAAGAACCACCTAAGCTTAGGTCCTAAGACCCACAAATTTTTGAATGCCAAATCATCTTGTAAAGGATGGACTCCATGGTTTGGTTGCCACAAGATCTAGGTAAAGGTCATGTTATAAGATTGGGAGTGAGTAAAACACCCAATCTGTCTGGTTCGGAGACCAGTATTTGTTTAGCCAAATAATGGTATCAAGAAATCTAAAATTGATTGGACACATATAGATTCTACTAAGCCACGAGAATTTATAATGAAAATGAGGTTAATTAGTATCATGTGAATAAGGTCAAACTCACAAATGGGGCGGATTCAGAGTATGTAAGTAACATCCCATCTTCAGATCATCCTTTCCTAGTTGGACTTGGGATTCGATGGTTTTGCTGTTATATGCAGTTCATTTTTTTTCTCCTCCAATGACTATATGTAGATTATGTTTGGATATCAAAAAAAGAAAATAAGAGTAAAAAAAATGAAATGGAGGAAAGAGATACACACATAAATCCATCATTGTCTCATCATTAATTTGAATTTATTATTATTATTATTATTATTATTATTTTAACATCTGAACATAGCCTTACATTGTATTTGTTTGTCAAGAAATGGATAGAAAAAGAAAGGAAAAGAAAAACATATAGAGAAACATATATAAAGAAGTGAAGAAAAGAGAAGAAAGGAATTTTTTCTGATTGTTTAGAAAGGATTCAAAAAAAGAATTGAGGTGGCATCTACAGGTCTCACCTGACCAGCCCATGTCTCTCCTTTACTGATGGGCAACTTTGTAACCCCCTTCGAACCAACCTCCTTCCCTCTCCCCTCTCTTTAATGTTGGTGAATGGAAGTTACAACCCTAAGAAATGGAAGTCATTAATGATTGCCATGCATTTCCATGAGGGGAATTGAAATTAATAAAAAAAAAGAAAATGAAAAAAAAAGAGGGATATCTAATTTGTGATAATTTGACATAGATTAAAACAAAAGACCATAGAATTTTGTGATCAGGTGTGCAAAATCCTTTCTGTCCCTACAAGACAAAAAAGACTGCCCATCTTATTGTACAAAGATGTAAATTCTGATATGACTACAAGCTCATTGTAACCAATCGATTATAGAGCAAAACCAAAAGAAGAAAAAAGAAAGAAAAAAAAAAAACCCTAAGTAAACTGTAAAGGTAGCATATATATTTTGGTTATATGAATGCGAATGTGAAAATGGAAAGAAAAGGAGAAATGTTTTCATTGTAAATTCGGATAATTCCCCTTTCCATATTCATTGTAAAGAGGGTCTAGCGAATCTCCAACGGTTTGGTCAACGGATTTTTAAAGAAAACATAGGACGAAACCAAATTGGGCATCACTGTATCGCGCTTTGATCTTGTTCTGCAACTCTTTTTTTATCAACTAGTATGGTACCCCTTGATGTGATCATTGGAATTGATGAGATGGTCAGAGAGGTGCTTGGGCTTTCCAGGAAGAACAAGGTGAACTCCAGGATCATGGTGATTGAAACAAGTGTTGAATAGAATGGAATTGTTAACGCCCTGTACCGTTGGTGAATATGGAAGTTACAGCCACCGCCATCCCCACCACCACCACACCACCACCACTACCACCATCACCGCTACCACCCACAGCAACCACCACCATTACCACCACCATCACCACTACCCCCACTGGAACCACCACTATTACCATCACCACTACCACCACCACCGTCGCCGCCACCAGTAGATTTGGAATCGATTTCAGATTCATTTTTATTAAACGGGATTTTACTTTTAATAAATTTTGGAGTCAGATCTAAAACAGTGTTATCAAACAGCATTCTGTTTTTAAAAAACTGACTCTAGAACAAAAACAATAGAATGACTACAAAGCAAAAGCAACGGATTAGAAACAGATATGTGGAGAAGTATACCTCTCTCTCTCCCCCCATTCTTGCCTCTCTCTAACCCCCACTGTAACTCTCTCTCCCTTCCCACTCTCTCTATGCATCTCTCCCTAGCTAGAACTCTCTCCCCTAATCTATTCTCATCACTCTGCTTTTCGTTGAATCTTTCTTAATTCTTGACTCTAGCTCCCCTTCTTCATCTCTCTACCTCCTTGGTATTTTTTTTCCTTGAGAAAATTGGGTTTTCTCACCGTGAGGACAAGATTGTTTGAAGGGGTGCCAGAAAAAATGATTCTCTTGAGACGAATTTTATATTCTGAATGATGAATTTTCCATCCACTTGGACTCTCCTTAGGCTCCGTTTGTTTCGATGTAAAATTTTATATAAAATTTTACATGTTGAAAGTTTTTCAATGTTTCTGTCCAAGAGGTAAAATATTACTCTAAAATTTTCTAATTTTTGTTTGCCATTTATTTTTCATGGTAAAATTATTTAAAAATAATTATATGGGATGCCATTATTTAAAATAATCTTATAAAATACCCACCCAAGTTCGTTTTCTAGTCATTGGGCGGCGGTTAGGGAAAAATAGTCGACTGATAGAGATTTAGGTACAAGAACTACTATTTGAGTTAGGTATCCAGAATCCTAAGCAAAAAGGTATGCTCACTCAGCATATTAGATCAATAAAGATTGATGCGATCTATAAGTATTTGATCCCGTATCGGTTTCTAAAGTGACTTATACCCTTTCTAATACTGTGAGCTTTAATTTTTGGAAAATAAGCTTATATGTATGAGAGATAATGCCAAGCAGACAAGAGATTGATTGATCATTAATTGCCTAGGCAATGTGTCCAAGGCAAAAAATATCCACCATTTATAATGTTTCGATTGCACAATCATCATATTGATGTCTCCTCAAAATTTAAGGATGCAAAGATACAAGAATATTGAAAAAAACCAAGTAGACAATTCCTCATCCCAACCCCAAATTTACTCCCCCAAAAAAAAAAAAAAAAAAAAGATACGTGCCACGAAATCAATTCTGAAAAACAAATAAAATGTTCCAACACAAATTCAATTGGAACAAGAATGTCTAATTAGGAACCAAACTTCTCCTCAACAACTTTTTCAATCTTTATTTTCCATTTGGCAACTTGGCTCTCTTCTTTATCTTCTCCTCAAGGTCCTGAAAGCAAGAAACTCATTACAAAGATCAAGAAATAAACTAGTGCATAAACTGTAATTCTATTGATTACAAAGCATGGCGCTGACAAAGCAAAATATATCTGCACCCTCAAAAAGCATGGAGTTTAATGACATGAAAAGCATTCTCACCATTTCATTCTTCTGTTTTGCAGATATCCCCAATAAGGGGATGGGGAGCAAAAGGGGGAGGGGGTTTGTAGTATCATATCAAACAAGGATAGTTGACTGCTACTCGGACTCCTAACAAAGAAGCAGCACAGACCCGCCCAAAGGTGTAAACACACAATAAAGCTGAAAAACAGTAATGACATAGCTAATAGCCATGTAAGAGAAGGCTACATGAAACACATTGGAGAAAAGGACATCCACTGTACTGCAAGGCCTAATGGAAGGAAATACACGAATATTTAGGGGTATGGATACCACTCAACAATTTCTCCTTAAACTCCTATTATCAAAATCGACACAGTATGGGAATCCTACACGAAAGAATAAGTCAGCCAGTGATGAGGGAATGAATCCCAAAAGCCAGAGTCGCAGTGGACTAGAAAAGAGCCATAGTTGTCAACGTACTAAGGCATTGGAGGCTTGACAAATACTCAAGGCAATTGCCTAGGCAACCAAAGAACCCTATTTTCCAAGGCACCACCAGGATGCCTAGACGCATAGGTGACGCCTAGACAACTATGATAAGACCAGAATATGAACAGTAGTAATATCGATATTCATTCCACAAATGTAAACAAGAACTTAGACACAGGTCAAGAATGATGTGATGAACAAAATGAAAATTGAGAAAAATAGACATATAAACAATTTGATTATTTAAAATTAAAAAAAAAAAAAGGGGGGGGGGGGGGATCCTGAGATGGAGGCATAAGTGCATCATAATACCGTTACAAAGTGGGGATTATCACAGCTGAAAATGAACCAACCAGAACTACTGCTATTAGTGCTTGAGGATCATAGAGGAACTAATCCCTCTATTAAGAGAAACACAACAGACATAAAGATGATGCAAGAAACTGAAATTGAAACTGAAAATGTCATCCAGAATTGCCTATCAAAAATTAAATATTAAAAATAAAAAGCCATCAAGACTTCTTAAGAATAGATCACAAATTCTTGTGCACAAAGGATCAAGGATCTATCAAGAAATCAAATTCAAATGTAGAAAAGAAGGGAGAAGTTATAACATATAACCAATTTCCATACCTAGGAACAGCACAATGAATCGATATCGGGCGAATACAAACAATTGTGACACCAAAAACATTTTCGATTGTTGAAGCATAACCAAATGATATGAGAAACAAAAGGGAAAACAATAATCTAGACTAAAAACAACGAGAAAATCTAAATGAAAATTGCAAGGGTTGGCAAACAGCAGGGGAACTAGTTTAAAATGAATACAATAGCAAACCATTGATGTATCTGTTATTTATGTAACAAAATGACAAAAGGATAGAATGGGAGGTGAGAAACTTCTTATTTATAGGAATTAATAAGCTGATGAAAAGTTCCAACACCCTCACTGTTAGCTTTAAATGCATAAAATAAATAATGAGGTTCAATCAACTAGTAAGTATTGAATGGATCCAAAGGATAAAAAGCTATAAATTACAGATTAAATTGAGGAAATGAGGGAGGCAGGAAAATGGAAAGTCAAGCATGAAAGACTAGAAGAAGGAATTCGTTGCACAAAAAAGAGAGGAGAAGTGGGGAAGGGAGCTATAACCAAACTTCTAGAAATTGTAGTGTCATGGCTTGAATACTGAATCAAATTCTTACCAAAAAAAAAATACTGAATCAAATAATTCTAATTTCTCGATAAATACTCAGCATTCCAAACATGAAGCACAAGATGTCATGGCATCAAAGGGTATCAGATGCCAGGAGATTAAACCACGACGAGGGACGGAAGAAGTATTAAGTCCTTGAAGGTCGAAGACTACAAATTCTCCAGAAAGTATACTTAAAACCATTAGTGGTGAAAATTCAATCATGTTTCGAATACAAGACACAAGATGTCAGAAAAAACCAACAAATTATTAAAATATATAAATCTCAGTCAAATACACCTGAAGCAAATGATGCATGGACTCTTGGCTTTCAGAAATCAGAATTTCAATAAGCTTCAATCGTCCATTAACGAGAGACTTATTCTTTCAAGCTAAATCACATCGAACACAACCACTCCAAATAATCCACTCAAAAGCTGAATAAAGAAGAAATCATCTAAACAAGTACTACTACGACATCAAACTGAAAAATTCAACACGCGAAGATTAAAAATGGATCTGTCACAGTAGTCACGGTAAGAATTTAATTCAAATCAAACCTTTATACCTATCTACACAATAAAGAAAAATTTCTCAGTAGATTCGATAGAAAAAAGAAGTGCTCTTAACAAATCGAAGGTAATCCTGTTTGCAGTTTTTGGAGCAATCGTCGAAAGAGAAAGGGGAAGCAGAAGCAAGAGAGAGAGAGAGAGAGAGAGAGAGAGAGAGAGAGAGAGAGAGAGAAAACGAAAAAGAAAGATCACTCACATCTAATCTTCTTGTCTCTTCTCTTCAATCAGTCCATCGATCCCTGAATTAGGAAGATCAGTTCGAATTTGTCCTCAAGTCCCAAATTCATCTCCAATGGCTCTTCTTCTATGAATCAAATACCCTAAAATCACAGTATTCCGAATCAATCGAAAACCCTATCAAATCTATATTAGGTCAGAGGAACAAATCTAACCTTCATGAAGTCATCGCAGGGAGAGAAAGTATTATTGAGTGGATTGCTTGCAGAGATCCTCGGAGACGAGAGACCATTGTCGAGCAATGAAAACTATTGAGCAACGCGCGATACGTTTTCCAGGAACATTTTACCGTAAAATAGTTGGTAAAATATATTGAGGTGTTTTTCGGAAATAAGTTGGGTACTACGAAAATTTTCACTCGTTCAGAATTTTATCGAGTTGAAAGGCTGTGTTTGGTATCATTTTTATTTTTAATTTTTAATTACTTATTAAAAAATATTTTTTAAAATTATTTTTGATAAAAAATTAAAATATCGTTTGATAAATACAATCAAAAATAGATTGTAGAATAAGAAATACGTTATGTCTATGTGTAAAAAAAAAAATTATAACTTTTATTGATCTAAACATTTAAAGTCCTTCTCAATTGCTGTATTGGCAACATCAAATCTTCATCCAAGGAAATATCCCAATACCCATCCAATCGGATTATTCCCTACATTTTTTTTATGATTAGATTTCATTAATCAAGGGAAGGGAAAGTATTTAGTTTCTACTCTCTCCAATTTCTTTCTGCCTTCTCCTTAACAACTCTTTCTCTCACAACAGTCAACGGTGACAAATCTCTCGTACTATTAAAATTTGAGATCTGACAAAAAAGATTTCAATTGAATCCTCATATTAGTTCTCTTTTCCTTTTGATCTTCATCTTCTTCCTGGCTAGTGGCTACAGTTCTTTGGCGTTTCACAACCCCCTTTGGAGATTCCAAAGCTCTCTTTTCTTGTTGCTTTTCTTCCATTTTTGTTGATCGATTCTAAATTCTGGCTGCCTTTCATTGATCTTGGTAAAAAAAAAAAAAAAAAACAGCCATTTTTTGAAAAGCTTTAGACAAACGGTAAATCCCACTTCACACCCACTGCCGTGTGTCATGAATTGTTTATATTAATTATATATTGAAACTGTTACAACAAATTACAAGAATCCTAAATGAGGTTAACCTCTTTTACAGCTATACAAGACTATATCAAAATCATATGTGGGATAGCACAAGAGTTTGATCCTCAACAAACTCTATCATCTGTTGTGGCCATTGCGGTAAGATCAGTTCTGTTAGAATCGTTAGTATCATTAACAGTAATCTTGCAAGGGATTTGGATTCAGAGAAAGAGAATACGTAATCATAAAAAGTTAGGAAAAAAAAGAAAAAAAAAACCTAGACTACACAGATGAAGAACACTCGTAGGAGTTGATATCGAAGCCCTTGTAGAAGGTGACGAATGGAGCACGAGTCCAGTCCGTCTTCACCCTTCCTCCTTGTGTCGCCCAATTGTCGGCGTTCTATGTGGAACTGTAAACACCCATGGCTTGATCTCTGGGAAGAAAGGGAAGAGAAACGCAAGGGAGGAGGAAGAAGAAGAGTCGAGGAGGTTTTATAAAAAAAAAAAACAGCAAAATTACTTTCTTACCCTATGATTTCAACACGTGGTTCAAGTTTTTTGCGCAAAAAACAACCGAAAATGGTTTTTGGCCAAAACTAAAAAACAGGTCTCAAGCTGTTTTTGATTTTGGGTTTATTTTTATTTTTCTTTTTCATAAATCGCTAACAAAAATGATACCAAACACGGCCAAAACAAACACCGACAAAACAATTTTTACGGTAAAATTTTCATTTTCCTTCATTTTACATCGAAACATACAGAGTCTTAGTTGCAAAGGGAATTATAGGGAAGTAAAGTGAAACATATAGAGCATACAATCCAGCCTAGCCCATTCAGGCCCATGGTCTAGTAATTTAGAAGTGCTTCCAGAGCCTTCCATAAAGATGTTACTACGCGATTAATTGTTATTATTTTACCTTTGTAAAGCTTGTATAAGTACAATTTCTCTGTTTTCTTTCTTGCAGTTCTAAATCTTCGTAAAACTTTCATAATCATCCCAGCTTTGTTTGATTGCAAGGAGAATTGAAGGGAAGGGAAAATTTTAAACTTTAAAATGAAAACTTTTATAGTTATAAGTTGAAACACAACATTGATTGTATAAATTATCTAAATTTCTTAAGATATTTAGCAATGATACTTATAAGATGTAAAATTTATTTTTCTTTTCAAATAGGAATGATTTAGATGCAAAGTGAAATGTAAGTTAATAACTAAATATAGAATAATTTGAAATTAGTTACATACTAATGTGATAGCATGCGCTATAAAAGTTCCATTTAAAGTTAAAAATTTTCAGTTCCCTTACCTTCAATTCCACTTGCAACCAAATAAAGCATAAAGCACATGCAATCACATGACTATGTAAGTAAATCCAAATCATCATATTTAATTATTAACTTATATTTTACTTTGCATCCAAATCCTTTGCATTTGAGAAGTAAGATAAATGTTACATCAAATAAACATCATTATTAAATATGATAAGAAATTTAGATAGTTTATACATTCATATTGTGTTATACCTATAAAAGGTTCATTTTTAGGTTAAAATTTTCACTCTCCTTCTCTTTAATTTCCTTGACAACCAAATCGAGTGAGAAAATTGTGTTGAGGAGAAAACCGTAGAGAAGATTAATTTCATTCCTAACAAACAAACATAGCCTCATCCCCCCCCCCCTCCCCCCTCCCCTCTCTCCCTCTCTGTAACTTTAATCTATTAATAATTTCTAAATCTTTGCAACTTTTTCCTCTCTTTGTAGTTCGTTCCTTCTTCCACGTGATTTCCCCCTTCCTTGATTCATTTCTCTAATTTTTTTCTTGTCTATGACTTTCTCCTTCCCCTCTCAAATTTCTCTCAAATCTCAAACTTATCCCACGATTGAAGGACAAAAGCATAATTTTTTTTAAAAAAAATTATGGATATTTAATATTGACTCACTAACCATAAGTCCAGATCCCAAGGTTAACAAATGTATTGATTTTTTTGAGTTCTAAACTTTGGTGGTTAAATTAATAATTTTTGTCCTGTGACGTTTTATAGCTCACTTGGCAAGAGCCTACACCTCAGAAAATAGAAGGTTTAAAGTTTGATTCATTTTATTGTCTTGGGGCCACTCACACGGATGAGTACTATTTCTTTCCTACTTTGGGTGCGAGTAGAATGAATTTCTCTTACCCAAAAAAAAATAGAATGAATTTCATTCAATCCTTGAATGATGTAGTCCATGTGGTTGTAGGTCAATACGGGTCTATGGGACTAATTAAGCCGAAGGTCGGGATATACATCTTTAGGAAAAAAAAGAAGAAAAAAGAGAACCTTCATAAAAGTGGGGACTCAAGCTACAACTAATAATTAGAATTTGGGTGTAGGGATGCAACAGGACGGGGTGGGCCGGATATTTTTAAATCCCAATCCAACAATGAATCCTTTCATTTTAGTTTAGGCCTGCCCTCACTTTGACTGTGCCTAAAAAGGTCAACTCAGGCCTTACCTTGCCGGGCTTAGCCCAGTCTGCCATGATTGGCCATGGTTGGGTTGGGCCTGGTCAGAACGGGTTGACTCTGAGTGACCCTGCTTCAAGGTAAATCTTCTCTTTTGTGATTGATGTGGGCGCTAAGTTAAATTTTCTCTTTTGGGGATTGATGGGAATTAAATAATTTAGAATCAAAGAAATCAAATACAATTACATATCATATATATAATTATATATATAAACTATAAAATATATAAAACACAATGCCTACAAGGTCGGGTTGGCCATGCTGGGCTCAGTCCGAGGGCTTAGCCTAGGGCTCAACCCAACCCTGTTAGGGTTTAAAACATGAGCCCAAACCATGTCCTGTCCTGATTCAGTCGGGTTTGGGTTCACAAGGTCAAACTTGCACCCCTACTTTTTCATTGCGAACGAGTCATATCCAATAGGAAAGAAATGTCTCGGTTACATAAGTTAGAAGTGAAAACGGATAGTCAAAGATCCGAATTCAATTCACCCGTATCCATTTAGGGGTATCTGGATCTAAAACTCTTTGTATCCCATCCGATTGTACGCACTAGTGTCCCAACCAATGGCGAAATTGCACTAGAGATTCAATTGGGGCATGGCGCCATTTCACGGGGGTTATGAAGAGGCACAAGGGGATACAACCGAACAGAAATTTTTTCCCATCTAACGTAGAATGTAAAATGACCTCCTACTCCTTCCTCTTGGATGCTTGTACCTACCCTCGTGTATCCACGCAGCCAGACTTGAAATCTAAGCACTTATTAATATAATATTTTATATTTTTTTTAAATAATTTTTTGAATTGATATGGAATGAGCACATAATGTGCCAACGGCTTAGGCTTAGCAAGTACCAACCCGCTTCCTTAAACCAAATTGTTGTCAAATCTTATCTTTTTAACAGTCAAACTTTCCAACCTAGATTATTTTAATAATAAAAGGCTAACCATGGGCCATTCTGAGCCCAGCCCAGCCTAGCCCAGCCCACCTTTCCATTTTCAAAATAAAAGATTCTAAATCAACAAGTTTGATTGGAGGGGTACATTTGAAACCTGAATATGAGATCTCAAATCAAAGAAGAAAGAGGCAGGGTCTAATAAAAGCATTTTTTTTTAATTCTAAACGATACCGTGACATCAGAGGGCGACGCACCATCGAAGGCTCATCTCTACGAGCATAGCCGCAGAGGGTTTCTGGGTTTCCCGGTTCTCAGCGAACAGGGCCGACAAATCCAGAGGTGGTGAGTGAGAAACAAAGAGGGAGAGAAAGAGGGAGAGAATTGCAGGAGCTGGTTGCCTCTGGATTCTTCCCCAATAATCCAGGAGCTGCTGCGAACCCATTGATGTGGAAAGGTCAAAATTTTAATCGTTTGTATTTTCCACAAGGTACAAATCTTTCTCTCAGAGGCGCCGAACGGATCGTGTCTTTGTTCCAATTCCTTCTTTCTAGGGCTGAATATTAACCCAAGGAAGGTTTGATATATTTCTTTATAATGATTTTCGTCTCAGTATTAGTCTTCTTCTTCCCTACCAACCCTTTTGCCTTCCTGTAATTTTTTTCTTTCCAAATTTCCAATACGCTGTTCGATCTTTTCCTGTCAATAGGCGAGATGAAATGCCTCGTTTGGCCATGTCGATACACTTAATCCAATTGACATGGCAAAAAAACCTAAGAAATGATGTTTCCTGTTTCGTAAGATGATCTCTTTAATTCGTTGTTTCTGCTCATTACTGGACCTAGCCAATTTTGCAAATTTATAATAATCCAATTGAGGGGTGCGTAATTTATGTTGAGTATTTTTTTGGTTTAATGAAGTATTGGTTGTCTCATTTGGGAGGTGCATTTTCTTCGGATATTCTACTGTTTTATATGCGAATTTTCTTAAATGTCCGTTGTGTTTCGGGGGAGCCCTTGTGGAAGTTAATTATTATTTTTTTTTTGTTTTTCGGTTCGTGCTTATCATTTGTTTGTTGTAGGAGCATGAGGTTCAGAAAACGAAACGATGCGGTCCTGGTTAGATGATGGGAATTCTCCCTCGACGTCTACTTCACCCTCTTCACATTCTGTACTTCCTCAAGTTCCCGGTTGTTCTACGTCATCGTATAGGTGAGAGTCCTTCCTATTATTCCCTTGGGAGGTTCATTAGTTTCTCTTCTGTCCTTTCTGGTAGTTATTATGACTTTTTTTCTTGTTACATCGTCTCTCTTGGTATTTATGGTATCTTTGCTTCAGAGTTGAGGCTTTTATTTTGAGCCAATTAATGCAGTTTGAGTAATATTAACTTTTCCTATATATTGCTTGGTAATTGGTTTGCTGGAAATAATTTTATCTGACATTCAAGGGAAGCTGGATTTCTGGATTCCTTTGATTGTGCAATATTCCATCACTGAGACTTACTTTATTTATTGTGACATTATGCCTGTCGAATTATGCAAATAAAGTGTGGCAAAATGCAAATGTTAGGGTTTGTAGTATCATTATTTAAACTAGAAGTTAGCATCTTCTAAACCAACAGTATCAAACGTGTTCTGTTATCAATTTTCAGTATCTTGCAATAAATGTTCATGGGTTCAAAATATGGAATCAACCTCTCCGTATTGCGGGGGTAAGGTAGCGTGCATTCTGCCCTTCCCCAGACCCTATAGCAGGAGCCTCGTGCACTGGGATGCCCCTTTAGTTTGGGCAGAACGTTGCGATGGCTGACCTTTGAACCTGGCCATCTGGTTCTTGAAAGGCTCAGTATGGTAAGGCAGCTTCACTGACTAGCTAATGAGCAGCCTTACATTGCCCAGTTCTTTCTTCACATGATGATTGTTGATGTGTGGTGATTTTGACTTTGTTGTCTATACATAATCGAGTTATGTTTGGTCTAATTCTCTAATGCAGATGGATGACTTATCTGTATTTTTTTTTTTGCATATTAATTGTTAATTTTGTTGAAATGCATCTCTTTTGCAGTGGTAATAATGTGTGTCGGTTGTTAGCATGGAGGGAGATCTCTCCACGGACTAAACACTTATCAAGAAGGCTGTGGGGAGAAGCTTCCAGGTGCAGCACTGATTCGTCAGGGCCAAAGTGTGAAGTTACAGATGCAAAACTTGGTCTTATTTCATGGTAAAGGCTATGCCCCCAGTTCCATGATGTTTTTGTCTTTCTCTTTTTCTGTCTTCTCTTAAATATAAAATTGGGGTAATTTGTGGTTGCTTGGCTTCTCTTTTCTTATTTTTAGTCACCAAGTAGTCTAGGGTTCCTACATGGTAACTTGTGAATGGAAACACATTGCTGTGTGTTGAGTCAGGCTGGGTTTGAATTTCTGGTATTAAAACTAATGCTTCTTATCTGGAGTATCTATAATTATTTTTCAGGGTTGAAGCAGAGTCCTTGCAGCATCTATCAGCCAAGTATTGTCCACTGGTTCCTCCTCCAAGGTCGACTATTGCTGCCGCCTTTAGTCCAGATGGAAGAACCCTTGCTTCTACACAGTAAGACAGTGTGACTTGCATGTCTTTCTATCAATGCTCAGGCAGAAAAAGTCTTCTATTAACTGTGAAAATGCTGTCTCTGTGCAGTGGTGACCATACAGTAAAAATTATTGATTGCCAAACTGGAAGCTGTTTAAAGGTTTTAACTGGTCATCGGCGGACACCCTGGGTGGTAAGCCCGCATGTGAAACTTTTGTTCTTTGACTTACCAATTTGAATATGATGTTGCTTTTTAGACAATTTGCGACTAGATTATATAAATAAATTGTGCTTAAGAGTGAAGCCTGTGCCGGCTTGAAGCTAAGTGATTTAATTAGTTTAAAATGAAGAGGAATTATGACATTTGGATCACGCACTATGGGGATGCCCAATACACAATCTTTCCCAAAAGTAGAATAGGCCATAAGGGAGTTGCTTTGGAACCAATTAATGTGTCATAGAAATGGATGTAAGTTGCTATTCTGGCTGCTGGATATTTCAAGGTTTGAGATTTTGTCAGGATAAGTCATTCGGCTCATGTTGAAACCTAAATATATCCTCAAAATGTAATGGTACAATTTGTGAAATAAGAAAAAAATTAGGGAAATACTTAGAATTTTGCAAAAAAAGAAAAAGAAAAAAGGGCATGCTTATTTAGGCATAAATTCACGTGTATGAATATCACATGTATGAATGATTATATGTGAAAGAAAACTTCCCAAAGTGGTAGTTTGGTTTCACATGCTATTTTGCTAGTGTATAACACATGAATTGCGTCCTTTCGCCCGTATAAGCTACTGTGTACGTAATTAAAATATTGACATCAAGTAAGTTATTCTAATGTTCATACATTTTAATGAGCAAAGAGAGTTTAATGTGGCTAACATATAATTAAGGCTGTGTTTGTATCATTTTTGTTTTTGATTTTTGTCTATTTATCAAAAATTATTTTTTAAAATCATTTATGATAAAAAATAAAATGTTGTTTGGTAACTACTTAGCATAATAGATTCTAAGATGAAAAATAAGTTTGGTATTATATATGTGCAAAATAATTTTTATTAATCTATCTTCTTTCTCACATGTCCTCCCTTCCTCTAATGGGAGATGTAATTCTCTGGATCACTCAGAAGAAGTTGGTTCCAACAGGTACATAATAATTCGGCATCATATGTGCTTCAAAGCATACCAGTCTGCTTCTTCTGTGTGAATGGATTGAACCTCCACATGATAAAATAATGTAGACAGAAAATTCTAGAAAACTCGAGAGATTCAGAAAACAGAGCTATGTGTAATCATCTTGTTGCAGCTGATTTTTGTTGAAGGGGGAAAACTAAAACCAAACTGAAACTGAAGATGAAACTGAAACTAAAAGAGAAAAATGAAAAACAAAGGTAGAAGATGGAATTAGAGAATGTAAATGAAACTGAAAAATATCAAGAACAAATTGAAGATACCCAAGAAATGGAGAGAAAAATAAGACTGAAGCAAAGGAACAATAAGATTGAAAACTCAAAGAAGAATATGAAGAAACCAGAAAGATTCTTGTGTAAAAGAGTATCAAGAAGTATCAAGAATCGACTTTCCAGATCTGGTTAATCAAATTTTATTTTTCTATCCCGATCTTAGATGTTCCAGTGGATTGAACCAAACTAGAAATACTGAAAAACGTTACTTGAGAAATGATCATACATTTTAATTTTATGATAAACTTGCAGACAGCTCCATTGCTTAACAAGTGAAAGGACAAATTCACTATCAAATGTTTCAATGGCTTAAATCCGGGGAAGGCTCAAAAGGAAAAGGTAAAGAAATTAACACTAGCATTTTCTCTTCCGGGAAAAAACAGAGTTTTGAATCGATTGATAGCGAATCCGCCTCCTCTTGCTCTTCCCGTGGTGAGTTTAAAAAAAAGAAAAAGAAAAAGAAAAACTTAACCCAAACTCTTCCCACGGTGATCTAAACCCTAGCCCTTGGAGCATGTAGGAGAGAGAAGAGAGAGAGAGAGAGAGTTCACTTATTTACGGAATTGAGAGGCCGTTGCTCGCTGGTCGAAAACGCACCTGCAGATGGTCGAAGGTCCTCAATGAGAACGATGGTGAAACTTGAGAGTCGTGAGAGATTTTGGGTGGGGGAGTGGAGAAGATGACATTTTTATAAAAGATATGGAAAGTCACCTGGTTATCCTTTTATTAGAACACATGTTCATTAGCTTTTGCGCAAAAATAGCCAAAACCTGTTTTTGGGGAAAAATCAAAAAGAGGTTGAGACCTCTTTTTGATTTGGGGCTTATTTTTATTTTTTCTTTTAATAAATTGCATCAAAAAATGATACCAAACACTTTCAAAAATAAAAATTTTGATAAAAATCAAAAACAAAAATGATACCAAACACAGCCTAAGTGGGTCACAAGCCAATTCAATGTAATTTTTCCCGCAAAGATGAGTTTCAAGAAAGTTGGGTTTTAAGATTTGAAGCAAAGATGATAAGTTTGATGGACAAACCTCTTTCTTGAAGTTTCAATCCAAGTGCTTACAAGGATCCTTGAATCTCTTTCCAATCTTGTTGTGGGAACTTAGATTAGTTTGGGAGAGGTTTGAATCTCCCAAGATTTATAAGTTTATGAACAAACTGAAGCATTCTGGCAGTTTATACTCACTTATTCAATTTCAAACTTTAGTATTTTATATGAAGGAATATAACATTGCATTCTAGCAATTTATACTCATTCCCCAATTTCGAACTTTAGAATTTTTATTTTTGATATTTAAAACTTTAGTATTTTATATGAAGGAAATATTAAATTTCAATCATTTTGACTTGTCAATAATTTTATTTGAGCCTCCTATCCTATGGTTTAAAGGGCGAACCTCTAAGATTGTATTAAACAAATTTTCTCTCTATTTTCCCCCCCTTTTTATTGTTATCTGGTTCATCGATTGAGGGTGAGGGGAAGGCCAAGGCCCTCTATTTCATAAAATCTGAGGGCAGCCTGGGATGCCTTGGCTGGGTTAGAAGGGAGACCTAGGTGAGGGGCGATTAGTGATATGGACTTTGGCTAATTTAGGTGGGCTTTTACCCTCTTTGGTTTGGGATCTAGTGAGATCTAGAGGCCAAATGGTTCCCTGCCACAAGCTCATTTGGTTCCAGGAATCCATTCTCTGTCATAGTTTTATTGGGTGGAGGGCTCTCACGCAATCGCTTTCGACGCAATCTTTCCTGCTGCGGAATATTGTGTCTCCAAATTCTTTCTGCTGCTTACGCTAGAATGCTCCAGAGGATATCTCTCAACTGTTCTTTGCTCGTTTCTGGGAGCATATCCTCCACATGTGCTGCCCTTTCTGTAGAAGGGTTTGTGAGTTTAAAATGGAATGGAGATGGGTCAGGAAGGCTTTCAGAGGGAAAATGTGGTGTGACACGGTGAGCAGACTTGCGTTCAACACATTTATTGTTACCATATGGATGGAGTGGAACCTCAAGAGACGGTTGGGAAGATCAATAACTTTTCAGTAGATCTTGGACGGCATAACCTTTGAAATAAATCCTAAACTCTCCCCCATTGAGAGAACTTGTCAGGGTTCCTATTGGAATAGGTGCATTGTTAGAGCCAGGGATCTATCTATCCAACATGATGTGGATAGGATTCCCTCTTGAGTTCTCGGTGGCTCTTCATTTGTTCTTGCTTTTGTTTCTTCTTGTTTCATTTGGTCCCCATCTAGGTGTTCCATTTGTAGTTCTGTAGTTCCTGTGCTTGTTGAATATATTTTTTTTAATTCACCCAAAAGTAAAAAATTGTGGTTGGCTTCTGTTTGGATCTGGAAATCAGATCTGGTTTACATTTGTGGCCTCATTTCCTGTAGACTGTTAAAATCTGCATGCATTACCGATCCTATAAATAACTGAATTCAGTGAGGCTGTACCCAAAGTGGCTCCTGATAATACCTTAACAGACTAGGATTGGTTGTAAGAGTAAATGGACATGGTGGATGATGGGACGAAGTCACAGGAATTGAATACTGGTTTGGTTAGTATTTTAATACGCTGAAATACGTATAAATATTTTACAATCATGGGAATGATGCGGATTTTAAATCATTTTTTTTGGAATTATGGAAAATGCACATTTACACACCTAGTGACCTAGAGACTATTACTGAAGCCCAAGAACCATCTTTAATTCTTTGAGTGGCCAATGCTTGTAGTGACCAGCAACTCTACATGTAAATAAGAAGTCATAATGCATCTTTTTGAAGCTATACACTGCATGATAGAGTAACGTATAACATTGGTTGTGCTTAGCTTTCTTTTCCCCCCAGTTTTTAAAAATATATCAAATTACTAGAAAACAAAAGATTTTATAGGACTGGTAAGAAAAGTATAATAAATTTTGTTGTGAATTTTTTTTTCTCTATCCTCTTCAGAAACAGTTTTTTTTAAAAAAAAAAACAAACTATATTTAGTAAGAAAATAAGTACAAAGAAAATGGGTATGTGGTGACAAAATATAACATATCCATTTGCTACCTGCCATGGCTGTGTAACTCTGATTTGTATGGCCAAAATCAAAGTAAAACCAAGAAAAGATGATATGCATGGGATGGAAACCTAGGAAAGAGCTGAAGTTCAGTAAGTTTCTTCACTCAACTGAAAAGAGAATGATCGTTTATGATCGATTACAATTACAAATACTTGTAGTCCAACCCTAGTTACACCCCAAATTATCAACAAATTCCCACTAGAACATAAATAAATAGAGACATTACTGATTTTTAACATAGAAAAATAAGAAAGAGATCTGAAATAATAAACTTGTAGAAAACAAATATTCCATAACAGACATAACACCCCATCAGTAAATTGGTCTTAACTCTCCAATTAGGGTTTAGAGGCGTAAAAATCTTGGTCCACTGGAAGTTGCAACTCAATAAGCCTGCCATCTGGATCTGAGAAACATGCTTCCCTTTTTAGCTCTGATTTCGAACAGGGCTGATCCATCTTGTGTATCTTTTCTTTGGTCTTGATCTTCACAACCAATCCCTTCAAATCTAATGTTTTTTGTCCTACATCCGCTATTTTGTCCTATCTTATCGCTAATGGATTTTTTGCAGGTTAGGTTCCACCCAGTGCACCCAGAAATACTTGCAAGTGGGAGCTTGGATCATGAAGTTCGCTTGTGGGATTCAAATACTGCAGAGTGCATTGGATCACGTGATTTTTGTAATTTCTCTTTCTGAACTTATGTAATATTCATGATGTGGCAACCATGATCATATAATTCTATCGTTTCAGCTTGGTTAACTCCCCTGTGAATTTGACTGCGTCATTACTTTCCCACGCAGACCGGCCTATTGCCTCTATTGCTTTTCATGCCCAAGGGGAGCTTCTGGCTGTAGCTTCAGGTCACAAGGTAATTCATTCTTAACTTGCAAAGTTCAATGGTAGTTAGAATTTAATCAATGTTTCCTGTAATATATTCCCAAAAATTATGTGAACCTGGGTTCCTCTTCCCCCCACCCCAAATTTTGATGCTTGCAATGTTGTGTAGTTGTACATATGGCACTACAACAGGAGAGGAGAGACATCCTCACCAACCATTGTGCTGAAGACACGGCGTTCACTTCGTGCTGTGCATTTTCACCCGCATGCTGCTCCATTTCTTCTAACTGCTGAGGTTAACATTTTCTGGTTGGTGTTTTTTTTTATAAACTTATCTGTGTCTTATCTCATATGATCTATTCTTTTTGCAGGTCAATGATCTTGATTCTCCAGATTCTCCAATGACAATAGCAACATGTCCGGGTTACTTACGCTATCCTCCTCCTACTGTACTTTTTGCGAATATTCATTCTAATGTCCGTTCGGGGTTGGAAGCTAGAGTACCTCTTATACAATATCCTTTCTTGTTATGGCCTACGGTGGCAAGAGATGATGGAAGGATTTTGCAGCATGGCAACAGGATGGTTGCTTCAAGTAGCTCACGGAGAGTGGAATCTTCCGCTCCGATCCAACCACAAAGTGATCCCAACGTAGGAAACCAAAATGATTTTCTGGTGTCTCCTATGGAGATGTCACCTATGATACCTGCTAGTTCACATTCTGTACCAGAAGACACAGTAAACCATGGTTTCTCGATGGGAATGGAGAACATGGTGTATGACTCTGCAATGGATGTGGAAAGCAGTGAAGGTCTTATAGGGGGCGTTCAGCAAAGCAGCTCTCCTGTCCCAGAGACAATGGATGGTAGCAATGTACCAATCAATTTTCAGTCTGGTGGAGTACGTTTCCGAACTTCTACAAGGCCATTGAGGTCTGGGTTGGAGGTCACATCTGGTATCCATCTTTTAAATCTTTCTAGCAATGCAGGCCTTCAGTTGCTCTTAAGAAGTGCGGAGGTTGGTCAACTTGATCGGGGTTTCCCCTTTAGTGACCCAACGTCTTGGGAGCTTCCTTTTCTACAAGGCTGGCTAATGGGTCAAAGCCATGCTGGCATAAATCCTATACTTCATACAAATGATGGCGCTGTTGACCTTTCATCTGGATTTCATGGAACGGGTTCTGATGCATTGGCATCTGATTTGGGTACTCAAAGCATGGAGGCTACGATGGCTTCCTCAGTAATGCCAACAGGTGTTAGCCAGCCCAGGATTGCAGGACAGGCTGGTGTGCGATCTCATTCTTCACGCTTACGCTCAGTTGCCCCTACTGGTTCTGGGGAGGGTGCTTTTATTAATGTTACACATGATGAAACTGATCCTCAACCTGTTGTTGGTAGGATTGAATCTGAACTTGCAACATCCTTGGCTGCAGCAGCAGCTGCGGAGTTACCTTGCACTGTGAAGCTAAGAATATGGCCTCATGATATAAAAGATCCGTGTGCTCCACTAGATGCAGAAAGATGCCGCTTAACTATACCACATGCTGTCCTTTGTAGGTATGGCTTTTGCCTCTTCTCCCTCACCCCACCAAATTTTAGTTCATTATTTTCTTAGGTTAATTTTTTCTTACTATTTTCTTGCTGCATATCTTTGATACTCTTCTGGTTCTATTCTGGACATTATCGTTTCTTTATAATCGATTAGCATTTGCATTGTCAGTTGATGTAGATTTTTGTCAAAGTTGTTCTGCGTCTGTGTGTTTGAAAGAAGTCAAGAACTGAGCTTGGATCAGAACATTAATAAGATATTCAATCAATAAATATTTCTGGCTATCTTCTCAGTGTTATGTAATGATTTTGTATCCCAGGTCTCTCTGTTTTGATTGTTAATGTTTTTTCCTTTTATGATGGCAGTGAAATGGGTGCTCATTTTTCGCCTTGTGGGAGATTTCTAGCAGCCTGTGTTGCATGTATGCTTCCTCATATTGAAGCTGATCCTGGGTTACAATCACAAGTTCACAATGATGTCCCAGGGGCTGCGACATCCCCGACGCGACATCCTATTTCTGCCCACCAAGTTATGTATGAGCTTCGCATATATTCGCTTGAGGAGGCAACGTAAAATCTTCAATTCTCATCTGTTTACATTATTTATTCAAACCTTTGTGGCCATTAATCTTAACCGTGCTTCTTATGTTTGGTTTTTTTCCCTCTCTTTTTTTTGGATGGGTAAAAATTTATTCTTTCTATCTTTCTTGATGTGGTGTGCAATATAGCTTTGGTCTGGTGCTTGCATCACGGGCAATTAGAGCTGCTCATTGTTTAACCTCAATCCAGGTTAGTAGTGTTCTCAAAGCTATTTTATCTTCATATCCTTTAGCCCTTTTTTTTTTTTTTTTTGCTAAAATCATCGCATTTATTTAAATTCAGAAATAATGTTTTAAAGAAGTGGTGAAGTAATTACAAATAGTAGGCTTGACGGAAGTCATTAAGGCAAGAGTGGTAACCTGTATTGTATATGTAAGTTTTTCGTCTATAAATTTAACGCAGTAGTGAGCTAAGACACCAAAATGATGGGGTATGAATCGTATGATATGCTCACAGGTTATTCGATTTGATTTTTATGTACAAGGCAGAGTTGTCTTTTTTCCATTTTCAGGGTGCACAATAGTAATTTTTGCCTTTTAAGTTGGTTTTTTTAGAGCAGTTTGTGGGGGTCTCATTAAAGTCAACTGGGACTTCTTAAGGGTTTAGAATATTTTATTGAAGCATGCGTTGTGTCTGTCCAGTTGCCCTAGCCCCTAGGCATGCGCTGCAAGTAAGGATAGCAATTTAATGTAGTTGGAAGTTTAGAAGGTTGGTTTTCAGTTGTAGAATATTATTTGGAAGGCTAGAGTCCTTGGTTGAGTCTTATTTCATCTTAAAGTTTATAAGTAGCAATGTAATCACCACAACTTAGGTGGTTTTATGCTAATGAAAGATTTGTCTAGTTTTGGTTGTTACCAGAGATTTCTATCCCCAATCGAACTGCCTATTTTCAGGTTAGTTCTCTTCCCTCCTTGGTAATTCTCTTTTCCCTTCTCTTCTCTCCTTCATTATCTTTTTCTATCATTTTCTCCATCTCATAATCCTAATCTTTAGGAAAGATCTTCTCTTTTCTCCCCTATCGAACTGCCTATTTTCAGGTTAGTTCTCTTGCCTTCTTGGTAATCCCTTTCCTCTCCTATTCTCTCCTTCATTATCTTTCTCTATCATTTTCTCTGTCTTATCATCCCAATTTTTAGGAAAGATCTTCTCTCTTCCACATTTACTTTCTTTATTCTATATTACCTGTTTTGTTTCATATTTTATTTAGATGATGTATCGATTAAATTCTGCCAAGCTACGTCTTTAAGTCTGGCCTTTGACTTGATCTGATCTGAGCTATATCTTTCGTTAGACTAGAATCTTCTAATATTTTCCTGATTTCTCCCTGGTTTTCTGTATTTTTTTTCTTCCTGTTGGGCCGTTACCAGCGGGGTGATCTAATTGGCCTGCATCACAATTACTTACATATTTCGTATCTGTAACATAAACCCAGCAAGTGGCCAAGTGCTGAACACCATAGGAAAATGATTCGTTACTTTATTTGGAGCTGGGGGGGGGGGGATCATGTCATTTGTTTGGATATTGAAACAATGCTTAAGTTAGGAGAGATTAGATTGTATTCAGCAGTGATGGTATCAAATTGATTTCTCCTCCTCACTTGGGCGTCCCAATGCACAAAGCTCCCGCTAATGCAGGGTCTGGGGAGGGATAGAATATACACAGCCTTACCCCCGTAATGTGGAGAGGCTATTTCCATGTTTCGAACCCGCGATCACCAGGTTGCAGTCCAAGTTACACAAGAAGACCAAAGGAAGGAAATGCCAAAATCAAACCGACAAAAGCCAAAAACACTATTCACGGTACTGTTCACGTGAACAGTACCAACAGAATTAAAAATTAATGTCTTCTTCCCAAATTCAATTAAGTTAGATATATTTCTATAAAATTAGTCATTAATTTTGTTTTGTTTCCTAAGATTGGTTATCATATGAGTTAGTTATAGATGTTATTTGTTTTGGAAACTTTCCTAAAAGTTATAAAGGAAAGAAAATAAAAGTTTCTTTTTATTTTTTATTTTTGGACATTCCTTCTCGGAACTAGTCCGTTTATCTTTTGTATTTCCTTTTAGCATTATAAATAAAGAGGAAGAAGATGCTGGCAGAGAGAGTTGACCAGAGTTTAATATTAAATTCTGGTTGAGTTTCACTGGTTGTGAGACTCAACCGAAACTCTTATTTTGTTCATTCCCGTTTTCAGATAATAGTGGTTTTTCGAAAATTCATAATTTCTTCAGCCATGGTTGGATCACCTTCAAATTTGGATATGTTATCAAGCACATCCTAGAGTACTTCCCCTCCAAGTTTGTAGACCTTCCAACAGTTGTATCTCAAGGTAAGTGAGTTTTTCCATAATTTTATAATTCTGGTTTGCTAAAATACTGTTTGAGACCTACAGGCAAGATTGGTTTCGATCCCACCCGTTGGATCAAGCTCATCTTCTGGGATATTATTCCTCATATCCTAAGGATCAATGATCCCAATTTTTGAAGCATTCTTACAGACGAATTTAAAGTTGTGGAATTATTTGTTCAATTTCAATTACTCTTGTTTGTTAAATTTGGGTTTGGATTGAATAGAGATCCTGTAGCAAAGTGGGATCTATGATTTGGATGTGTTGAAACCTTTTTTGCCACCACCATCACACCAAGGCTGGAGACAAAAGGAATCTCTCACGAGATTACAATTAGAAGTAAATACCAATTTAATTAAAACTGTAAATCTATCCTAGAGTTAGAATAGGAAGAGGACTCTTTGTTACCACAGGAATAGGACTTTTATTTACTATAGAATATTAAATAAGTAAACAGTAACACTCCTCTTCAAGCTGTAGTTGGAGCATAAGAGCCTATTTGATTAAACTTCAACTCTGGGATTCTTACTTCTGGTCCAAATTTCTATTCCTGCTTCAAATGGATTCAGGAGTATTTGGGAGTTGAAACATGTTTGGTAACGTAATTTTGACATGGTCTCCAGAACATCTTTAGAACAGAAGCATGTTTGGTAAATCTGGTTCTGGAACCATTTCAGAGCAAATATAGAGTAGAAGCGTGTTTGGTAACAAAAACTGTGATCTAAATTCAAAACAAGTTTAATTACAAAAACTACCACTCCTACATCTGTTCAATGACCTTCTAAATTATAAAGGGTTACATATTAAAAAAATTAACAATCATCCTTCTAGTATTTCATGGTTGCTATATAAACAACATAGCATGCTAGAATCAACAACCATATGGCTCCGAATATAACTATGCTATATATCGGATATAACACGGATTGATGTAGAACAACTTCATGTCGTATATGTTGACTTTCGTCATTCCGAATATGTTGACTTCCCTCACTCCGTATATGCTTTCTTCCCTCACTCCGTATATGTTGACTTCCTTCACTCACACAACATGGTTGAGTAGACTGATGTTTAAACCCTGCAGTCCCTTTGTACTAATCGACCCAAATAAAAGATTTTTCATGGTCTTCCTTGATCGGACAAGTGTAAAACTTACGGCCCGGATTTTTTTGGGTGCGAGATTTTTGCAATATCATTCTCCCCTTGCCACACTCACACATTGGGATATCACAATCAGCCATATATATCTGTGATTGGGAAACAAAATTAAAACCGTCAATTTTGATTAAATATGCATTCACCTATCCCTCATTTAGTTACTATGAAATTAAAGAAAACATCTAACAAGGGTTAATTAAAATATCAAGTCAACGATAAATTGTTGTAATACATTGCATAATTAAATAAGTGTTTATAGCCACATGTATCAAAACTAAAAGCTCATATCTGTGGTAACCCATTGTCCCTTGTCCCTAGTCAACTGGTTGGCAATGTCTCTCCTAATGATATTCATCTTATGTGCAGTACTAGTCAAATTCTCATTTCCATTCTGAACATTATCATTTCCTAACAAAACAATCTCCTCTTCCTGATGTTCATCCAGAGCATCTTCTTCATTTAGCCTGGCAAATCCCCGGTCGGCAATTTGTTGATCCTTAATAAAATTATGTAGAGAACAGCATGCTATGACAATATAAGCTTGAATTCTAAGTGAATACGACGACATTGTTTTCAATATGTCGAAACGTGCCTTCAACACTCCAAAGGATCTTTCAATTACATTACGCAGCGAAGAATGTCTATGATTGAACAACTCTTTGGTAGTTTTAGGCTCTCGCCCAGCGCCCCTATAATCACGTAGATGATATCGATCCCCTTTAAATGGTGTCAAATACCCACGTTGGCTCGAATATCCAGAATCTACGGCATAATATTTTCCTATAACACGTAGCAGGCCACAATTAATGATATATATAACCTGAAAAAAATTTATATGATACATTGTAAGACCGAAATAGGGGTACAACCTGGGGGTGGATGAGGAAATGATGGTGACCGATGGGCATCTGCTAATACACGACAGTCATTAACATTACCCTCCCATCCTGGATGTACATAGGTGAACTTCATGTCTAACGAGCATATAGCCATGACATTCTGTGAAAGTGTGTGCTTCCTATTCCTGTACGGAGATTGTAAATTTCCCAGAACAGAAGCGTTCACGTGCGTCCTTTCAATTGCTTCAACGCAATTCTTATAAAAAAGACAAAAACTTACATAATTATATGTAGATATATAACAAGATAAAACGATACAAAAATCAAGAATAAAGGTATTACCCTGAAGTAAGGATGATGCCTTTGGTTGTCTCTAATTTGAGGTTGTTCAATATTCATATTTGGGGCACGGATATTTTCTTTAGCTAAGTTTAGAAATGCCTTCAATACAATTTTGAAGAACCTGCTAACAGTCTCCCCAGAATGTTGGAACCTCTCACATCGCCTCCTTGTGCTATAACTCCCTTGTAGTGATTGGATGAACATTGCTAGTTGTTCATCAGCTCTTATGTATCGGCTATCTTGTAGCCACCTTCTATGTTGCTTGAGGTTACACAGGTTAATGAACACGTGCCTTTCCATACGTAATGATTCGTATATTCTATCTGTATGCCCATTCAACAGTTCTGCTACCCATCTGGAACCACTCATAGAATAATCCCTACATGGTTCCCTGACGTGTAATGAATTCCCTAATTCATAGAGGGATATGACCTCCAATATGCTCCAATCCATCTCCTCAAAAGCTCTCTTAACTTCATTGTTAATCACTCTATTCATGTTTAAAACTGCATAGGAAATGAAGACATAGAGACAAACCAATCCATGAAGTACAAGCTAAGATTAATACAAACCATAGCAAATATACATAATCAATTACAAAATATTTAAACAAAGTATAGGATCAAACCAAATGATCCAAAGTAAACATACCATAAGTGCTTAACATCACACATTGTACCGATATTAAAACAAACTATCAAACCATTGTACTGAAATTAAGATAAAACCACTGTATGAAACCATTGTATCAAACCCTTGTCCTTAGCCAATTAGTTGGCAATGCTTCTCCTAATGTCATTCATCTAATGTGCAATACCAGCAATTTTGCCCACCGAATATCATTTGGAGCTCTCGAAACTATGGCAGTCCATTTATCCTAAATTTTGCTCACTCTGGGTTTTCCTAAAAACAAATGACTAATTTTTAAGGAATTCGTGAACTGAATACCAAGGAATTACTATGTCTATTCCAGTTAGATATGATTACCTAGATGTATCTGTCCCATATATCTGGGTCAAGTGTGTCCACACGCTAGGTAGTCTCATTCCATCCAAACCCAGTAGTGTTCAAAAGTCTTCGAAAACTACCATATTCAGACATCAAACAATTAAGTTTGTTCTTCAACTGTTTCAATGTCAATGGTCTAACCAACGCTTCTTCCATTTTGTTCTTTATGTTACTCCACCCGTCTTTGTTAAACGTGCAAATTGTTTTATTCCCCTTCATGACCTCTTCTACTAGTATATCAATATATATGTCCACTTCCAGCTTGTTCCATGTAACTGTTTCTACACTTTTTCGTGAACAACTTGCCATTTTACAGACTAACAACCAACTGCAATAAAATTGAAGTGGTGAATGACACCAACAAAGATGACAATCAACAACCAAACCAATATATCTAGGTACATACATACCATAACAAGTTAAAATCACACAAAATTACCATTGTGTGAAATAGAACATATTAAAACAAAGTAGATAGACCAAACCAGTGTATCTAAAAGAAACATACCATAACAAGTGAACATCACACATTCTACCGAATATAAAGAACCTAATAAAGAGTTTACATCAAATTGTTCCGAAATAAAAACAAACCATCAAAAGCAAAGTATCAAATCATTGTTCCAAATTAAAAATAAAACCATTGTATCTGTAGCATTGAATTAAGAACCACTAAGCAAAGGATGGAGTAACTAGAAGGTTGTTAAAGCACTGGTGATATCATGGAATGGACTCTATTGTCCACAACTTTTTCTCCTCATCTAAGCACATAAACGACTCCCTCCATTCCGCATTGTTGGTCAAATGATTCATAGTCTTGATATATACCGCCTTGTCCAAGCCTGAAATCGTGTTCAATACTGCAAGACATTGGGTAATTGAATAACCTCCTGTGTTGGCAGAGCTAGGAGAAGGAGAGGCTGAGGAAGTGTGTGACGTAGTGAAAAAATCCAAACGGGCTTTGGAATGTTCTACCATTGCATTTATAGCTCCTACTGTGTCACTATTTCGGCTCCTTTTCCTAAGGGCAGAAGGAGTCCTATCTAGTTTGTTACTTGCAGCTGCCTGTGGGGTACGATGCACATCACCTTCTTCAGTGACATCGGTGGTAGGTTCTATAGGTGGAACCTCTGAACCATCTTGGTTGTCCAAGTTATCAGTATCTCCTTCTTCAAATATGAAGTTGTCATCGTGGTTGTTATAAGCAAATTTACCAGTTGCACATGAATCACCAAATATCAGTTGGAGCTCTCGATACTGGGGCTGTCCATTTTTCCTAAATTTGGTCCAACCTGGGTTTTCCTGGAAGCAAATGAATAATTATTCAGAATTTGTGAACTGATTACCAAGGAATTACTATTTGTACTATAGTTAGATATGATTACCTGGATGTATCTGTCCCATATAGCTGGGTCATGTGTTTCCACATGCTTGGTAGTGTCATTCCATCCAAACCCAGTAGTATTGAACAACCTTTCAAAACTACCATACTCAAACCTCAACTTGTTCAGTTTGTTCCTCAACTGTTTCAATGTCAATGGTCTACCTAATGCTTCTTCCATTTTTGTTCTTTTTGTTACTCCACACGTCTTTGTTGAACGTGCAAGTTGTTTTATTTCTCTTTATGACCTCCTCCACTAGTATATCAACATATGTCCACTTCTAGCTTGTTCCATTTAACTGTCTCTATACTTGTTCTTGAAGAACTTGCCATTTTACAGACTACCAACTTACTGTAAAAAAATTTAAGTGGTGAATGACACTAACAAAGTTGGCAATCAGCCTTAAAATACAATCAACTGGTCTAAGCAATGATTAATCCATGGTAAGCATTTAAAACTTAAACAACAAAGATGAACATCAAACTAACAAACCACATGTGATGGGCATATGGACAGTAAGTGCATGACCAGAAAAAAAAAGGGAGGTTAAAAAACTTGATTGCATATCCAAATAAAGTTCACTTATATGAAAACAGAATTTAATCCTAATCTAAAAAAACTTACAAATAAGTTCACATTCCAGATGTTTTACTTTAAAGAAACTTACAAACAAAGTCAATACAAAATTTTGCTCGCTTCACCAATTTAATCTCTTTTTTACCAAGTAAAAATGACATTTTAAGAAAAGAAATGTACAATTGTCACCTAAATTTGTACAATCTTGAAAAACACAATAGAGATCTAGAGGGTTCTCTAGTGGGGCTGTTGTCTATGTCCACCAATGACTGGGGATAAAGACATACCATTTCCGTTTTCGGTTTGGGTCTAATTTGATACCTCTAGTTCTAGGTATCATACATTAATAGCCAAGCAGATCGATGTCAATAGGACTATCCATTTATTGAGAAGAGTACCTCGATGCTCTAATGGTCTATGACTTAGTGATAGCTAGTGATCATGGGCTGGCCTCATGGCTTATTTAGATTGAATATTGGATCATGGATCTTCAATTTAAGAGTTGCAGAGGTTTCAAGGCTTGGATAAATCTCTAATAGTTCTAATGGAAATTACTAGGAAGCTTCATCCAAGTAAACCCAATTGTACTACTACTAGCATTGATGGATCTTATTTTTTAAGTGTTTGAAAGTTCCTAAAGCTTAAGGAAACTTGATGGATTCAGGGACTGTTTGGTGATCATAAAAAGATTAAAGGACCACTTATATATGCAAGTTGGTGGAAGTGGGGATGAATCTTAAGGCTAACTTGGGTCTTAATCAAATGGGTTCTTTCCTAAGCCACCAACCAAACACTCCAATAATCCTTAATCAAATTGGTTTTCAGAGAGAAAAACCAATCACTTTCTCACACTGCACTCACTCTGAATTTTGTAAGCTCTCTCTCTCTCTCTCTCTCTCTCTCTCTCTCACTCTCATGCTGTTATCTTGGATGGCCGACCGCCCACTTAACTGAAAGTGCTTACAATACTTTTTCAATTCATAAGGGCGTCCCTCCCATTACCATCAAGTTACAAAGCTGTAGTCCCTCTACATTATATACCTAACAAACTTTAATATCAGAAGGAAAACAGGGACAGGTACGGTAGCATTTTTTTCATGGGTATACTTTCAATTTTAAATGATGTGGGAGATCTACAAAAGGTCCTGCAGCAGCATTTCTAGATCAACGATATATACAGATTCCCCTGCACCCAATTTTTTCTGCAAGAGCTAAACAAATAACTCAAAACCAACAGAGGTAAGCCCACATCAAACATGACCAATAATAAAAACAAAACCATTACAAAGTTCCAATATAAGGGTCCATCCTCAGCTAAACAGTCTCAATCATTCTTCAGCCGATGAGTAACCATACTGAACAGACTGGTTCTGGAACCATCAATATGTCTTCTCTTTTTTCTTTTCTTTTTTTTTTTGCGTAAAAACTATCAATATTTCTCAGAAGGCCAAAATCGAACCATGGATTACAAAATGATTAAGAATAATACTTTATCAGAATTTTGATCTGACTAGTTGCCGAAATACCCAGATAAAATAAGGTTTAAGAAGAAAAAGGGAAAGATACTGAAAAAACTCAATACATTGCAACAGACAAAATTGAAAACACACACATATTCAAACAACCATCAATCGAAACTATCAAAAAATGTAAGTTAAAAAAAGAAAGCAGAGTGATCAAATAGAGAAGGGTCAGAGATTAGTAGGCTCATAAATTAAACTTGACAAAAAATGGAACAAAATGAAAAGAAAGGTGAAGAAACTGAAGTAGGGGTCACTGGTTTTTCAAGAAATGGAACTTGACAAGTTTCGATTTCTAAGGTAAGCAACACACAACAAACATCTACTCATAACATACCGCAACAAGGTATCATTGAAAAAAAAAATAAACGATTTCGAATTTGCGAGAAGAAACATACCTTAGTATGAGTCTTCTTGGTTAATTGGAACGATGCTGGCAGAGGGAAGCAAAATAAAATAAATTAGAAAAAGCCCTAATCGATATGTGAGATTTTTAGGGTTTCTTTGATTTAGAAAGAGCCCTAACCAAAAAACCCCATTTTTCAGAATCGTTAAACATATGTGAAGGGACTATTTCGGGAGAGGGATTATGAGAGAGAGATTTGAGAAACTTACATGGAAATCAATGAAATTTTTCTTGGTCTAGATCAATACCCAAGTAGCAGATATGATGATGACTCCAAACCCAGTAGCAGAGACGATGAAGAGTTGTATATAGCAGAGACGACGAACCACCTAGTAGCAGAGACGATAAAGCAGAACCCCAATAGCCGAGATGATGAAGCAGTACCTTTGTAGCAGAAACGATGAAGAATGACCAAAGTAGTAGAGACGACGAAGCAGTACCCCAGTAGCAAAGACGATGAAGCAGTACACCAGTTGCAGAAACGATGGAAGAATGACCCAGTGGATGGAAGAACACCAGCTCTATGATGAAGAACCCCAGCGTGAGCTCGATGGAGAAAAACCCCCTCTTTGACACACTATCGGGATTTTGAGGTGGGTGAGTGAATTAAAATGGTGTAACTCCATCCAACTTCGACTCCGAACTTTGGCTCCGAAGTAGAAAAACATCTATTTGATGCTTAAAAAAATTGGATTCTGGAGCCAGTTTGGAACCGGTTCAGTCATGTATTTTTTAGAAGTCCGAACCGGGTTACCAAACAGGCTTCTACTCCATTTATACTCTAGAAGTCAAAATCCAACTTTTGGAGTGTTATCAAACACCCCCTAAGTATCTCCATGACCCATATCACCCAGAACTAGCTTGGAACATTTCTGAAGAAATAAAGCCTTGAACAACGTGTTCGTGAGCATATCACCAAGTTGAGAACTGGAACCGGTGAATAAAGAAGATATCACTTTACACATAACAATATCAGAGACAAAATGACTATCGACTTCTATATGCTTGGTACGTCCTTGAAAAATGGTTGCTAGCAATGTGAACAACCACCTGATTATCATTGTACATAGGAATATGCTGTGTAACGGAAAGCTAAGGTCCCCAAGAATATTATTCACCCACATTAATTCTGCCATAGTATGAGCCATACCACGATACTCAGCCTGAGCACTAGATCGAGCAAACTGTAGTCTGCTTCTTGCTATGCCATGTAATGAGATTGCTGCCAAGAAAGGTATAGTAACTAGTGGTAGACCGACGATCGCCATTAGCACCAGTCCAATCAGCATCAAAATAGCCACAAATATCAATATTTTGATGAGGACAATGGAGCAACTGATGCAGTAGTATGCTCATGGATGGATCGATACGAGTCGATTTGACTACCCAAGCCAAACCTGAACCGGTTCAAATCCAAACCAACCTTTTGGTTTGGAAGGGGTTGTTAGGGAATTATTTAGAGTAGGAAGATTTCAATTTTATGTTTCCTTATTTATGATTTCTATTTTGAGTAGGGATTTTATTCCATTGCGATGTTATTTAATTATTAAAATTAATTCAATTAGATTAGGAATGTTATTTCTTTATAAGAGCATGTAATAGAGCACTATCGATAGTAGAGATTTGAGAAGATTATTATGAATGAAATTGAGTTTTAGTTTTGTGAGTTGCTTAGGCCTGCTGGCCGAAAGCCCTCTTCCCCTTCCCTTGCTCGTTCCTCTCTCTCTCTCTCTCTCTCTCTCTCTCTCTCTCTCTCTCTCTCTCTCTCTCTCATTTCTGTACAGTGACAGACCCAACCCAGATCTGTCTCCCTTCCTTTCTTCTTCCTTCATTACTTCCTCATTCTTTTTTCTTTATACTCCCTTGTTCTGGGCGGTAATCCCAGCCCCACGAAATCCCTTTGAACTTCATTATCCCGTCTCCGTTCACCCTGAAACTTGGGGAACATCTTCAATCCATAAGGGTGACACAACCCCTTGATTTCCTTCCCAAATAACCCCTTTTCAAAGGAGTTCGAAAACCTGCAACCTGGCTGCTACAGTAACCTCAGCCCAGATTTGATTCAGGTGATTGTAGATCCCTTTAAACTTGAATATTGGGCTCGGTATTAACGGGATATAAGAGAGCTATAGGTTGCAATCCATCCCTTGAAGTTTCGGCTAGATTGAGCTTCAAATGAGTGAGTTCCCCCACTTCAATTGAATCTGGTTTCCGCTTCTCTTTGGTTTAGTTCTTGAACAGCTTCTAAAAGGTTGAAGAAGACTCTTCAATTGTGATTTCCAGAATTACCCCTCTTTAAGTCTTTAATTTTATGTTATCCTATTTTGTTCCCTTCTTCCAAGGGAGCCCTATTTCTTTTATTCTAATTCCAATTTCATCCTAAAGGCTTGTTTGTTTATCAGCAATTATTTTACATTCTGATTTATTACGAAATTGCCACTGTTTATTCAATCAAGGCTTCATATAGTTTGGGTGGGCCCACAGTGGATCTAATTAGGGGTTTTCTCAACCCGGATCCCGCATCAGCAACCCTTTACCGGGAGCTCCCTTGAGATACTTCAAAATCCGACAAATAGCACCCCAATGAATTTGATTTGTAGCCTCTGCATAAACTGACTAATAACTTCTACAGAAAAGGAGATGTCAGGCCTAGTAATATTGAGATAAATAAGCTTCCCGACAAAATGGCTTACTCATGGACACTGAAAAAATTCACATTATCACAGGTAGCCAACTTAAGGTGAGGGTCCATAGGAATATCAATAGGTTTGTAGCCTAGCATAACAATAGGTTTGTAGCCTAACATAACTGTTTCAGTCAGAAGATCAAGAACATGCTTCCGTTGAGAAAGACTAATATATATAGGAAACCAAAATATACTCCACTACATAGAGAAAAGGGAAGGGCGGCATACAAAAAAGGGGTAGGAGGGTGGCAATGTACTTATTACCTGTTTGAATGGTCAAGTAACTTGGGCAAGAGCGGTGGCCAGCTGCGATCACCGGTGACTCTCACTCTCCTTAATAGGTATATTCTCTCTCTCTCTCTCTCTCTCTCTCTCTCTCTCTTCTCCCCATCCGGTTAGGGCTAGGTTTTGTTCATTGCCATTAAAGCCTCCTGGTATGCTTGATTTCTTGTAAAAACTGATTTTGTTCTCTGATTAAAGGCTCCTTTCAGCTTCTCCGGGAGGTTAATGGCGGCTTTTCAATTGTTAACACATTTAGAGAGCACATTTTGTCGCGTTTGCGGAGTTCGTTTTCTGTAATATAAAGTTAAGTGTTGTCAGATGTTGTAATAAATGTATTAGTTGAAAGAAATTCGACCTCCTTCTTTTCTTTCTCATCCTTTAGCTCTTTGATGAGCTCTTCGAGAGTAATGGTATAGGTGTAGGCTCATGACTCTTGATAGAGAATATCGCTTGTAATGGCCGCCCTGATAGTATTGCAAGCAACCTTCAACGGAAAATGGGTTTGTTTTAATTGTTTGTTGTAGACTGTCCTTTTCTTCTGGTTCTTTTTTTATATTGTCTGATGGTGCTGTTAAGCCCCTATATATGTACGCGAGATTCCTAGACGCAGACGGAAAATTGTCTATGATCTTTGGAGGGGAGCTGGACTGTTGTAAGAGAATGCAAAAAGGAGTTGGCAATAGCAGCCAAAGAAATGCAGTATGGTTTAAGGTTTTAAGCATAAAAGCAAAATTTATAAAGGAAAATTTTGGGTATGTGGTCTTACCGGAAGGAAATGAAGTACAGGTAGAAGGAGCTCCGTTTCAACTTTTAATGGAGTCAATTGGAGGTACGAGCCCCCAACATTGGTCTCGTCGCTTTGAAGGGGGTCCTTCCAGCCATTTGTAATTCCACCTCCATTGCTCTTGCATTGCAAATTTAGATTAGCAGAAAAAAAAAAAAAAAGAGGGAAAAAAACCTAGTTTGAAACTCCCATGGTTATTGTTTTTCAACCTTTCACCATGGATTATTGATCAATCAACTTAGGTAAGTATTGAAGGCTTGTTTACTCTAGTGGCATTTTTTTCTGTAATTTTGATTTATACATAAGAAATACTTCTGGTAATGTGTTTACCATGCAGATTTCTGTTTTTTTTTTTTCTAAACAGAAATATTTTTTCCCTGATTTAACATACAATATTTCATTGTTCAAAAATATTTTTTTGACACAAAAACAGGTTTACTGTTTCTTTTTCAGAAACATTTTTACGCAAAAGAATGGTTACCATACAGAGCCTTACTATCTTACTATTGTCAGAACTCAGAAGACTACTTTTGAACTTAGAAGTTCCTTACTAGTTTGAGTTGCCAAAAAGTACTTTTTTAGGACATTTCCTTACTTGTGTTTTTATTTTTGGATTTGCAGTTCTCACCCACATCTGAGCATATATTATTGGCCTATGGTCGACGGCATAGCTCGCTTCTCAGAAGTATTGTCATTGATGGGGAGACAACCATGCCTATTTATACAATTTTGGAGGTAAAAGTTCATACTGTTTCAGTCTCATATTCATATTCTTGCTATTCTGGTTGCTTAGAATTTTTTTACCTAAGTATTCTCTAATTTTTATGAGTATTAGGAGGCTCTGAAAATGTTTAAATGAATCTATTTTTTCCTCCTATGAGAATTTATTTTTTCTATGGGATATGATGTGAAAGGTTTTCCTTACACCCTTTTTCATCAAGTGATTATGTGGAACAGCTGATAATGACTTGTCAAGTCTTTCTGAACTTCATTATTCGTCTTAAAGGATTGAAACTGGATAAAATCTTCCTTTAAGGCTCAAACTTTGTTCACTATTGTTTGAATAAACTGTTGAGATGTAGGAAACTTTCTGTTCTGTGAACTATCAGTAAAGTCATTTCTTATCTGGGATTGCGTCTGCGAGACAGCAACTGATTCTTGATGCCTTAGCCTCTTAAGGATGATTCTTCATGTGATGATAATATTATTTCAAATCTTACAAGAAAGGTCACCAAATACTAGTATCCATAGATTTAAAACTTGAAATCAAGACCCTGATTGATTATATTAAGAAATCATATGGAATTCATGGCCAACACTCTATTACAGGATTGTGCAACTTGGGGTGATGTAAAAGTGATGGCAAAGGGGTTAAACATATCAAATTAACAAGCCCTCTTTGCTACAGGATCTTAATTCAGTCCAATACAAAAATCTGCAGAGAAAAGTAATAGAAAAAAATTCTTATCTGGAAATCCGACCGTTAGAAATTGATGAAATTTGGGTTGAATGACCTTTATAATAGTTATGAACACCCCTCCAAAGTTGAAGAAGATCAGAAGAGAGTTGAAGAAGTTATGGGGCCCGCAATTTTGCTGAACCTGCTAGCGCCCTGATCTGGATCAAGTTTGATTGATTCTAATGGTTGTAGCAGCAAGTCAGCAAAGCTTAGCAGTCACTGCAGGAGGTCAGATTCATATGCTGGAAGCCTGGAATAGAATGCTTGAAGTTAACATGAAAAAGAAAAGGATAGAGGAAGAATGATAGGTTGAGTCTCACAACCTGGTGGGCTCAACCAGAAAATTTTAACTCCTTAAATTTTCTGAAAAAACTCTAAGAGCTACCGCCAGCTTCTACTCTTATTTATAATGAGAATCCTTACAATTAAAATAGGAAAGAGAGAAAACTACTAAAACTAAACCTCCTTATAACATAGGAAGGTTTTAATACAATGGAAAAAAAACTTTCTAAATCTGAAAATCGGAAAGTAAATACTTGGTCTCCAAGTAATTGACACCTACTATCAATTTATCCTAAATATTAGGAAACAAACTAAACAATGAAATTAGGAAACTAACTTTTAGGAAAGAAATAACAAAAGAGTGAAAAATCTGCTGCTGGTACTGTTCACGTGAACAGTATCACGGGAACAGTGTTGACCATGTGGGCTGGTCAGCCAATTGGGCCCAATTGGAAGGTTCTTCTTTCGGCCCCTTTTGGAGTAGACTTGGGCTGCATCAAAAAGTGATCTGGAACCTAAGATTTGAAGCCCAGAAATCAAACTTTACTCATGTTCTGTGATCAGAGTTGTACAAACTAATACAGTAGAACAATTCAGATCAATTTGAGGAGGCAATTATAAACAATCCAGATTGATGCCTTAAAAAGTTGAATAATCTGTGATGATAAATGACGGAAGAAATAAAAAAGTTGATGATGCATAGACTAAGAACTTGGTAATTTAAATGCTGATTATCCTGCATATGGGCTTTACAGGTAAGGCCTGTTATAAATAACCGATGGAACAAGTGGCCATTTCATAGTTAACCTAATGCATCCTTAAAAGCGAAAGGTTATTCCGGGATCAACTTAATGTGCTTGCCTGCATCAAAAAATGAAGAAATTGTATGAAATCACAACTTGAATAATTTCCAAAACTAACTGGTATGTGGAGCTAATCTTTTTTTAAACTCACAATAGGTTATGAATCTTTCCCAATCAAATGCTGATCTAATGGATGTGAAAGTAGTTCAAGCCATATAAATCCTTTACGAAGATGCTCTGACATCAACAAGTCAATATGGGCCACATCTGGTACATCCACGATGGGGTCTGGGTTGGGTCCTAGTTTAGAAAAACCAGGGTGCTCCGGCCAGGCCAGTTTTGTTGTAAAATTTACAAGTGTTCTGCATTCCTCATAGGGTGGGGTAGGCCCGGGTTGAGCGAAGTTCCAAATATGTTGGGGCTCCATTATTGGCTAGACTCCATTGCTTCCCACATATGTTGCCATGCCTTATGGATTTACTTGTATTATAGTATTTTTGGAGGTTTACTCATTTAGTTCATTATCCATTTTGCTGATCAAGTGAATGCTTCATTCTCTTGGAAGCCTAGGGAGTATCTTGTATTTCCCAATGATTTGGCCAGACAAAAGTTGTCTTAGATTTTGTGTTGAGGCAGCTTCCTTTTGTGATATTAGTGGTTGTATTATTTCTGTTCCCCTGGTCCTTCAGTGTTGTACCTTGTTACTCTTTTTAAAAAATGTCTGTTTCTCATCAAATAAAAAGAAAAGAAGATTGCTTCTCGAACATACGAAAACTTTTTTCCCCTAGAAAATAGACCTGGAAATGAGTGCAACAGTACATGTGTCCTTGGAACAGATCAGTATCGCCCCAGAAAACTTGCTATATGATCTTGTAACAAAATAGAAAGAGAGAGAAGAATGAGAAGATGGAGTGAATGTGGATAGGGGAGAGAATGGATCGAAGTAATACTCTCCTCACCCCTATCTTATTTATAATAAAAAGACTTACAAGTATTAGAGTCTAAGTAGTAAGTAGAATTCACAAGAATTAGAATTAAACTAGGACTTTAACTGGAAAATAATTAGCACTAAGCTATGTGGCCCTTAGATAGGCCTAGGTGACACTTAGATTGCAGAATTAAAACTATACAATCTTCAACAGATCTTAAAATTAGAACCTGACGGCTGACATACTGCAATTTGGAAGTTTGTTTAGACAAGGCTTCTGAGGTCTTATTTGAGCTTGATGAGGACTGCTGGCAATGAGTACCATCTTCACTATATTTACATATTGTCTATCGGGTTGATGTAAATTCTGGCCATGTAAAGTTGACTTTGATGGGCATTGCAGTATTCTTTTATGGTTTAGTGGTTGATTGAAAGTGAGTTATGTTTAACTACCATACTATTGAAATTTTTTGTAAAGAATTAAATACATCATAATCCATGTTGACATTGATTTTTAAATTTCCAATCTGGTTGTGTGAAGCTGTGGTTGCCTGGTTCATAACATCAAACATTTGGAATTGTTTGGTATAGCTTGAACTGTCCTGTAGGTTCTTTATTGGGTTTGGAAAATATACTCATGCTAAATTACAGCAATATTTGTTGGTATTCCCACCATCCCAAGACTATTGCTTTTTCAGGTATACAGAGTTTCAGATATGGAGCTTGTCAGAGTGCTTCCTAGTGCAGAAGATGAGGTCAATGTAGCTTGCTTTCATCCTTTGGTTGGAGGTGGTCTTGTTTATGGAACTAAGGTGAACAAATTAGAGTTGGAACTTGAACTTCTGTTACATACATGTGTGTGTAGGTGTATACATGTATATCTGTTTTTTTGGCCTCTATTTACAGAGTCTACTGTGTGTAAGTTGTTGCAGGAAGGGAAGCTTAGGATCCTTCAGTATGATTGTTCGCATGGTACAAATTGTACTGGACCCAATATCATTCTTGAGGAAAATGTGCTTGAGGTACGAAAAATGTCTTATTTTTCCTTAAATAAATAAAAGGATCGATGGAGGCTATTTTAAGCATAAATTTAAGTATTTAGCATTTATGAATGGTTAAATAAGAAAACCATCTAAAACGGTTTTGTAATTTCAAAATCTAGTAGTCTGTTGCATTATTTTATTAAAATATTCTAAATTGTTATTATAGAGTTTTTGGGTACTTTTTGTAATTAAATTGTGTGAATGTGCATTCTTGTCTCTATACAAATGGCAATAAAGGTTGTAAAAAAGTTAAAATGTCTAAAGAGATTGCCACTGAAACTATAGGAGAATCCTTCCAATACAAGGTCGGCCATATGGTTGAGTTGTACCACAAGGTGCCCCTAGCACTGGCGCTGGTGCCACAACTATCATACTGATTTTTCTCTTCTGTGATTGATCTTAATTTAAAAAAAAAAGGGAAATGTATGTGTTGCTAATTTAAGGATTCCTACGTATCCAACAATTGAAAATGCCTCTGCAACCTTCAGCTGGACCCAAACTCTATGTACTATAGCACCAAGGCTGGCCCACTGATAATCAAGGTTTAAAATCTCGGGTTTCGGAGGAGTCTCGGCCTCCTCCGAAACCGAGATCTCGGCCTCCTCCGAAACCGAGATCTCGACGAGATCTCGCCGAGACAGTGTATTTTTTCCGAGACAGGCTGTCTCTACCGAGACAGCCTTAGACAACCTTAGGCTGTCTCGGTAGCCAAAATGCATTTTTTAGGTCTCCAACTTCAGGGGAACCTCATTTTTATGTACATAAACACATTTAGAGTATAAAATTGTAAAAATAATGACTCTTTGTGGTTGTTTGGGTTTACACCCATGTTTTGACAGTCAACGCTGAAGTCTGTTGTAAACTTAGGTTAATATTAGCTATTATATTCAATGAAATATGACAAATGAGACAATAACATTATGCATTAGGGGAAAGAGAAACAAAATAACACTTCATTATAAATCATTACATAATAGTTCAAATATTCAATATTGAATGATCCCATAGTCCCCCTGTGCCCATAGTCCACAATTCCACAATCCTCATACAGATACAATGTCTAGTAATACGTAGAGTGTCGTGGATGATCCATCCTACTATCATCATACATCTGGGAAAGTTGTCGATGCAAATTGTCTTCCAATTGAGCTTCATAATCTTCCCATGACATTCTTGATGCAAAGTAGTTCTGGTAGTTTTGCACATGATTCATAAATATAACATCAGTAGCTGTCCGAAGGATACCTATCTTTGGGAAGAATGGAAAAAATTCTGAAGTAGTACTCTGGTGCGTAGACTCTTGCGGAAGTACTGATGGAACGGAATAGAAGTTGGTTGATCCACTCTGACTCCGTGTCTGTGCTGCATCTGAACCATCGTCGAAGGAAGAACCTTATGCAGTTGCAGTGGGATAGGGGACGAAGTTGATATCAACATAATCATTTGAGGTGTATGTTGAACCAGTGCTGTATCTAGAAAAATTCCACTGCTCCTGTCCACTACAGTAACTGCTATTCTCCTCCACACTCAATCCTCGTAAGCCAGAAGAGAGGCTATCAACGTCGAAGTCCATCGTGCTACTGCAATCAGCATCTTCATCATGTTGAGAATGGGAATGATGTCGAGGCCTACGCGAATACGAAGTTGGTCTACGTGATGAGGATGGTGCACGTGCACCATGGTCATCATCCTGTGTTGTATGAGTGTACTGGCTCTCCCCAGTGTATCTAACATGTGATGCTCGTGGCTCTGGATCAGCCCCAATATTGACAATAGTGGCTCGACCTCCACCTGGGTCTCCACGCCCACCCCCATGATCACTACCACTAGCTCCACTACCACTCCAACTCCACTCAGGATCATCTGTATCAGTGCCAGCAGGAGGGTTAAACGGCACGGGTGACCGGGTATGGACTCGACCCTCTTATGAGGCTAAAAACTCGTCGACATCAGTATCCAAATGGCTGGCCAAATGGGAGTCAGCCATCCCCCCGGGTTCGTCCATCACAGGTACTCCCCTGTCCCGCACCCACTCTAATAATGGATCTTCCTCTTCAGAGTCAAGTTGGAAGATGTTGGCGAGCTCGAGCGGGGTATCATCCTCCTTATCATGGAACATGTTTTGCACCCTCAGCCTCATGTTGTAATGCACAAAGACCAAGTCATTTAGCCGTTGGGAGCCAAGTCGATTCCGTTTCTTTGAATGAATGAGGTTGAAAGTACTCCAGTTTTGCTCACAGCCAGACGCAGAGCATGTTTGAGCTAACACTCTACTTGCTATCTTCTTCAGAGCAGGTGCATCTTTACCATACAACACCCACTATTCAGCTGCATAAGAACAATAACATATTTTAATTTCGTATGTCATTTAACATAAAACATAAGATAATTTAATTTCGTATGTTATTTAAACGTAATACATACACGGATCACTTTTGTCACGTCCAACCACTGCAGTGGGGAACCCAAAACTCCCACGGGCTTCCCTGAAGGTTTTAATCTACACACAATCGAAAACTTATAAATATTTGCAATTACAATATATAGTTTTGCCGCACTAGCAATAGCAGTAACCAGTACAATTAGTGTCACGAAGATCATATTTCCAGTAATTGAAGCACACAACTCACCTCTAGGTTTGCCAATGCCTGTGCTTGGGGATCTGGCTCTAACTTTGCAACCACTAGCTTCACTGCCTCAATGAGTTCTGCGTTCGTCCCAAGTACATGCGTATACTGGTACTTGGGGTTCAAATAGTATGCTGAAATATTTGACAGTGGACACATGGTTAAAGCAAATAAAAATTATATTGGTACATAAGTAACACTAAAGTAAATACATCATCAAATTTACTCACCAGCCTTATGCAATGGATGCATGAGTTGGCTCTCCCATCGGTCATTGATGATCTTTATATAATTCTTGTAGCCACGTGGTATCAAAGATTTAACACGTACTTTCAATGCGTCCACAGCAGCGTAAAGAAGTGGCATGGTAGGTTTTTGCTCAGTATCTACCAATCTCAACACAGGATGCAACACACTGACTACCACCTTCACATTTTGCCAAAATTCGTCTGAAGCGATGGTACTCTGTGCTTCCACTCCCTGGGGGGTAGCTGATTGTCTCCACGAAAATCAATCCTCAGATGCAAACATCGATCTGAGTCCGGCCATCTTCGCCTCAAAGCTCTTCAATGCTATGAAGTTAGTAGCGAATCTGGTGATGCCTGGTCTGACCAAGTCCCCTCCACATCTCTCCCTGAGCATGTTCAAGGAATAACCATGGTTGTAGATGAAAGTGGTTATTTGTCTTGCTTGCTCAACCACTCTCTTGACTTTTCTTATCTTGCCCATGTCCTTCAACATCAAATCAATACAATGGGCAGCACATGGAGTCCAGAAGAGATTGTAGTCGGCATTGTTCATTAACATCTCCCTTGCCTTCTTAAAATTGCTGCCATTGTCCATCACAATCTGGACAACGTTCTGAGCTCCCACCTCAACCACCACTTCTTGCAACAGCCCATAAATATAATCTGCATCTTTTACTTCAGCTGATGCATCAACAGACCTAAGGAACACCGTCCTCCCATCACAGTAAACCATGAAGTTGATGATGAACTTCCTGGTAGGACCAGTCCAACCATCACACATAATAGTTACTCCTAAATCTTCCCAATTCTTCTTCTGACCTAGAATCCAGTCTTGTAATTCCTTCTTATGTTGAGGCAAATAATGAGTCATTAACTCATATTGATTTGGCCCTCTAACCCCTGTACCTGCCTCAGCAACTGCATTTAGCATGCTCTGAAAGAAAGGGTCTGTGGTGGCGTTTGCTGGGATGCCATGATAAAACGACCACTTAGAGTAAGAATACCCTACTGACTCCCTATTCTTTCCCCCAAACATTGCCTTTATATTTTTTTGCTTACTACCTTGCTTCGTAAAGACTTCGGGATCTTGCTCTAGAACTTGAACATAATCATCCCGTCCCCGTGGTTGAGGCACAGGTTCTTCCCTTCTATTTCGTGATCTAGAAAGCCAAGAACCAATCCTTTTGCTCCGTCTCTGTGGCTCAGGCTCAGCAAATCCACTACCACTGCTACCTGCTCCAAATGTACTTGCTCCTGTCCGTCTCCTCTCTGCATCTGATCTAAGGGTTTCTCTACTAGCCATTACCGCATGACGCATCTGTCTTGCCTCTGCCTCTGTCATATCTTCTACATCCCATCCCTCAGCCTCATGTTCCTCACTGGATTCTGGTATGGTGCCTCGAATTGCCTCTTCAAAATGTTATTTTTCTCTTTCCATTACTGCCCTCTCTGCCTCCCTCCCCTCAATTGTTCACCTATGGCCCTGGATATCTCCACAGGACACTGCGGGCATTTGGAAACATCTTTGCCCAATCCACTCAAGTGTTGCTTCAGTCTTGTGATGCCGCCAGACTGAAGCTTCTTCCCACAAAAATTACACTGGGTCTTCTTCCTATCACCCTGAAGGGCAGTCGCATACTGCCATCCAGGGTCAGTTCGGGAACCGGTACCGTTGCCCCCATCGCTTGCCCCAGAACTTGGTCTCGACATAATTTCCAAGCACAGTTTCATAGAAAACATAAACTTCAATAACCTTACAAACTTGAACACAGCAGAAATTACATTTCAAAATTTTTCTCATATTTTAAATGCGATCAGAACATTTTTCCTTATTTTTCCTGATTTTATAGCATTTTTAATCAATTTTAAATTAATTTTTAATTGCTGAAAATTATTTTTTTAATATAAATAATTCAAAAAAAACATACAACAACCGAAATCGAAATATGAAATCGTAGGATAGTAGATCGGCCAACGGTGATTAACATATAAATAGGTCATCATCATCAAATGAGTAATAATAATAATTATTTTAAATTTTAATTGCTGGAAATTCATTTTTAAATGCAAATAATTGAAAAAAAATACCTACAACAATCAAAATCGAAATCTGAAACCGTGAGCTTGTAGATCGGGCTCACGTATCTAACATATAAAAATTTCATCACATTCTAGAAATTTTTTTTTCTCTCTCATAGTCTCATGTAAAAATCTCATTTTTCGACAAGAAACTTACCTTCAACAGTTGATATGAAGCTCTTACAGCAATCCCCGTAGTCCGAAGCACCACCCGTAGCAAGTTAAAAGTCCAAACAAAGAAAGAATGGGGGAAGAAATGGAAAAAACTTGAAAAAACTAAGAAGAAAGAGGAAGGAGCAGTCTCGGTCGAGTTCTCGACCGAGAACAGGCCCTTCTCTCTTTTATAAAGAAAAAAAAAAGCAAAAAGCATGTTCTCGCCGAGATCTCGCAAGAACTGCAGAGAAATACCGTGATCTCGCCGAGATCTTGGCGAGAACATGTAAATGCCGAGACGAAAAGGGTTATCGACCCTATTTTCGTCTCGGTTAGTTACGAAACTAGCGAAATTGGCGAGATCTCGCCGCCGAGATTTTATTCCATGCTGACAATACTATTGGACTTCCATCTTTTTTTTTTCTGTTTGATCTTATATATGTATATTTTTGAGAAAAAGTTTCAAAATTATTGTAAAAGATTTAGTTCGGAAATATCAATGCATATACGTGTTGATACTATATAAGAAGATATTTTTAGGACAGCCTTGTGTTATATCTACTTGTATTTGTTTTATTTTTCTCTTTTTTTGGGGGCAGGGGGTCTACACCGACAGTGTTGGTGGCCGTTCCCACACTGCAGCAATTTACGCTGTGGTGTTACTTGTTGGTGCTTAGACTACGGAGACTTGTTCCTCCTATTATCGTCCAGTCATTTGGTATTTTTAGTCCTATCCAACATGTCCATGTATTAGAATTATAGTTCAAAACTCCTTCAATGAGCCAAATTCTGTTGGGTACCAGGAGAGTGAAATCGAGGGGAAGAGCCCAATACTTTGTGGGCTACGTGATTGAGATTGATGTTGGATGGTGGGTGTGCATAATGTTAGTGGTTACCTGCTAACCTGCATGGCTTAAGGTGTAAGGAAGGCTGTAAAACAAGAAAAGATTTATCAAGAAAGAGGGCCTGTTTGATAGAGTTATTATATGAAGTGGCTTCTATGATTTTGATGGTAGATTGAGACCCAAATGGGAGTATCAAATCTGGAAATAAGAGGGGAAGAAGAAACAGGCCAGCAGCAGCTAACTATTGGGATGTATCTTTTGATATTCTCTCTCCTAAGTTTGTCTTCCATGATTCATATTGATAGCAGCTAATGATGGAACCCATGCTTCTCTCATCAGATAATCATATTGCAGTATGCTTCAATGCCAAAAGTTTTTGTTTCGAAACTTGCTATAGATTACGGGTGTGCTGGCAAAAAGCTAGGAAACTCAGAAAATGGCAAGCGGAAAGATAAAGAATAAGTGAGAGGAGATGGGGATTAATATGAATGGAAAGGAACAAGCAGAAAACAAAAGGTTGAATGGATTGGAAAAATTTTCTGAGCAAGATTTTTTTTGGGGGGGGGGGGGGAAAGAAATAGAAACCTTAGGGCATACTTACCATAGAGGAGAGAGTAGAGAGATTGCATGGATGAACTCAGTGGTGGGGTCTCGGGTCCAGAATGGAATATAGAAGAATTGCAGAAGCGGGGGCTACTCAAACCAGGATCTATTCGGAATGATTTGAGAAATAGGCGCAAATAATAGAAGCTAATCACGTCTAAATAGAGGGACCCACATCTAAAAATAAAAAATAAATAACAAATATCTATCTAAAACGTGGACTCTTAATTAAAAATTCCCAATCCTAATTAAACTCCTAAATTAAAACTAAATGACATCCCAATTAAAAATTACAAATGTATCCCAATTAAAATAACATCCTCTAGGGATTCCAATCCAACGGACCCCGGCCTGCATCAGTAACCTTCGGTAAACCTGGATTGATTCCAGGTGAGAGCAAGGAATCAAGTATCGACACGATACGCATCGTATCGGCCGATGCATATCGGTATCGACACTAGTCGATACAATACACCTTGATTCGTCTCTCCATTTAAAAAAAAAAAAAAACACAGTATTGAGCGTATCAAGGCGTATCGAGCCGATGCGGCTCGATACGCCTCGATAGTGTATCGATACACTTTAAATATAGTTTAAAAAAAAAAAACAAACTGTATCGATTAATATTGAACCGATACGGTTCGATACTGGTCGATACACCCTTTTAGTATCTAGCAGTATCAATTCTACTCAGAACAACGTCTTTTTCCAAAAGCCGACAACCATTTCAGCTTGAATACTCTTCTGCAACTTGATTTTCTTCCAAAAAACCTTAGGGATTTGATTCTTAGCCTTAAAACGATTGGGAAAGTAGCATCAAACTTGGTTTTTGTAAAGATTAGGGTACGAAATCATCTCTTCAAGCTCCAAGGGCGGAAAACAGCAAAGGTATGAGTTTCAATTTTATTTTTTTTTCAAAATAAATAGATTTTTGTGTTGTTTCTTCTCATGAATCAATGAACAATAGTCCTATTTGATGAATGCATGCTACATACATGGATTTGAACACTGATTTGAGAAATTTTTGAAGAACACAATAAATTTCGATTTTTTTTTTTTTCCAAAAATTAATCCTTTCCTCTTCTACTATTTATATAAGACGTGTAGACCATTGATCTACCATCTTTGCTTCTCAGTTATAATTTTCGATTTTATTTTTTATTTTTTTATTTTCTGGTTTAAAAAATTGAAATATAATTTAGATAATATTATTTCTTTTCTTTCCATCCTTGTTATTTCCTTTTCTGATTTTTTTCTTCCCGTTTCTCTTAAATAGAATATGGCTAGGAATTTGTCTTCTTCTGTTTTTTTTTTTTCAAAGATCTTAATTTCAACTCATTTTTCTATAGTTTGTTTTATTGAGTTTTTATTCTCAAGTGGTTCAACTAGTAAACATGTTTGACATTTTATATTAACCCATGTCTAATTCTTAATGTTGTTAATTATAGATTTATTGTGTTTTTATGCTTTAAAAATGTGTTGTATATGATCCTTAATCATTTCTGTGCGTATCCCCTCATAATCATGTTTATCTATGATGTAAGAAACATTTTCTTTCTCAATGTTGCTAATTATAGCGTTTTTATGCTTTAAAATTGTGTTTTGTATGTTCCTTAATCATTTTTTGTGCGTATCTTGCCCCGTATTCATGTGTATCCGTGCATATCCACCGTATCCACGATACGATACATCTCTTAATTTCAGCTGACCGATACGGTACCAATACACAATACTTGATTCCTTGGGTGAGAGATCATTTTCAGAAGAACTCGGTTTGAACCAAGACTTCAGGAGGAGATTGCTAACTCTTAGGACTCTTGAATCCAATCGGCAATCACTTTGGGTAGCGGTAAATTCCTACGAGTGGAACCAGGCAGAAGTTGCAAGGGCAGTCATGGTTGCAGGGTTATATCTCACAGCAGAGAGGACTTTAAGAAGGAAAGTTTTAGGATTTGGGTTGCCTAAGGATGGGTAACTCATGCCCAGAATCTCAGGCCAAACCGACTTGGGATGGGGAGTCTGTAGGCCTTCTTGTCAGTCCAGTCGTACTGCAGTAGCAGAAAAGAAGAGAGATTTAGCAGGGAAAGAATGGAGGAAAAAAGATCGCACATGTAGAAAGAAACAGTCTGGAACTCCGGATCAAGCAGAGAACCAGTACACGACCAGCAAAATAGCAAGTAAAACTCAGCTTCTGGTGATTGAACTTACGTAGAGCTGTTAGCAAGCCCAAATGGACTTATACGTGGACTCAACTAAAAAAAATTAAAAACTCTCTTAAACTCAACCAGTACCACTAACAGCCTATAAAATCTTCTACGTTGACTCAAACTCTTACCGCTAACCTCAACCTACCCCTAGCAAAGCTCTTGTGGGTCCCAGTTATAGTTGATTCCTAGTTACAATGAATACCTCAATGTTTAATGAACTTCCCAACCCATCCTACTGGTGCTGATTGTTATATTTAGGCATGATTCTCCTTGGCCTGGGTTTCCAAATGGGATTATCTCTGTCCATCCAGGCTAGTGCTATTGCATCACTTGGCTTCGTAGCCGTTGGTATTGCTCCACCTTCCTTGCTTCTTCTTCCTTTTGCATTTTAGTTTGTTTTAATTTCATTTACCTTCCCTTTAGAAGGAGCTTAAGGGATAAAGATATCTTCTTTAACAGTTAAAAAAAAATCTTGGGGAGAAAAGGATAACAACTAAGAATTTGATGTAGGAAGAATTAAGTCCATGCAAGCAACCTTGCCTTAACATGCTGTGAAGGAAATTTTATCCTAATTATAATTTACAACATAAAATTATTTGTTTATGAGATTATTTGCTCACATTTTTTATATCCTTAACATGCTGTTCTCGGCATTTTTTATTCAGTGATTTGGATTCTTGTTTGATTATATTACCATTCTTTGTTCTAGGTCCAGACATATGCTTTAGAAGGCTGAAAATCATTAATCATTGTCTGAGGTATTTCTTTGCCATTGTCTCTCTTTTGGTTGTTTATGACAAGAAACATATTTCATTCTTTCTTTATATTGGCGAGGGGTGCTTGGTTTTCTCTAATTTTTATTTTTTTCATTTTTATTCCCAGGTACGAGCATGTGTGTGCAATCAATACTTGGTATGCGAGTCGGGTGGAAACCAGCTTAGTCATTATTACCTTTTTTTTTTTTTGGGTTTGTTGGGGGAGAGAGGGTCTCCAATTTCCAGTAACATGTAATCTTTACACTGTACTTTGTTTTCTTGTAAGATCAGTGTTGTTAAATTATAGAAAATCATTTTATCAGGAAATCTTGAGCAGTTGATTCAATCTATCAAAGATCTTGTAAGGTTCAAGTAGTTTGCATTCTTTACGGGGACCACCTTATTTGCCTTTTCTCTAGCAATGGAAGAAAAGCACATGCAGTACTGCTTGTGGCAAAGAGGAGAGCACGAATTAGAAGGTATGCACCTGCTCTTGCAGAGAAAATGAATTAATGTTGTAACCGTATGGGATTTTCCTTCCCGGGCTAACTTTTGCATCCCTAGGAGGCCCATTCTTGTGCTTGGAACTGGGTTTAATGTTAGGATTCAGGTTATGAATCATGTCATGAAAAAAAAAAAAAAACCCTTGTCCATGATGCTCAATTGGTCCTGGACTAATATTGGGATAATTAATCCAAATGAAGGCTTTTGATGATTCTCCTACTGTACAGTGACTTTTTTTCCCCACTCGTGTAATTTGTATGCTTGGGATTATTAATGACAAGTAGTCATATCCAAGCTATTCTTTTTTTTTTTTTTTTTTTCTCAAGTAGTAGACGTCTGAGTTTTATTGTAAGTTAAACGGGAACATGTTGTGACATTGCTGTATTTTCCCAATTGTAACAATTATCACATTTACTCATTTTATTTTAAGTTAATGATTAAATTAGAGGGGTAAGAGAGTCCTCACTCATCCCCAATCTCTCGGGCCTGCGATTTTGATTCTGTGTTTCATTCCTAAACTTGACCATGCTTTTGCATCAGTTGCAGCGGCAATGATGGCAATGGTGACAGTCTCCAATTGTTTCTTTAAATTCAGCTAAGATCTCAGAAGACCAATTCAGTTCCATAACAGTCACTACTGACTACTTTCCGTTTCCATCGTTTGCGATTTACTTATCTACAGTGATATCTCTCTTAATCTGTTTCTCTGGCTGTCTGTTTTCATACTCAACATCTTGGAGGGGTTCATTGTTATTGACCAGGTTCACCTTAAAGCTTATTGATTCTAAGTTTCGGGTTTATATTCCATTCTTCAAGCTTCAAGTTTTAATGGTTTGTTTACGTTTTAGTTTTCATTATGTAAGGTTTAATATTTCATCCTCTGAAGGTTTGATTTAAATGGTTTAAGAAATAGGTTTCATGGTATTTCCATTTAGTTTAGGAGCTTGGTTTGAAAGTTCCATACAATTACCGGCGAGAACCTTTGATGATTTTGCTGGATAAAATTTTATCCTTGAAATATGGATGACTGAGATCTGATTTTGATTATCAAGTCACAAACATTTGTGACACTAATACAAACCTGAATTTTGTCACAGCAGTTCATCTATACGCCTCGTCTTGTTACCGAGAATGCCGTTGCTATAAATATAGATCTACTGAAATGCTCATATAACCCTAAAAAAAAATTTCCTTGTGACTTTTGGAGTTGGATCATAAAACTCGTGCGTGTGGACCATATCTAACTCCCAACAGTGCTCCATGGTACAGTTTTGTTGGGGTGTTTTCTGTACCATTTCAAGATTAAGAGAACTGTATTCGATGCTGCCGCACACCTTAATACCTTACTATTACAGATTGGGAGAGGGATTCCGGCCAATCTCTCTGCATTAAATCCGACGACTTCCCCTCTCAAGCCCCAAGGTTAATAACCTGTGAGTGGTAAATGCTGTTAAATTTATATTTTATATACTATTATTCTGTTAATTGAAAGATGTATTGCATAGTGAATATATGTCTGTATTTTTGTTTATAAAATTTTAAATAGAAGTCATATTAAACACATATTAACCGTATAATATATTATTGCCATGTGTGGTTTCTTATGCCAAAAATTTTAATATCTTATTGAAATCTAAGTACGTATACCGTACAAATTGGAAAAGTTAGGGGGCATTGGAGAGGATCATTGTGGATGATGGAGGGGGTAAGAGGGGGGTACTTGGAGAGCAAATGTCTTTCCTGGTAGCAATGTGTTTTATTCCCCCTTTTTTTTTTTTTTTTTTAAATTTTAAAGTTGAGGGTAAAGGGTTTTTCACAAATGTTTTTTTTTTTTAATTGAACTGTCATTAGGTCACTGTGTATTGTACCAAGAAGGAAAAATATTAAGGTTACAAAGGAAGAACGTTCGGTTACTCCATAATTGTAAAGGGATGTATTGTTGCAAGTTTCAAATTGTATTATAATTAACCTAGTTCTTAGTTCACCAATAAGTCCCACATTGCTTGTGGATAGTACTTCCAATTGTGCCATGTGGAAAGCCAGATAGATCCAAGACTAAATGACATGTGGATCCCAAGTCCCATACTCTGTAATAATGGCAAGTGCTCTTGTCATCCAAACAGCGACGGGGATACAAGGGGGAGTTTAGTTCTGCTTCTCCGGTTTTCTTGAGGAGTACTGGTAGTCGTATCCTTTTTAATCATATTCGAAACGTTAAAAAATGGTGTGGTGAAGTGGCTGTTTCTTCTTTTTGCTGGCCCTTTGTTATGTTGTAATTTAGTCCTAGCTATTGATGGTCTGTTGTGTTTTGTTTGGATCTTCTGTGAGAATTCAGCTTGTTTTGTTCTCCTTTTTAGATTAATAAAATATCTAGATATCCAAAAAAAGAGAGAAGAAGAACAAAGTTTTCAATGCAAACAGAGGTTGAAAAGTGCAAAAAGCATTGAAAAAAATTGAACACTACAAAGAGAGTACACGGATTATTATTCAGATGTATGAACATTTATGTTGACGTGGGAGGGAAAAATTATTGAATTAAAGACACGTTGTTAAGCTTGGCACATACCTTTGCCTCCATAACTTTTGGCCAAAAAATTGTTACATTTACGGTTATTGAAAAAAGAAATGGTAAATTATTATTATCATAAGGATAGATTATTTTTTAAAATGTCACAACTCATCTGATACATGGGTAAATGATGTGTCTTTTCCAACTCTTGAATTGAATATGGTCTAGATTAGCCATGTGAGCAAATGATAATTAATGGGATTTTCTACTTAGACACTGATAAAGTGTCAACAGTCGTTGATACCGACACTCTGTCCGTCGGATCGGCGCAAACCTCCCTCACACCCTCCCAACTCAAAATCAAATATACCCCCATATATTGTGGTACTGTGATGGCTCAATGACCATGTGCAAAAAGGAATCAGTGTCAATGGGCTATTGATTTAAGCCGGTGTCATGAATAAAGACCCTCAATTAATACTAGGGAAACTATATTAATAAGGAGAAGAATGGAAATACCATGAACGAACACATGATCATTCGGGCCTTCTTAGTTTACGGGCTTCGATCCACTTCATGTGAGTGACAATTGGTAAAGAAGGGAAGAAAAATAGAACCAATGATGGGGCTAAATCGAGCTTAGGAATTGGGCAGGGTTAAGGGCCTTTGGGGTGTTGGTTGGGGACCAAGGTTTTAGTTACAGATATCAGACATGGCCAAAACTGATCCAGATAGGGTATGGACTATGGAACCAATGGTGGGGTTGTCATTTTGTTTTGGCCTTTTGGTAGGAGGGATTAGGGAATGGGACAGGTAGGGTGAGAATCTCGTACTTGTTCACTACATGTTTCAGTAAATTGAATAAAATCCTTAACCTGAACTTCCCTTGATTGGCTTAAACCGTATATGCATCTGTCCTTGCCCTCAAAATGGTTTTAACTTTGATAGCCCAGGGCAAAATTGAAGGGTGAGAGGTGGGAGAGAGGAGAATTGCACGTAATGGCAGTGGAGGGGCAGAGAGAAGCCGAGGTAGAGGGAGGTGGCTGGGTGGTTCGACTGGCAGAGGGGGCAGAGAAAGCCAAAGCAGGTGGGGGAGGAAGAAACAATTCCCGTGTGCTGTGTGGTTCCAATGGAGATTTGCAAGCGCTTCCGGTACTCGTAGTGTTTCATGGTTTTGAACTGGTTCCGAGAGAACTGAGCAAGCAGGGAAAGACCGCTCAAGGACAGAGGAAGTTATGGGGAGGAAGAGAGAAGGGCAGTGAATGACGAGAGTTGCGATGGGTTGGAGAGAGAGAGAGAGAGAGAGAGAGAGAGTGGTCTCTTGACTGAAGACGGAGAGAGGTCTTCCTGTTCACCTGTTCACCTTTTTTGTTTTTTCATTAGTTTTTTTTCCCAATTCAAGGGCCGATTCAAATATAGTGGATCGCAGGCAAGTAATCAGCCAATATCGATCGGATTCCAAGACTGATCCGGTGCCCAATTCTGCATTCTAGAACCATTAGTGATTTGGGATTTAAACTACCCAACAAAGAAACTTCTTATGTTATGTTTGGCAGCTGCTATGAATCTTCATGAAGGAGCATTATTTCTTTACTGCAGGACCTGAATCATTATTGCCAAGGATACAGCACTCTTAAACTGAAAAAAGCTGCAAAAACATAAAAGAGCAGCTTAGGAAATCCAGGTCCTAAAACAATTGTTCCTGTATAGTCTTAAATTATTTTACCATCGTGACAAGAGTCTTGATAGAACATCAATGCAAGTCCAATACAATTGCTCTAGGAAACAAAAATTATTTTTCATACCAGTGACTGTCATAATGTACCTCCATAAATGTTCTCGTGATGTCAGTCTTTGCTTCATTTACAAACATTGAGCTACTTTCCGTTGCTTAAAAGATACATTCGGTACAACAGTTCAATTGTACACCCACACTATAAACCCTCAACCTCTAAAGCCCTAAAGTACACCCAAACTATACATCCTCAACCCCTAAAGCCCTAAACTCTAAGCCCTAGTCACCCAAACCCCAGAACTCAAACCTAAAACCGTGAAGATGAATTCTTCCATGTGAAATTTACTTCTCCGATGAATCATCTGGGAGTCCAATGTCAATCTCAGAGCTCTTACAATTATAAGCACATCTCAATTTGTAACCCATTGATTATGTTTGATTACCAGCCTCTTGAAGATAAGTAGGAAAAACATCAAGAAAATCATTGTTTCCTCTTATGCTGACTAACCCACAGTGCAGCTGTATGCCCTAAATGTGGTACCTTCTTTTAACAAAAAGATATATACAAATGTTACTGAACATACAAGTGTTTTGAAACACCTTGTATACAAATGTCTCTGATACAAATATGCAACCAGAAGCTTGCAGCCTGGGGTTTCACTATGTGGGTGAACAGCGCAATACAAATGGGGCAGTTCGGATACATAATATGGGTATATAGATATTTATATACACAATACATGGAAGTGGACCAAAGTAAGAATATGCACCCACACAAACAGCAAATGGGTGGGAAAAATAACAAAATTCTCACCATAAGGTATCCAGATAGCCACAGCTGAATCTATTCTCATTCGACTTGAGTGGAGGAACGGGGTCTTTTGAAGTATTTGGAGATGAAAGATTCAGCAATGGCTGGGTATTTCACTTTGATAAAATTCTCAAGACATTTGCGGTATGAAAAATCTTCGTTGCGACCGTCAGTAGAGACAATAAAGAAACACCTGGTGTCTTGGAAACTGCTGTGCTTATTCACCTGTCGAAGTATAAAATACTATCAGTTATGGCTAGTAAGCATTACTTTGAAACCCCAAATAATGTATAGTCTTCAATAACAAGTTACACCATTAATTTCCTGTCCTACAGAGAATCCTTCAGCAATAATTCAACCATTCCAACTTGGAGCTCTCCGGGGAAAAACCAGGCCACAATGGCATAAAATTCCTATCTAGACTACAATCTCTAAAATACATGTTGTATGGACCATCAAAAACATTATGTAGACCTAATGGTTGCAAATATCTAACTGGTTTGAATTCTGAGCATCATTTACATGGGCCATATTGTATGATCAATTTGATATGAACAATGTCCAACTTGTTTGAATATCGAGAATCATTTACATGGGCCATAGTTTATGATCTATTAAATACAAACAATTGAAGTGGACTCTCCATAGAGATCATTTATAGGAATGTGTGACATGTAACTATTAATTGAGCCATGCAGACATAATTTTAGCCACTACATTGGAATTCACAACCAGATGTGCCTCCATTCAGACCACCGTGCAAGCCTCACACAGTTGATAGACTGGTTTGCCCGAGGAGAATCTTTTTTATAATTAGACCCAAATCATGTCATGCAAGAACAGACTTTATAAAATCCAGTACAGTATCTGTAGAAAAACAATAGATGTGGCATAATCCAGATTATCTTCTACCTATTCTATTCAGTACTCTCTGCACAAAAAACCTGAACATAAAGCACAAGATATGTAGGCAGTGTTTACGGAACAGCCAGTGGATCATTCAAGCCTGGTGGGCAGAGGTCCAAACGTCCAACCGACCTGAATGGTTCAAATCATTTTAAAAAGGGAAAAAAGAAAGAAAAGAAACTGTGTACTCAATATTAACTTTATTTTTATAATTAAATAACTATGTTGAGCCCAGGTTTTAAAGTATTCTTTCTTTTCTTAAGAAAGTTGGGTACCCAGTGCAGGAGGCTCCCGCTACCATGGCGTCTGGAGAGGAACAGATGTAAGCCATTCATTTCTTTGTAAACATAATTTATTTATCAATTTATCCAGAAAATATAGGCTAGTTCAATTGATCTGGTTATTCAATGTGTACAAGAATAAGATTAACTATTGTCCATACAAGCACACATAGAGACATGAAACATTTCCATCACAATAACCACATGATGAATCTAATGTACATATAGCTAAGAAGTTAATCAGTACTTCCTTGAAATCAACATGAGGATTAAGATCAATCATGTCCCAACATTTGGGGTTCAATTTTCAGCATAGAAGTGAAAATTAGAGATCTATAAAAAGCAAACATGGATGGAGCATCTTGAGATATAATACAGAAATATTTCATCATTTTCTTATGGCCATCATGGTCTACTAGATCTCAAAATTAAGATAATTTAATGACAAGTAGGCATTAACATACCATCACATAATCAACTCCATCGCCCATTTTTGACTCTTTATCTGGATGATAGTTAAAAACATTTTCTAGTACATATGTCTGATCTTCAGCTGATAGTGGCTCACCATCCTTGTACCTTCATAGGATAAAAGTCATTTTATGATGTCAGTTAAGGTGATGAAATGGCTACAGATAAATGCATGAGAGAAAATGCTAGCAAAGTAATACTTCAGCTTGACATGATTACCATGAAAGGATACTGAGAAAATTACCATGATGTCAAGAAGCTGGTTGGCAAAACATTATTCAAGAATAAATGCAATCACAATTTGCGGCAAGGCCACATCTCATTTAGAACAGCAGGGAAATTAAAAATGAAGAATGATCGAATAAGTAAAGATTTAGGAAAATTTTAATTCTTTCTTTTCCAATGAACTCAGATTCTTTTCTTGAGAAAGGAAATCGTTTTCATTTTTATATTTTGGAGATAAATCTCCTAGGATAAGGTTGGGAATTTACTAATGAGCAAATCCCAACAACTTACTCACAGATATTGATAAGAAAACTACCTTTGTTGCATGATTCTTTTTATAGTCAGCATGATTGGTTCAACATCTGAAAGAATATTTTGCTCCTCAGACGTGAATAGGTCTAAACGTTGTCTTCTTGCAGTTAAATTCCCACTTGTATTCCAGTCGTTCCGATCATCAAAATTTCCAGATGGCTTTGAAGGCCGATTTTTCTTCCTCTTCCAATCTCCAGCATCAGAACCCCAACCAAGTGAATTGGCAGGCTTGCTTTGTTCTTGCAACACTGTGGTACCCCAAGCTTGTGAGCTACCAGGTGATTCTCTCTGGTGGCCCCTATGAGTTTCATTCTTATTCCAATCTCCAGAACTTGTACTCCAAGAACCCTGACCATGTGAAGTATCACGCTGAGTTGCCTGCTCTTGATTACCATCCAAAGTGTGTGATTTGACAGGCAATTCTATTGATTCTCTGCCATGAGCTTGGGGTTCATCTGTGTTCCAGTCACCAGCATTTTGAGAACCCCAGCCATGTGAACTTGCAGTTTTACTTATCTGTATTTCAGCAGCAGCAGTACCCCAACTGTGTGACTCTCTTTGTTTCCCCCACTGAGTTTGTGATTCATTTTTATTTGTGCCACTCATACGTGGGGCTTCATTCCATTTTCCTGAATCACTGCACAGTTCATTTGGCAACTCTAATGATTCTCTGCCATGATCTTGGGGTTCGTCTGTGATCCAGTCACCAGCATTTTGAGGACCCCTGCCACACGAACTTGCAGTTTTGCTTACCTGTATTTCAGCAGCAGTACCAGTAGTACCCCAACTGTGTGAGTCTCTTTGTTTGCCCCATTGAGTTTGTGAATCATTTTTAGTTGTGTCACTCATACATTTGGCTTCATTCCGTTTTCCTGAATCATTGTACGGCTCCGAATGAAGAGCCTCGAGGGAGTTCCATCCATCCTTATCTGTTCCCCAATCAGCCTGTGTTTGAGCCTTATCTGATCCCCAATCAGCCTGTGTTTGGGCCTTATCTGATCCCCAATCAGCCTGTGTTTGGGCCTTATCTGTTCCCCAACCATCCCAAGCACTAGGTTTTGAGTTTCCAGCATCAGCATTCTCTGAATCTAGATGTTCATCACTGTTCCATCCTCTGAAACCACTTGATTTAACAGGTAAGGATGAAGCGCATTCCCAATTTGATACATTAGATTTTCTTTTGTCCGGTATTTGCTCTTTGTCCAAACTGCATACAACTTCAGTATCATCAAAGATTGGCCTGTCAAAGTTAGAGTTGCACCGTGGGGATAAATTAAACTCCATGTCACCATTTTCCAGCCCAAGATCATCAATTTCTCCACCAAGACACGCACTGCTTAATTCTATTTCATTTGGACTTCTCACCAACTGAAGAAAATTATACACATCTATTCCACTGTCTTGGTTCACTCCCATCTAACAAAAAAAAAAAAAAAAACATTTAAACCAACCATTGTAAATAAAATGCAGAACAGTTTCATTGGCCCATGTAATCAGGCTCAATACTAATAAAGACTCTAATATAACTAGTTATAATTCTAGAATAGGAGATTAAACCACAATCTCATTCTACATTCAGAAACAAGTCCAAAAGGGCATTGAAATATGGACTAACCTCTTTGTTGTTCCACAAGATCTCAAAATTAGTTCCAGAGCCAATTGCAACATGCTTACCCCAAGAACATGATGCAACTATACTCGACAAAGAATCCACATGACACTTTTCAGCAGCCCTTTCAAAACACTTCCTTGGTGTCTAACACACACATACAAGGATAAGTTACAAAATAAATACATGAGTTTTTAGAAACATCAAGTCCAGAACCACCAAAAAAAATATAAATAAAAAGAGAAGAAGCCAGGAGCTTTCAAAACAGACCATTAAATAAAAGATAAGAATCTTACAAATAGTGTGGCTTCCGTGAATGGTACTTGGACATTTAAAGAGCGAAACAGGGCTTTGTAACCTCCTCTATTGAAACCAATCAAATTACCCGTGCAAGTCATGCTATTTGCAACGAGTATGAGGTGCTCTTTGAGTACACCTTTTGCAACCATCGTCACAGATGTTGAGAGGCGCTACAAAACCAGCCAAGGTTGAAATTACTTTGTCATGCATTCAGGAACCAAAACATATATCAAATTATGTATTAATTGTTATATTGTGTAGGTGCATCAACATTCGAAAGGTTTCCATCCTCGTTTTCAACAATAATTGATCAATGAGCACACCAATTACAACAATCATCTGGCAACACATGACAACAAATGCTAAAACAGATAAAGTTCAACTAAAATCAGAAAGCAAACACATGAATGACTTGAAAAATACATATAAGAAAAGAAAACCATACAAATCATCTAAGATGAAAGATTGTAAGAATAGAGGACCGTGATAAAAGCAGAGTACATATCCTGTTCAAAATTGTTGCTGATGTGCTTCACAACAAAGATAGTTGCTCTTCCTTCCTCCCCAAACACTTCAGGAGTCTGAGGAAAGCGTATGCTGAATAACAATCAAGTCCTGAAAGTATTTTTCTTTCCTTTGGGTTTAGATGAACCATATATAATGAAGTTTTTACCATGCAGTTGTATGGACGCTTTGATGGCTAGAGAGGAATGCTAGAATTTTTGGGCATCCTCTTGCACTCAATATAGAGAGAGGAGATGGGCTTGACTATAATTGAAACTGGTGAGTGATCATTAGAAACGAGACGTTTCTGTGCTGCTTCTTTCAGCTTGAACTTCTCCACAGGTAAGTTGTTTTACATAAGAACTTATTTCCCACCTTTCATTAATTAATATCTGCCTTTTGACTATTTCCCCAAAAGCAACAATTTAGACTAGCATGAAAGGAAATAAGGAATCACAGAATCCAGTTTTTTCTTTGCTTTTTGAAAGAACACAAATAAATATGCAACAGGGATGATTAGGAAGCACTTTCATAGATGGAAATAGACAGTATGCATAAGATATTTATCATTTATTCAATTGTAGAGAGAAGCAACGAGTGCTACCTGAACTGCTTGATCAAACACACATGAAATACCAAGTAATTCCTGCAGTTGCTTTATCGCATAAGGAATTGATCTCCTTGTATCAATTAAATGGATTACAGGAAGGCAGGAATCCATAACAATCCTCCAAGCATCACCATTTTTCTTGACAGCCGTTTTCTCAAGCAAAACTTCCAGTGCCACCTCACCCTTTTGAGTCATGCAAGGGTTGCTTATCCACGTTGTGTTATCTGGACTAATCCATATCACGTTGGTTGAGCATACTCGAGGGTCACCTTTCATATTGGGGAGGGGAGGGGGAGAGATTCAAAAGCTTGAACTTATCAACACATAAAGTCAAAACATATAAGAATAGAAAAACTTGCGACAGAATTTTAGGCTTCAAAGAACAAAGCATAAGAATGGAGTGCTTCTCTCTGCAGAAGATCAAGTTTAATCAGTTAGGGCTTCACCTTCATATCACCACTCCAAATAATATTTTTGCAGCGACTCTGAAGTGGGCACTCTCCCTTACTAACAGAGACATTGTTACCCCTACTTTATTTAGAATGGCTTCACTTTCAAACATTGTTGAAACTTGATGAACAGAGTATGAGTAGGTAAAATATGGGTCCATTCCAAATTTTTTAGAAATTTTAAATATATTACGAATTTTTTTTTTTTATTATGCCAAATAGTTTATAATTATATTAGATCGTCCTTGAATATTAACATGATTAACCCAAATATGTAACATATTCCATCAATTCCCATGTACAGATAAGAATGTTTCAAAATAGAGCTTCTCAATTCTCATCTAAGTTGGCATTTGCCTTTCTTCTACAGAGAGAGAGAGAGAGAGAGAGAGAGAGAGAGAGTGAGAGAGAGAGAGAGAGCGAGCACCAAAAAGCTGAAACCAGGTATGCCTGCCGCTCCTCCTCCCTCCTTTTGGGACGAAGAACAAAAGAAACTTTCTTCATAAAAGGAAACATCATTTGAAACAACAGGCCTCTCAAGGAGAGATTGAGATCCAATCAGGAAAGAAGACACCTGAAGAAATTAAGAAGCATACCCCTTCTCTTCTTCCTCCATCTTCGTTATCTCTTCTACAGCTGAGTTTTTAAGTCGTGTGTTTGCGTATGAAAGAAAACAATAGAAAAATAGGAAACAGGAGGAGGCAAATCCATCCAAATCACTAATGCACCCATGGCCAAATCCATGTCCACACATGGACATGATTTTGCAATGGGCTTGCCAATTCTTGGGTAACATTGACACTATTCTACCTAATTGTAAATTTTTGTAGGAAATAAATAAATTCCCATTTAATTGTTGCTGAATCTCCCATTGTGTGAACAGCTAGTCAACTGCAACAAAGAAACTTATTGGTGAGGGACTTCTAAGGATGGATCATTATAGCACCCATTAGGTACTTCATATATTTGATTGATCAGACAAGACTTTCTTGTAATTTCCTATTGCATGTATCAGTCGAAGATCAGCGGTCCAACCATCAGCCTCAGGTCATCCTCTATTAAATCATCTAGGCATTTTATGGTGTTTTTCTTGATTGATACAGTTATCCTGCCTCCCAGGTCTCCCTGAATGAAAATCATCACAAGGGTATGTGAACTTTATCTTCCATCATAAATTGCCACATGGCAAACATGGCTGGGCTCATGTGATCTCCTTAGTCAAGTTTCAGTCCTAATTCCTAAACTTGTATGGAAAGTGCCTTGAAAGTTGGTCAAAAGTGACAGAATTATAAAATGCCAATGGATTCTGTTACTATGAAAGGGCATTCTTCATAATTTTATGAAACCTTTACCTCACGGTATGACCACTTCTTGTGCTTGTTTCGGGCTAAAATTTGAATGGAGATGAGTCAGGGTCCCCTACCATATGGCCTCAGCCTCATTTGTCCATGTCTACAATGTAGCAAAGGCTATGACCTTGTGACAAAGACGAATTTCGCATACCATTGTGTCAAGTACACAACCACAAAGGCATCTGATTAAGGAATTATAGCCCATCATAATTCCATACAGAAACCTCTTTGTGCAGCTCTTAAACAAAAAAAGAAAATGGAAAGGAATATTCAAGCCCAACAAATGAATAATAAATAAATAATAACCTGTCAGTAATAAACAAAAAGCAAAGTAGAATGAAATAAAGAAAAGCTATTTGTGAAAAGAAAAGATGGCAACTTCAAATCTAACATTCAAACATGAAAATATATCCAGCAACTATGATACAATACCTTTAACAATTGTCTCCAACAGAACAGGGCAGATAATGTTGGCCAGGATTTGTGAGTTACTCTCCAATGCATCAGCACTTGTATCTTGCAAAAAGAACATTAAGCATGGGAACTCTGACCATTTCTCATCAGGTGATTGCTGAAGACAGCAAGATTCACTGCAAAGAAAAGGAAAATAGCATGACTGGTAAGGACAACTGGAGTTCCACTTGCAGGAGAGTGAATGTATCTTATATACATCTGCCCAGCTTTGTGGTATTTTGTGTTCTATTTTATTTATTAATTTCTTTTTTAAACTTCTTTGTATGAGGCCTGCTTATACTTTGAGGATATGTCTATTTTCTTGCACATGCTATGATCTACACTCCTAGATTATTTTTATATAAGTTTCTCATTAGAGAAAAGTAACAGTACTCCATATTCCATAACCAATGACAGCACCAGAAACCCAAAAGTTGCTTGCTGACCCTGTAGGAAAGAGCAGTGATGGTGTCCCTAAGATGCCAGCATTGTCTGTTCTCTTAGCTTAAAATTTCATTTTTGGAAAATTTCACTTGGGGGTTGGTAGAATACCCTGAGGCTTATGACCAGGAAGGTAGGAACAGCTACAAAGCATCTATTGGAACACTAATCTCCATTCACAATTTTATTTGCACCTCCCAAGAACACGCAATCAATCCCATCAACAAGAACTTCCAATCCAATTTTGAGCTAAGGAGACAACAACGGTGGTTCCCTCCTAACGAAGACACTGTCACAACTTCTATAGAAATAAACACCAAAATACTACTTGATAAATTGACAGCACATAATAAGAGGGAATTTACACCTATAGTCAGATAGATAAAGGTAAAATCCAACACTCAAATTTAAGTGAATTTGTATATTTTTGTGATTGATCAATGAGTAACAAGATATCCCAAGAGTGTAGGATATAAATATTTAACCATGCACACCTAAAGTGGGAAAAATATCCATCTGTCCCATTTTTATGATTAGCAGTAAGAAAGTGAGCCTTTACATATATATACTGATTGACAACAGAAGCAGAAACTTATTATGGAAGAAGAATACAAGCAAAGACCAAAGACAAAAGCCCCAGAAAGGAGCCATAGGTCTACAGAAAACAGAACAGAAGCACATCCAGGCCCTTGCCTAAACTAAGGGACCTTCCCCCTTCCCCAAAAACCCAAGAGAAACCTGACAGAGATAAACAACCCCCCTCCCAATCCTGGAGCTGCCAACTGGCAAAATGAACGAGATAGAGCATAAAAAGCCAAACTCCCACCCAGTAGACAGCAAAAAAAGAAAGCAAGATGAAGCTTTAGGCAAAAAGAGGATGATATAAAGATTCTCTCTTTTCTCAAAGATGACCCCAGATTCTTATGCCCCGAATTATCTTCCCCTTCTTTCCTGTTCATTATTTGTGCAGTTGTGGCTAAAAGATGATCCCATTAAAGAATATTGAAATCACAAAGGCAAGAACCACAAGAGAAAATTCTTCAAGGATTAAGGCCCCTAGCAATCTTTACTATTCAAGCAGCAAAAAATTAAGACAAGAACCAAATGACCAAGGTCTATTACATAAGCCAAAACCGTAATAGAAACCCACCTGGCAGTCACTGATGTCATCTTAAAAAGAATAGAAAGCTTTTTCATCTTCCGAAAGGATTTGATAGTCTCCTGACATTCTTGAACAATCTCGTGAATGCTCCTGTTCAGTGATTTCAATTGCATCTGTGGAAAACAATGTAGGTTTAATTTCAAACACTAACTACAGAAATTTCATATGCAAGAGGCACACACAGAAAGATATATCAATGATAACAAGATGCTACCAACCTTGTCAAGATGAATATGACCAACAACGCCTGCATTACTCCCAGCCGTAGTTTGTTGCTTTTGATATCTGTAGTCAGCAAAACATCAGTCCATGTCTAAAACATGGAAAGCAAATGAAAGCATAAAAACTACTAAACTGATGGAAAAAGAGGAAGGTTAGAAGAGAGTCAGGACCAATGAAGCAATGGTTCCCTATAAACCCTAATGCAGCCAACTCGTCCTCCTAAAAATTGTGTGACCTCAATATGCAGGATCAGATATTCATTGCAAAGGCCAGGGTAGAAGCCTTCCAACAAAAGCTCCATGACAAATATTTGTGGATAATTCGTGCATACACTATACCCATTCACAATTGTCAGTAAATTCTGCATATATCCATATTCCTGCAGCAAGATTTGGTACAGAGAATGGGATTTGATTCATCACAAAGTTGTCGTGGTGCCAACGCGAACTTACAGGTTGGCAAGGCCCCTCGTCACTCTTTGGAACCTACGCAGGTGCCTAAGCGACTAAGGTGTGCATATACCAGGGGGTTCTAGATGTAAAATATGATATTTTCCCATTAAGATGTAATTTTGATATGCAAAATGTAAAATTTTTTATTTATTTTTTATTTTTATATATACTTCTGAATATGTAATGACAATGTATGACATTATAAAACATCTATAATTTAACGTAATAAGATTTGGACGTGAGAAAGTTGGGGGTTCTATTGAGGATGGGGCTGTTGATGATTTCAATGGTTGCCTCAATGAGATTGGTATGGATGACCTCAAATGTACTGGGATGGGGCTCACTTAATCTAATAAAAGAGTTGGGAAGCAGAAAATTGCTTGCAAGCTTGATAGAGTCCAAGTGAACGACAAGTGGCCCGCCTCTTTCAGCCAAGGTTTTTAATATCGGACTCGACCCCGTCTCGGTGTGGTCCAAGATTTCCGAGATTTTTGAGGTCTTGAAAAATCTTACCGAGACACTGCATTTTTTTACCATATAAAGGTCGAAATTTTTGAGATTTTGAGATCTTGAGAAGGTAAAGATTTCTGAGATTTCACCGAGATTTAGAACTATGTTTTCAGCGCCTTGGATGTCCTTTTTGAGTTTTCACAATGCGGGATCACTCTCTTATTTCCTTATGTTTCGTTCGGCCCTAAACCATTCAAATATTTCGACATGTGGGTTGATCATAATTTATTCCCAATGTGCAAGTCAATTGAGTTCACCCATTTTGCCTTTGGCGATGACATTATGATATTCTCCAAGGCTAACCCCATATCCATTGCCGCAATTTCTGAGGTCCTTTCTACTTTTGGGGATTTATCCGGCCATCAAGTCAACAACCTTAAATCTTCTATTTTCCTTGCTGGGGCTGATGAGGTCTATTGTTTGAATTTGGCGTCGCTTTATGGGTTTCGCAGAGGGATGCTGCCTATCAAATATCTGGCTCTCCCTCTCCCATCCTCCAGATTGGAAGCTTACCATTGTACTCCCATTCTTGATCGTCTGCGAAAGTGCCTTCAGCTTTGGAAAGCTAAATTCCTTTCTTTTGTGGGCTGCCTCGAGCTCGTCAAGTCCATTATGCATAGTTCCTATTTCTTTTGGCTGGAGCCCAAGAGCCTTTGGTCTGCCCCACTCTGTTATGATGAAACTCGAGTCCCTCATGAGTGCATTCTTTTGAAGGGGATAGGATTGCAACAAATCCCTTCATACTATCAGTTCTGCTGCTGTTTGCCTCCCTAAACGGGAAGGGCCCCTGGGTCTTAGAAGAGTTCAAGAAGTTAACTTGACTATACTCCATAGTTGTCAAGGCGTCGCCTAGGCGCCCAGTTTGCCTTGGGTCGCCTTGGAAAATCGGGCGCCTTGGTCGCCTAGGTGGGTGTCTTGGTCGCCTAGGTGCCTAGTCAGGCTTCCATCGCCTTGGTTCGCTTTGGCGCCTTGACAACTATGCTATACTCTCAAGCTGTTATTGCCCATGGCTTCCAAAAAGAATTATGCCTGGGTCAAGTGGCTGTATGCCACTTATCTTTGCAGGACTCCTATCAATACAGCTAAACCGACAGTTCGAGCGCTTGACTTTAATCCGAGCGGATCCTACGACCACCCTCCACTTTTGTTGGCTAGTCGATCTTCCTCTCTGCAAATTGACATTTTGATCACCCTCGTTGTACTTACTCTTTCGAAGGATCACCGTCAGTTTGGACTACGGCGCGGGAATGACTCCTTTGGGCTTGGAAAAATAACTTGAAGAATCGGCATTGGGTTTCTGATATATCAAGCCCAAATTGATGATGGCTCTGATATACTTCTATGGCTTGATAACTAGCATCCCCACAGGGTTCTCCTCAACAGGTACAGAGACAGGATTAATGCTGACTCGGGCCGCAATAAGATGAAGCATGTTTCTGCTATCAACCTAGGAGGAATTTGGCATCAGGGTAGTTCCTCTTCTAATAGGCCGGTCCTGGTATGGTCTGCCCCTGACTCCATAACCATGTCATCCATCGGGAGGGCGCTCTTGTTGAATGAGCAGCAACCTCTTCATGCATTTCTCCTCTTCCTCAGCTTGGGAGATTATCATATTCCCCGCCATAGCTTTACTGTTTGGAGAGTGATGACCGGCTCCCTCCCTACCAAAGATCTACTCATTCAGAGACAGGTGCCCGTGCAGCCAAACTGCTCCCTATGCTGGTCCACCTACGAGAGCATCACCCATCTATTTTTTGAATGCCCTTTCTCCTCCTGGATTTGGAAAAGAGCTCTATGGTGGTGTTATATTACTATGAGAACCATTCGGCCCCTAAAGAGGGAATGCAGATGGATCCAAAGATCCCTTGGAGGCAAATCCCTCTGCGATAGGCTTGGGAAGTTGGCTTCCTATACGACTATCTATCATATTTGGTTTGTGTTAGCTTAATGATATAAAATACGCTACTACTTAATCATGTACCACATTATGGACTCGTAAATAGTTTATTAGTTTGCTTTATTAATTTCCACTTCCTTTTGTTGTTTCCTTGGGCTAGCCCTCGCAGGTTCCCTCTTTGTAGTTCATTGGGTTTGTTTAATATAATTCTTTAATCACCCCCCCCCCCCCAAAAAAAAATGAAACCCATTTGGTGTTCATCATAGTTGTCAATGCGATAAGGCGAACCTAGTTAGCGAGAGAGGGGGGGGGGTTTGCTGAAGAGCCTAGGCGATAAGGTGCCCTAGAGGGCATGCTATGTATTAACAGTTGAATCACAAAATCACATCTTATACTAAGAATTGTACAGTTGAAGCACAGAATTCACATGCAGCTTATATCTTGATTCTTGAACCACAAGGCATTATTATGAGATATCAACAACAACAGCAACAAAGCCTTATCCCCAACTAAATGGGGTCAGCTACATAGATTTTTGCCCTCCAATCAGCTCTATTCGAGGTCATACTTGAAACAAGACCTAGACTATGCTTGTCTTTCCTCATCACCTCCCTTAAGAGTCATCTTAAGCTATTATGACATATCAACGGAAGAAAAAGATAAGAATCAACAGCAGCAGCAGCAATAGTAAAAGGAAAAAAAAGAAAAAATAAAATAAAAAATGAGCCCCCAATCTGAAAAAAGAAGAAAAAGAATGAAAAAAAAAAAATCAGCAATCGGAACAATAAGAAGAAAAAAATAATAAAGAGAAGAAGAAACAAAAAACTGGGAAGAAAAGGAAAAGAATGAATAGAAGATAAGAAAAGTAATAAAAAAAAAGGGTTTCAATCTGCAATCCCTGTCTTCAAAAAGATCCAATTCTATAGAGATTAGTACTAGTCTACTTGACGACAGAATTAAAACATCTAAATCCAAATCTCAGTTCTTTTTTGTTCAAACTAAATCCTCCATTTCTTTTATTTGGCAACCATTCAGTTATAGTAAGTGGGCAAATAACTAAAAATTGGAGCAATTAATATTGTTCAAGTAAAATGCTATAATGATAGCAGAAAAAGATAACTACCCAGACAGGTATGAAAAGATGTCTTAATGAATTAACCCAAATACAATGAGAACAACTATACATTAAATAAAAGAAAGATGCAACTTTTAAGATAATATAATTACATACTCAATCATAAAGTCAACTGTTATATCCTTCAGACTGACTCTCTTCAGCTGATTCCGAACTATACACACAGCGTTTTCTTTACAATAACCTTTCCCGCAACCGCAGTCATTCAGGTACAAAATTATACGTCGGTCAATAGGTTCATTCTTGAAATTAACTCTACAGAGCAGGATTTCCTGAAAAAAAAAATAATAATAACAATTTAAAACCAAAAATCAATAGAGAATATTAAGAGAAATGAATATGGAAATAAACTCTACTCAAATGAATACCTTCATCATTTCCCACGATGAATTGCTGCTTGGAGACGAATCAAGAACTGCCTTATAAGCAGGATTTGAAATTGCAGTTGCAGCTAGAACACCTACAGGCTCACCAGCAGGATAGAAACTATTGGGATTGGTTACAGCCTCCCCACCATACTCAAATTGGACGACAGAATTGCTACAGACATCTCTCACAGTCCCATCATAGCATATAACAACATCTCGAAGAATGGCCATTAAATTCTTGAACAATGTTCCAGGTTCGGTTAGTCCTCTTGATGAACGAACAAGCACTTCTCTAGAAGATATGGAATGCACCAACTCCTCATAGGGATTCAAACCTTGAAAGAAACATCTCTTTATCAGACCAAAAGCCTCAGATGGGTATTGAACTCCATTAATAGAATACTTGTTCTGGAAAAACAAAGTCATATCCTCAACTAAGGTCCTTGAGTAGAACTTTCCCCTATCTGAAAGCTGCAAGCCTAAGAAACCAAGTTGTTGGACGACCTTGGTAGTAGTTGAATCACTTTTTGCATCAATCAAACTGCCCAGTGAGGATTTTTTTAAAATGAAGTTCACAACTGGCAATTTTATGCTTCTCAAGTGGTTTTCAACTTGCAGCTCTACAAGTTCATTATATGTTGATCTCAGGTGAAGCAACAGAGGTGACATATCTTCAACAGATTTTTGAAGATCTTCAGTGACTGCTTTGGGAATGAAAAAATCTTTCAAGCCAACACTGAAACCTACTGAAAAAATATTTTCCATCAACATAGGTTGAATGGAATTAAATACCTTCACAGCCTCTTTTGACCCCTTCTGAAAGAAAACAGAAGAAATAATCTCACCGAACAAGGACTGAAGCACATCTCCATTAAAATCAACTTTCAACAACTCACTTTGCCGAATCAAGTGTCTCTGCCCAGAACAGTCAAAACAAGTAGGTAAAGCTGTTTGTAAGATTTGTAAAGCTGTCCACAGAGGTCCAAAATGGCGAGCCTTCTGCAAGGCAGGCTCTGGAAAGCCAGATGGAACAAACATGGCTAATTGTTGAGCAGTTGATTTATCAAAGAAATACTTCTTGAACATAATCTTCAGTGATAATAGAGAGTCATTGGCCAATTGCAAGTTCAGATTCCCACTATGAGAGCTGCACAACTGTTTCTCCACAGAAAATAACTCTAACACCTCGGCCTTTGCAGCAAGAGACTGAGGATAAAATAAATGAACACAATCACCATCAAAGTCAGCTCCTAGGGGCCCACAAATGAGAGGGTTGATCTTGACAGTGTGATCATCATGAACATATACTGAGAAAGCTTGCAACGAGTGTTTGTGTGTACTTGGAGGCCTATTAATGAAAACAATATCCCCATCCATAATTCTTCTATGGACAACTTGGCCAACTCGCAAAGATGTATATCCTTTTGATCCTTCCCTCAGCGAATAAGTGGATAAACCATCTTTATATGTCAAACACAATTTTTCATCCACCAACTTTTGCAAATGCCCCATATTGTGTATGCTAACTTTCTCCTCAAATGTAATCCTTTGGGCAATTTCTAGTGGTAGACCAATTTCATCAATCCCTTTATAAGCATCACCCGTTATTACGCTGCGAGAAGAGAACCCTGATCCCTTTCTGATAAACAGTGTTCTCATCTTCTCAAGCCATTCTTTTGTAGAGTAATTTGTATCTTTACTGATCCCAATTTTTATATTCATATCTCGGGTTGCCTGATAGGAGAACCAATCCACCCCCCCCCCCCAAAAAAAAACAAAAAAAAAGTAATAAGAACAACATTGAACTGAGCATTAGATTATTAACAAGTTATTGACAAAAAAATTCATCTCAATATGGAGAAAACCTAGTTTCAGTGATAAATATGTGATTCCTCTACAATATACATAAACAAGCTTTGAGGACACCACCACTTAATGCATATTTGTAACATCTCGTTGTTAAAAGTGAACTGAAACAAATAAAAAAGCACCTTATTCAATCCATATACACATTTATCCAAACTAATATTTGTGTTCTTGACCATCAAAATACAAGTTAGTGGAGCACCCAACTAACGTAATAATAAAGATGGTTTCAGAAACCAATCAAATTGACAAACCGGTGTCAGTAATGAATAGAAGAAGAATCACAATCTACAAGTCATGAAAACAAAGTAAAATAGTTATACACACTAAAGGAGAGAGAGAGGGGGGAGTGTTCTTTGGAATGACTGGGCGTAAAGGGCACGTAGACGGTGAAGATGGATTGAAGATACACAGTGGTGAATCAAAGTCACAAAGAGAGTTGGGATTTTTTTGCAGCGGAATAAGTATTAGACAAGGCATTCCATGTCTCCATACATGTTCACCATTGTCAGGGGCGTCTTATCATAGTTCTAAATCTAGGCGAAATCTCGCCAAGCTCGAATTTCTTGATGCAAACATGTACGAAACAATAAATATGCATTGTCTCGGCCGAAATTATCTTGATAGGTTTCTTCGAAATTTTTACCGAGACATGTTTTTCTTGACTAAAACCCTGTTTTTCTTTGTACTGGACTAAGACCCACATAGAATGGTTCAGTGATTAATACACAAAACTTATTTATGACTAAAATTATTTAAGTAAATATTTATTAATTTTTAATAAATATTTACTTAAGATATTATTCATAAATAAACAAATAGTCCCCATTTGAATCCAATAAAACTAGTCAAAAATTCAAATTCTAAAAGGATAAAAAGTCAATCCTCCAGTCAAGAACAAAAACCGCAATTCCTATTGTGGGGGCGATTTTCAACTTTCAAAAGCTGGGGATTTTCTACAATCTAAAATTTCATAAACCTTATTATCTTAAAAACCAAAAGAGCACCAAAATAATCATTTGTTTTGATGCCCAAAAAATTATTTTCATTTAAGCAATTTTAAACAACATTTGCGTACTCCAAACAAGGTTTGACTGGAGTGTAGCTCCTCCAATATTAATTCGGATTCAAATAATGTCAGATTTGTTGAAAAGTTGGTATTAACTCGTATTCAATAATGTCGTATTTGTTGAAAAGCTCCCCATACCAACTTTTCAACAAATCCAACATTGCTTAAACTCAAGTTATATTAGATGAGTTACGCTCCAGTCAAACCTGTTTGGAGTATACGAAAGTTGTTTAAAGTCGTCTAAACGAAAATAATTTTTTGGGCATCAAAACAAATGATTATTTTTTACGCTCTTATTGTTTTTAGTGATGTATTACTATAATAGGATTTACAAATTTTTTAGATTGCAGAAAATTCCTAGATTTTGAAAGTCAAAAATACCCCCGCAACCGAAGATGTGGTTTTTGTTCTTAAATTGTAAAGTTGATTATTTATCGTTTTGGAATTTGAATTTTAGACTTTTTTATTTTTGGATTCAAATGGGAGGTGTTTGCTAATTTATGAAAAATATCTTAAGTAAATGAACTATAAAAGTTTATCTTTCAAACATTGGGTCTTTGTGCTGCAAAGAAGGGCAGAACTAGTGTATGCAAAGAAAAAAACATAGGAGTGTGCGGGAACGATATGGATTTTCCCCAAATGCAGGGCCATCATGCTCAGCCACAATGCCTTTGCTGGCGACAATAATGATATTATCCATGGCCAGTGCAAAATCACTCGGTGCGATCCCTTGACTCTTTTGGAGATATGTCGGGGCTTTGGATCAACATGCATAAAACCTCTATTTTCCTTACAGGAGTAGACGAACCATCTAAGGAGACTTTGAGGAGGATGTCTGGGTTTTCCTTAGGAACCCTCCCGGTCAAATTTAAAATGAGATTCATTAGGGACCAAGGATCAAGTACTAGTATCTGATCAAAATATCCAAACCCTCCCGGTGAAGTACCTCAGTCTTCCTTCGCTTCCATCCAGGCAATCTCCCCATCAATGAGTGTCTTATGAAAGGGGTCTGACAACAATAGTTCTTAATTCTTACACACCATTGGTTGGGCTACCATATGCTTACTAAGAATGAAAAAGAGGGGGGGGAGCGCTAAGAAAAGTTGAGGAGGTAAACTTAGCACATATTCCTACAAAAGTTGAGGAGGTAAACTTAGCACATATTCCTACAAAATGATTCCATATGGACGACCTCTTGTGGCATAGATTGTTCATGTACATGTAGAAAGATGATGGAATGTAGAGCCTTGGTGTACAATATTATCAAGTTGTGAGTTGGTGATGAATCGTTTACTCTCCTATGGCTTGAAAATTGGCACCCCCTTGGAGTCCTTCTCACGACTTACAAGGAAAGAATTTGATGACAGTCCATTTGTGATATATTAGTGCTAATGTCTACTATCCTACTTGATGGTTCCAAGCAGCCGGGCCAACTTTCTACCTGTTTAAACCAAGCTTGGTTGGCCCTCTCCAGTGTTCTGAAAAGAGCATGTGGAAGTGGGGACCTTGACTTGTGGATGGCATCTAAAACCATTGTTTTGTCTTCTTCAGCTTGGGAACTAGCCTGATCCCACGCCCCTATAGTTCCTTGGGTTGGCGTTGTCTGGTCCAAAGGCTTCATCCCTTGTAACAGTTTCATTACTTGGAGAGCTCTCATAAGCATAGTTGTCAAGGCGCTATTTCAACCCCTAGGCAATTGGTTGCCTTATTGTATCATACCTTGCTTTATTTATTTACTTATTTTTTAATTGATTCCTTTTGTAGAATTTTTATTGGATGTATGAAGTACATACATACACCATAATGCATGATCTCATGCATATGTATTAGAAATAATAAAATTGATGCTCTAGCCCCTTCTCTTTTGTATAAATCCTTGTATGGAAGATGTACCGTTTCAAAATTTTGGGAAAGCCTAGGCACCCAAGTGCCCCTCAAGCACCTTGGGTTATCTTGGCACCATAACAACTATGCTCATGAGAACCCTCCCTATTGGAAGTTTCCTGCAACACAGACACATGCCCATCCAATCAAGCTGCTTTCTTTGATGGTCTGCTTCTCAAGATACTGCTTTTTTTCTCTTTAACAGTCATTTCTCCTCCTACTTATAAGAAGAAGTTCCTAGGCAATGCTGGTCTTCAAGAAAGTGGATCCAAGCTTTCGATGGAGAGTGGAACTAGATCAACAAAGCCTTCAAAGGAAAGACCCATGTGGTACAGCAGGAAGAAAATGTAGACTATTCAACCAGTTTTGGGATAATAGCCATTGAAATATGAGAAAACCTCACCCCCACATTGTAAACGTGTGGGATCTTCCTAGTTCCTATCTAGAAGTATGTCGATAAAACCTTCAGTGATCTCTGATTTTCTTGAAAAACCCTTCTCCTGTATTCTCTGAGTTTTATTGCAATACATCGATTGTCCACACTAGCAATCCATCCTTCTCCCCCAAGGGAAAGGGGGATTAAAGTGAATAACCGAAATAGCACTTGGGCTAAGGGTCAAGTTGGTCATTTTTCTGATTCATCCAAAACGCGTATATATATATATATATTCCAAATATAAACAAAATAAATATTTACCTTGGATGAACCTCTAACATTAAAATATGTTGCAGTTGCCAACTGCAATCCATCGGCTTCTATTTGATGGGATTCAAAATTTGGAGCACCTGATCTTGAACTCCTGATGGTCTCGACTTCCTTAAGGACTTTCTTAAGCATTGATACAGAAAGATCCTGGAAAGCAAAACAAAGACTAGAATCAGTCACCAAAGTAAACTAACAGAATCAAAATCTACTGACTAATACATGAAGAAAGAAATTTAAGTAAGAACTTACAGTAGACATGACACTAATTCCATCAGAAATGTCAGGCACAGACAAACAGTTTGGAGGAACAGGTAAATACTGCAAAATATACCCGTACTGAGGAAAACATCCTTTCCCAGCAAGCTTCTTTCTGGTCTCCTCAGGAATTCTTTTAAGAATTTCAAGAGCCTGCAAATTATCAAAAGAGTCAAACCAAATGCAGTTTTCAAATGAAACCATAAAACACACAAATAACAAAATGAAAGAATAATAAAATGTATAAAAATCCAATGCCTTGTCAACAAAGTATATAACTTTGATAAAACGATCTACGTGCTAAAAAGACTCATAGAAATTCTAGGTGAACACAGATTTTGATAACCCACCAACTGGATCTCCTTTATCGGAGTATGAGAGAAGGGTCATCTTAAGAAATCAATGGAGACTCTCAATTGCAACATTGAAATACACCATGAGTTAAAACCAATCCCAAGCTTAAGAAGTAATGTTAACTTCAAAAGGTGAATGATCTCAAGCAGGTGATCCATTGGGTTTAACTCCTAATCTAACAGTTAAGGGAGCGGTAGAACATGCACGTCTGCTATTTTCTGAGATGGTGAATAGGACAGAAAGTGGTTATGAATTTGGGGGGGGGAGAGAGAGAGAGAGAGAGAGAGGTGTGAGATAGATAAATATATATATATATATATATATATATATATATATATATATATAGAGAGAGAGAGAGAGAGAGAGAGAGAGAGAGAAAAATTTTCAACTACCACCAAAAAAGAATTGACCAAATCACCTACCACCCAAATTAGACAAACGTTTATCAAAAAATCCAAAAGCAACTAACAGAGCTGTTAGTTGTTGATTTCAGCCGTTAGAAAATACTTGAATGACAATAATACCCTTTTTGTAAGGGAAAAAAAAGCTTTTTTTATTACCGGAATTGGTTCGGTCTTTTTTCCTATATTTTAATAAAAAACATTACAGAGAGAGATGATCCATCAGAGAGGCAAACAGAAACAGTTTTCTGCTCCTACCGTTTGGCGTAGAGTCGAAGTTCAAAAAGAAAAAAGAAAAGAAAGAGATCCTGTCAGGACAGTTTGAAGCTATCTCATTTGGAATTTGAGATATAAGGTATGTTTATTAAGAACTAGTTGCTGCACTTTCTGATCTTTATTGTCTTTCCCCTTGTTTTCCAGTTCAAATTCGTGAAATTTAAATGCTCTGTTTGTTGTTTCTGTTGATGTTCTCCATAAAATTTGAGCTTTTCTTTTCGTTTCTCACTGATTATTAGTGTAATGTCTCCGGATCACTTTGTAGACTGTAATGGTTGGTTGGTAACTTGATTTTGGCCTGCTGGGAGAGTTCTTCGTCAAGATTGATGGAGACGATGACAGTAATAGCAAGAACAACAATGCTATCGAGCAAGTTGTGGAACTAAGCGGGAGTAAGATATGGAGGGATTGCAGTTACGACTTTCTGAAAGAAGGTGGTTCGGTGGGTAGAGATGGAGGCAATGCGGGCCAAAGCGGTGGTGGCACGTAGGATCCTCCGTCGACATTGATTGGGCAGTTCTTGCATAGACAAAAAGCTTCCAGTTGGAAGGCGCTGGATATGGATTTGGAGATGAACGAGCTTCAGAATCGAATCTCAATGACTCAATAACAAAACCATCACATTTACTAAACGATTCAAAACTATAATTTGGAGTTAGGGTTTCTCTTTTTTCCTTTTCTTTTCTTTTTTGATAAAATATTGCAGAGAAACAGAGAGGAAGAAGAAAGGGGTATAAAAGTCTACACACAATTTCAACTCTTTCTTGACAATTCATTAACTAACGTTTGTCTAACTTGGGTGGTAGGTGATTTTTTTAAACAACTTGGGTGGTAGGTGATTTGGTCAATTCCTTTTGTGTTGGTAGCTGAAAATTTCCATATATATATATATATATATATATATATATATATATATATATATATATATATATATATATATAGGCTTTAACTGATACTCCTCAGTTGAACTGTTCCCAAACAGTTCCCCATGGAAACCATAAGTAGTGATCCAGATGTTAGGGAGCCAGGGAACTCCTGTTCACAGCTGTCAAATTCATGATTTGTTCAGCAAATTATTAGGGAAAATCAAATAATATGAAAAATTTACCTGAAACCTCGAATTTTCTCCAATAATACAAAGAAAAAATAGAACCTTTTCGGAACGTGTATGTTTCAAAATTCAAAAGACGAGGGATTGGGGTGCTCTTCTCTGACCTCATCTCTGTAAACAAGTCAGGCACCTTGTCATCTTCTCTGTTCCGACAAACTTCACACAACTTCTTCAAGTTTTCAACTTGGCCGGAGTAGTCGTTCAATCTGTTGGAATTTGTTGCAGTGAGGTCTTAGCTACCAGAGTGGCACACCTTAACTGGACAGACACTATATTATTCTCTCTCTCTCTCTCTCTCTCTCTCTCTCTCTCTCTCTCTCTCTCTCTCTGCTGTGGTCCCTGGTTGCAAAACCCTACTCTGGGATCATTATGGGCCCATCCAAATGAATAAAACTAACAATAATAGGGAAAGAGGCAATTTGTAAATAAATAGAAAAATTGGGACCTCCTTTGCATGACAAACAGAATTAGGAATGAATAGTAATAAAAACTTAAATAAAGGGACAAATCTGGATTTTTAAATGAGTGGGGATTAACAAAATTGGAATAAGGAAGTAGAGGGCTTTTGTCCAATTTCTAAGTCAGGCCCTTATGTGTTAATATGAAGAAGATCTTATCTCCTACCTCATGATAACAGAAAAAGGCAGAAGGGCAGAACTTGGTTCAGATAAGAGAAATCTAGGATTTTAGAACTGTGCAGCTAATCCAGTGTACTCTGAAACCATAACAAGATTCTCTTGAAACAACAATCAATCAATCAACAAAAATAACTGAACAGAACCCAGCTGAAGTTCTGAAATCAGGTCTGGTCTGAGGTTAACAACTTACGGCAAATGGGAAGGTATGGAATGAAATTCAAGGAATTGAATGCCAAGGGATCGAACTGACTCCCAGAATTCAAACCAAATGGGTCAGTAACCAGGGAGTACTAGTAAAATTACAAGCCCCAGTACTGTTAACAGCAGGGGGAAAAAAAGAACAGCAGTAGCATATAGGGAAGAAATAGGAATAAACATAGAGAACAGTATATTAGAGAATTAGAGAAGAAGAAGGATAATCAGTGGAAGAACTGAATTGATGGAGGAAGAAGAAAACTCAAAAAGCAAGCTCACACAGACACCACACAAAGTCAGATATAAATTCAAAAATTCTGTTCCAGTCTGAATCTATGGGTTACAATCACGAATTTAAAGAAACTAAAAGGCTGCGTTTGGTGTCGTTTTTCTATTTTTTTGGAACAATATTTTGTATAAGTATCAGAAAAATTTCTGCTATTGTGCCCTCCAAATGTGCTAATTTTTTATTTATTTAAAAATACTTCTTATTCAGCGTTACCAAACTGTTTCTTTCCTACAAAACTACTTAGAAGCAGAAACATAAGAAAATAATTTTGACTCAAAAGCATTTTTAAAGACCAAAAGTGTTACAAAACTTAACCCAAAAGACCTAAAATGCTAAAACTCCTATACATGTTCTAAAACTGGAAACAATTTTTTAACTGAATTCTATCCTCTACAGCTAACTAGAATAAAAGTAACTTCAAATTACAAAAATAACCCAAATAATTTTAAAAAAAAAATCCTAACCATAGTTATCAAGGTGCCGCCTTGGTTGCCCAGAGACCCTCCAATGTTTGGGGGCGCCTTGTCACCGAGATACCTATACCCCTAATTACCCTTGTTGGACCACAACCCAGATGGTTTGGTCTAGGTTCTTCACAGAACCAATCCCATGTAATGTCCCCCTTGTGTTCTCAGTTATTCTTACAAAATATACTATTAAAGTGAATTATTAATTGAAGGTGGAGAGTGAACAGAGACTAGAAGTAGGGATATCTTTGGTAACTATAGATTACAAATTTCAAAAGGCGATGGCATGAGCACCTGAAACAAATACAAAATGTTAGTGGCCATATAAGAGCAAGAGAGAGGATACTCCTTCGGATTGCAACCCTGCCTCCCATTTTTTCAATTTTTGTCACTTTTATGTTATGCACAAATGCTAATTGATGGATAAAGAGAAATAGGTACAACAAATATTAAAAATGAACATCCATATATTTTTCCCCCAAATTTTAAATAGGTAAATGAATAAATCCCTAATCCATCTAAATCCGAATCTATTTGAAGTCAGCTTTTTTGACCGAATTCTTAAATTAACAAAACGAAATACTCCCAATTCATGCCTTCCAAATAATTCCTGAATCTGAATCTGTCAACCATGCTTCTGTTCAATGAGAATCTTCTTACTTGCATTTCCCCTCTCTTTTCTACTGGTTCCCTCTCTCATCTTCCCTTTCCTTTTTCTCATGTTTTAGTGGGTCTATAGCAGGAGAAAGGGTTTCTGTTGAGTGTTCCTTGTGGGGACACTGCCATAAGATGGAAGGTATGATGTTTTCATTGTGCAGTGAGGGTGTAGGGGTGGGTCGTCTTTTGAAGTTTCCAGGGTCTTTTGGGAGTTGGAAAGTAAAGACAGTTGTTTCTCCTTTTTCCATTACTGCTTTTTCTTCTTTTCCCCAGCCTCTGTACCTGTAAATGCTTCTATCTATCATAAAAGTAAGGTATTTCCTTTTTTTAATTGCCAACAAGAAAAAAAACACCACAATAATGGGGATTAGAATAACATATACCATCAGCTACAAGAAAAGAGAGAGAGAGAGAGTGAGAGAGACCTCGATAGGAAGCAAACTCCGTTGTTCGCCGTCACCGTAATGGTACCCATATCTATCTAGGAAGTCCCAGAAACCATTTGGTACCCTTGAGTTTTTCGGAAGCACCAATTCCAAGTAAAATACATCATCTTTTTTCTTCTCTTTTATAGACAGTCGAGAGTCCTACAAAATTAAGAGAAAAAAACCTGGATGGTGAAAAGTAGCTTGGATGATTATCAAAGTGATGTTACAGAGAAGTTATTCTGGATTTCAAGTCAACGATGTCCAGTAAGCCTGAAACAGGGTAATTAAGCATCAACTCCGTAAAACCCACTTCCTTTACCAAATTAACCACTATAACCAAAATCTCTCTGAGAAGAAAGCTAACGACGAAAAAAGATGGAAACAACCAGAAAGAGGGAGAGAAAAACATTGGCAACTCCAAATGACTTATTTGGTAAGGCAATTCAGTCTTAGGCTGTTTCGCTCATATTCATATTGAAGTTATTTACTTAGAGAAACTTACATCCCACATCCATTTAAATGATCAAACGTTGTGTTCTCTTTCTAAACGCAAAAGAAAATCCTCTGTATACCCTATTCCTAAAGTAATTGTAAATCCCCCAGCCCATGTTCTCCCCAAATGTGCAATAGATCGCATAAGCATGAGATAGTCACATCTCAGCACAAGTTAAGAAATTAATTCAACTCAATTGAGCTAATTACAACTAAAATTGTAGAAAATAGTGTATAAAATAAACTAGTGAATCTATGAACTATGACCTAGTATATCTAGATTATCTATGCATATACAAATGCATTTATCATTTTACATATGATGACAAGGAGTCAGCTATTAAATAGATTACTCCTTGACGTAAAAAGTCTGAATTGGAAAATTTAGTGATTTTCTTAGGCAAACATACCCCAGCATCTTGCCAGACTCATTCTCCAGGCTCAGCAATGGGTTTTGTAGCCCAAGTCTGGTTATAAGCAACAAACCTAAAGTCTCTATAAGAAGTACCAAGCACAGCCACAAAATAGCCATCTCCAGGTCCCGTTACCAAAGGAACAGGTTGATGGATGGAATAAGTGCAGCAGAAGCAACATCGACATCCAAAGGCCAATATTCTCTTGCCTGCTAGTGTTCTGGTGTTGTTGATTGTGATGGAGAGAAGTCAACTTATAATAGGTTTCCAACTTACTATAGGTTTCAAATATACTTATCCCATTCTCTTTCTTCCCCCCCACCATTTTCAGTTTTTCAGTCCTCTCTTAATTTTTTCTGTGTTTTGAGCATCAGTTACCCCGTTTATTTAAATGGGTATATCTGCTTTCAGGAACGATTTTTGTGGACAGCCGGCTATGCATGAAATCGGTGGATCAGCACCAAGTTCTGCCATTGGAGCAACTCAGATGGGATTGAAATTTTGTGGACGGTACACCCAAGATACCCTTCTCACATATCAAATTTCAGCTCAATCCAAGTGGCACATAAAGACTTTACAAAGGATTTTTAATGAATCAAGTTCTAAAAAATACACCTAAGTCCTAACACATTATTTCTTACCATAGATGTACTTCCACATATAACTTGTAGTCCATTTAGAAATTTCTTCGAAGTTAGAAGTACCATCTAAAATTTTACCATCCATGGAGGACCAAAAAAAAAGAGTTCCTAGTCCTGTATTCTTGGACCTCCATAGATAACACGTCCTGGAGATTAATTTTTCTCTTCCTATTATTGTTGTGGTCTAGGGGCCATTAGGTCTTTACATACATTTTATCTTTGTTTGCTAATAAAGTAAAATGCTTCTGTTTGCTGGTCAGGAGCATGTGCAAAAATTTGTCATTTGGAGAGCGCAATTTGTAATTTAAATTTTGGTTTTTTTTTTGGGTGGATACATTTTTTTTATGTAAATATTCTCCAGCCCTGCATGTTAATAGGTTAGCAGCAGATCGCTTCTTTTCAGTTTTCACTATTCTCTTCTACACCATGCCGTGCCTTTGTGCCCCCCCCCCCCCCCACCCCACACACACAAAAAAAAAATAATAATAAAATAAAAATGTGAAGATCAACTTTGACAGCTGCTCCTTTGGCAACCCAGGTCCTTCTGAACCAGGGGTATGTTTACAGATGATCAAGGCCATTTCAGTAGTGTATGTTTATATTTTTTAATGGATGAGTATGAAAAAATTTATTGATAATGAGCAAAATGATTACAAATCCCAATACAAAATTTAATAGAGTTCTTTCGGGACCTGTTAGTGGGGGCAACTCAGGTTAGGACAGAACACTAGGTGCTAAAGTTCATCATTTAAGGATATTCAGCTACACTGGTTGGTAATGGAACCAACCGAATTGGCCCTGGTGGTTTTCATAAGTTAGTAGGCATATCAATTACTGCTTTCCAAGTGAATACCTCACTCCAATGGAAGCAAAGGCTGACCAATGAGGTTGCCAATAACTTGGCCAGGCGGGTAGTTGTTCATCTTCAACCTTTGTATAAGGAAGAGCATTCCCTTCCCTTGTGAGAGAGTTCCATTTTCTGTTTTCTTTGGGACTTTGCCCTTTCTTCTCTTTTTCTTGTTCAGGCTATCTTTGGAGCAACACCAACTCTATACTTTCCTTTTATGAAATTAATAAAATCTTTGTTATTTGCCACACAAAAATAGAAAGAGACAAAAAGAATCCAACCTAACAGCAAACCCCCCCTAGGCAACACTCGAATGCGAAAGCAATGACAACAAGAAGCTGCGCAAAACAAGGCTATGGTATTTGGGGAGGCTCCTCAAAGAAGAAGGTAGAAGTTCCAAGCCTCCAACCCCTCCAATAAAAATTAAGTACGAAAATTCACAAGAAGTTCCAGCCCGGTAGATCAAAACCAAGTAGAACCAAACTGAACCCTACATACATTAATCTTCCTCAATGTTGGAACTGAATCTGGAAACAGCCTCTCCACGAAACAGGGGTAAAGCTGTGTACATTAGCCCCTACCCAGACCCTGCAATGGCGGGAACCTCATGCACTGGGCACACCCTAATGTTGGAACTGAATCCCTATCAACCACATCAGGTCTCTGACCCTAAAGTTTAATTCCCACCCTAGTTGTTATGGCACCCTTATGCTACATCCCAAGCCATATTCTTCATGTACTTTTCATCTTAGCAATGTAAATACAAATTTGATGTGGGGTTATAAAGGTCAAAACATAGAATCTAAAGGAAATAAATGTGAGACTGTAGGAACAATAAGGGTGAGAAAATTGATAAATTACTAAAATTAACAAGGAGGGAAAACCAAAGGAAAATCATCAGGTTTTGGAACTGGGCCCCTTGACATGAACATAAGGCAACTTGCTAGCCACCTTGGACCTCAAGGAGCGGTTGTTACCTAGGCTTCACCTTGGGAACCTCGATTCCAACACATAAACAATAGTACTAGATGGAAAACAGAAGCTATAAAACACGAAAAGCCGTAAAGAAAACTCCAATCAACCTAGCCGTAGCCTAGTATGCTTTCTCAAAAACTATAAGTTGGTTTAAATAACCAATAGAACAACAACGTAAATAAATAAACCCCCTGCCTATCTAGGTTTGACAACTTAAAGATTAAAGAAATAAAAATAAAAAATGCATGAGCTAAATAATCTATCCACTGGACTTTATAGCCCAATCCATTACGATGAAAGCCCATAAACCCAAAGCCTCTAGTTATACCAATAGCCTGAATTCGTCTTCACTTGTATTCTGGACAAAAGATTAACACAATTGGGAACTCTAATGAGGAATACAAAACCAGCATTGGATATATGCCAATCTCCTCTCCTTCCCAATTGAGGTCTCTCCATTCACAAGATCCAGAAGACTTCCAGCATCAGAATATTTGTTCGGCACTGTAAATGTTTAACACCTTTATAAGTGACAAATTCTCACCTAACCCCATCCCATGGTCTGTTAATATCATTAAAAGCCAACAGATTACCTCCTCGAGGCAATTCCTTCTTCACTTTCATTGGCTGAATAAAAACCAAAGACATTCAATCCCACATGGCCACAATTACCAAGGACATTGCCAATGCCATACCTTTGAAATTATTCACTGTTACGACAAACACAGCGGAAGAACGCAGGTAATGGCGGTATGAAATTCGAATAAACAATAAAGAATAAAGACACGAGAAATTTACGTGGTTCGATCAATGTGATCTACATCCATGGGCGAGAAGAGATTTTCACAAGATCAATAAAAAGAAGAAGATTACAAAATGCACCTTATAGAGTGGCACGAATACACAAGATTGCAATCAGCTTCAACAGTGATCTATAGTCCTCACTATCCCGTCATGACACTTGATGCGAACTGTACCAATACCAACTATCTTACAAACTACGTTGTTTCCCATCAAGACTGAAGCACCCACGATAGCCTTGTAGGTGGTGAACCAATCTCTGTTTGGGCACATGTGATAAGACACACCTGTATCCAAAATTCATTCCCTATCAGAACGGCCATCCAAGGGACATACGGCAAGAACATTCTCAGCAACATCGGCTTTATTAGCCTTTGCCACATTTGCAGAATCTGAAGGCTGAAGCTTGACCCTGCTGATTTTCCTTCTTCTTAAGAGCATGACATTCTGACTTGTAATGCCCTTTCTTGTGACAATAGTAGCACTCAACATTCTTCTTATCCAAGCCCGATCTAGACTTAGAACGATTACTTGATTTGCCATTACCACCCTCCTTGGTCTTCGATCTACCTCTAACAAGCAAACCGTCAGCCTGACTTTTAATACTTTTTCCATTCAATTTTGTTCTCAACTCGGCAGAATTCAAAGAGGCCTTCACATCCTCTAAACTTATGGATTCTCTCCCATACAACATAGAGTTAACAAAATTTTCATACGAGTCAGGTAAGGAACACAATACAATAAGGGCTTGATCTTCATCCTCAAGTTTAATATCTAGATTTCTCATATCCATGATAATTTTATTAAATTCATCTAAGTGTTCCTGGATAGGCGTACCTTCTTTCATCTTTAGAGTATAAAGACGTTGCTTCAAATACAACCTTGTTGTAAGAGATTTCTTCATGTAGAGACTTTCGAGCTTTGCCCACAACCCAGCCGCTGTTTCTTCATCAGCAACTTCACGAAGCACCTTGTCAGAAAGCGACAATTGCAAGGAGCTGTGAGCCTTCTCCTCCATCTCTTCAATTTCGGCTTTAGTCATATCCTCCGGGTACTTTCCGTCAAGAGCCTTGACCGTACATTCACGCCATAGCAAAGCTTTCATCTTTATTCTCCATAATCCAAAATTGTTCTGACCGTCAAAAGGAATCACCGAGAATTTCATGGAAGCCTTTACAAACACCAAGCCCTTGAAATCGAATCAAAGCTCTGATACCAGTTTGTTACGACAAAAACAGCGGAAGAATGCAGGTAATGGCGGAATGAAATTCGAATAAACAATAAAGAATAAAGACACGAGAAATTTACGTGGTTCGATCAATGTGATCTACATCCACGGGCGAGAAGAGATTTTCACTAGATCAATAAGAAGAAGAAGATTACAAAGTGCACCTTATAGAGTGGCACGAATACACAAGATTGCAACCAGCTTCAACAATGAACACGAACCTTAGTTGCTCTCCTTCTTTTTTTTTTTCTTCTCTCTTCCTCTTATAATTTGCAGCTAGGTCAGAAAAAATCCTTAACTATTCCCTCTCCCACAATTATATTTATGGGAGAAAATAAATTGAGGGAATAGAGAATCATTTTCCCACAACTTTTCTATTTTCTTTTTCACTAAAAAAGGAAGACACAATATGGTCTATAATAACCATAAAAGACCCAAATTTCAAGCCACAAAATAACATTCACCAATAACTGGAGCAGATTTCAGGGATCACACTCATTGAAATCTACTTATTAAAAGAAATCAGACAGTGATCTATAGTCCAATTTCGTTTGCAAATCCATAATAACCTCTTAATATGCATTTGGTTCTTCAACTTCTTCATCTTCCAACCCGTGTAGACCACTATGTAAGTTTGGCTTTGGGCTATATGGCCAAAGATTCAAAGTAAGGGCCTCTCAACCACACCTCTTGAGGCTGGTCTCATAGTTGTCTAGGCGACGCCTTGGAGTCCAGGTGTGATTTCAAGGCCTCGGCGCCTTATGAGTATTGCCTGGGCGCTCGCCCAGGCTCTCTGGGCGTCGCCTAGGCGCCGCCTTGGACGCCCAGAATGCCTGGGCGGTCGCCTTTGGTCTTATATGTGTTTTTTTTTTTTCCTTTGATCTCTGAATTTGCTTCACAGGATTTATTAAGCTAGACAGGAACAACATTTATCAGACAGTACTTATTTATGACTAATATCATTAAAGAAACATTTACTTAAGATATTATTCATAAATAAACAAATACCCCCTATTTGAAGCCAATAAAAATAGTTTAAAATTCAAATTCCAGAAGGATAAAAAGTCAACCCTCCAGTTCAAGAACAAAAACTGTATTTTCGGGTGCGGGAGTGATTTTTCAACTTCAAAATGCTAGGCTTTTTTCCAAATATAAAAATTCCATAAATCTTATTATAGTAAAGCATCACTAAAAACCAAGAGCGGCCAAAATAATCTCTTGCTTTGATGCCCAAAAAATAATTTACATTCATACGACTTTTAACAGCATTTGCGTACTTCGAACAAGGTTTGACCGGAGTGTAACTCTTTCATTACAACTCGGATTCAAGTAATCTAGGATTTATTGGAAAGCTGATTATACTAGCTTTGCAATGAATTTGAGATTGCTTGAATCAGAAGTATATTAAAGGATTTACGCTCCGGTAAAATTTGTTAGAAATAAACAAATGTTAGTCACAAAAACATGTTGCCTACTTAACTCAATTATTTGTTTCTTTATTGGTTTTCTTATATTAATTAAGCTATGTCTTAAATGTTTATTTATGTAGAATGTTGCATATATATATATATATATATATATATATATATATATATATATATATATATATATATATATATATATAAACATTAATATAGCATTAATATTTAAAAAAAAAAATACATTGGGAACGCCTTGGTCGCCTAGGCGACGCCTAAGCGCCCAGGATGGCCTCAAACGCCATGGATCGCCTTGTCGCCTTGACAACTATAGTTGGTACAATGACAAGTGGCTTGCAATTACACTCATAGTTAAGGATTAAAGTATCGTGTATCGGTATCGTATCGGTCAGTTGATTTTAAGAGATGTATCGTATCGTATCATGGATACGGTGGATATGCATGGATACAGGGCAAAATACGCATAGGAATGATTAGGGAACCTACAAAACACAATTTTAAAACATAAAAGCACTATAAATAATCAATATTGAAAAGAAAATTGTTTCTTACCTTAAGTTTGCCGAGTTTGGGGCTATGTTTTGAGTCTTTAGTCCTTATTAGGACGGTGTCGGGCAGATTTCAACAACCTAGGGGTAAGTATGTTAAGTGCCTTATTTTTTTTTTTTATGTAATTTATAATATTTCTTTTGTTATCATTAGGGGGTGTATATATTTTCAATACACTGTCATGTATTGGAGCAGTTAGCATATTAAAAGAAAATGATGACTTGTTATTGGATTGTATACATTATTAACTTACATGCAGATACATTATATCACATCAAACAAAATACCAGGGACAGGTATGTTGTCATCAAAATATCATGGACAGTTTGCATATTAAAAAGTCAGAAAACGAAAGAGGGCTTCCGGAACTGTTTCATGATCTGTTTCTCCGCCGGACTCAATGACGAGGAAGCAAGGTAACATCGATCAACAAGGCTGCTTCCAGAACAGGTATGTCATATTTGTCTTCTTCTTATTCTGATTTTTCTTTTGATTCTTCTTCATATTCTTCTTCTTCTTCTTCAGATTCTTCTGATTTTTCTTTGGATTTTTCTTCTTCTTCTTATTCTGATTTTTCTTTGGATTCTTCTTCTTCTTCTTCTGATTCTTCACAATAGACCTGTATCGCCAATGATTTGTTCTGATTTCTATTGTATCGACAAGTATCGATCTGTATCGGACCTATACAGGTCGATACTGACAGATACAGGTCGATACGTTTATTTTATTTTTTTCCAAATTTTTTAAATGTTCATTTTTGCCGTATTGGCCGTATCGGAGGGTATCATTCTGTATCGAGGGTATCGATCTGTATCAAACCGATACGGTCAATACCCACCAATACACTAACTATTTTAAAAACTAGGAGACATATTGCGTTGTAGCATATCGACCACTGTTGATACCTATACATATCGGTTGATATGCCCCGTATCGATACGATACATGAAACCATGCTCATAGTTATCAAGGTGTCGCCTAGGCGCCCAGGCGGCCTTGTGACGCCTTGGAAAATTATGTGCCTTGGTTGCCTAGGCGCCCCATCAGGGATCCAATGCCTTGTTTCGCCTTAGCGCCTTCACAACTATGATTTCACTTGAGTAAATTGTGTTTTCATAGTCAATGACATTATTTCACTGTAGAACACAGAGGTTCTAACCATGATTAGAACATATCAGATTTCTATTAATTATGTATTCCAGTGGTATAGTTTGGCCTGGGAATTACAGGCGTTGAGTCGTTGTGGCACTACTAAGCAGCCCAACCACACATAAAATTGATACAATATTCCTTCATGACCAAAGTCAAAACTCTTTATCTTCTTTTTGGGTTCATTAGTCTCAGTCTCAGAGGAAGGTGAACCAACCTACGTTCAAAATTAGTTTTTCCAATCCTTATTTCTAGACAATTTTCTTTTGCTTATTATCCTCCATCTCGCCCTCCCCGTTATGCATACGTACGAATTTTCCATTCTAGAGAAACTAACATCCCAATCCCTAAGTTGTTACTAAGAAGATTTCTTTGACCATGATTTACCAAATACAAAACAAAAAAAAGGACTACTCTCATCACGATAACTGTTACAGTGGGTTTACAAATATTGTCTCATGACCATTGAGGTATCAACATTGTAATTTATGATACTACGACAGCATATATTTCATTGTCTAAGGCCTAATTTTTCTCATTTCTCCCCAACATGATAAGATGGAATAGAGTTAACTTACCATTTCGAAAGGGTTGTAATCATAGTCGTCATGGCACCAAAGCAACGCAAGGCAGTGACCAGTGCCTTGAGGCCTAGGTGAAGCCAAGGCACCCAAGATGAGAACCATAATTATCAAGGCGTCACCTAAGAGTTGCATAGGTGTCCAGGCGCTTTTTCAACCCGTGGGCATTTGGTCACCTTATTATATCATGCCTCTTTTTTTAATTGACACCGTTTGTAGCATTTTAGCGGATGTATAAAGTATATATATACACCATAACGCATGGAATCATGCATATTAAAAACAATAAAAATTGATACTCTAACCCCCTCTCCCTTTTTGTGTAAATCCTTTTATGGAATATGTACCCTTACAACACCTTGGGTACGCCTAGTTGACTCACTTTGACGCCTAAACACTCAAGCAGCCCACTAATGTCTTGGGTTGCCTTGAACTATGATGAGGCCTTAACTACCCAATTATGCCAATTCCAAGTATAACTGCCAATACTGGGTACTTCCCCTGGTTCCCCCTTCTTCCACATTCCGTTCAATTTTTTCTTTCCCTTTTCCCTCTTTTTTGCCCCTCTGTATAGTCTGGGCACCATGACAGTTGAGTGACCAGTCACCCAGGGTCCCAAGTTGCTGGCGGCCGAGAAGTGGCCTCAGCAAGGCCTTGAGTCCTTGACAATTACGGCTGTTACTGAAGCTAAGTTTTTCCTTATTTATTGTGCATAGTACACCTTTTCAGGTGTAAGGGTTGAGTTCAGCACTTGGTACTTTCAATTTGAACACTTTAGACAGATTTAATTCATGGGAGAGCTTCTTTACATTCAAATGTCTATAAGTAACTATAATTTAATATACAATAACTATTATCAATTGACATGCATCACAGATACCCCACGGAAAGCCCCTCCACCCCAAAAACTAGAAATTAAACAACACTATAACCAAACTGTCATCTTCATCACATAACAATCACACCTGAAGGGAAAATAATAATGCCAGAGATTGAGGTCATTTCCAGATGCAGCAAATTACAAGTTTCACCTCCACTTCACTAATGACTAACATGATTCAGAGATGCTGTTTAGAGGTTTCATCAACATTTTCAATAAGAATGGCATGCAACTGGTCTCATCATGAAGAAGCAATGATAAACCAGATCCGTATTTTCATAAAATGCAAGAATTTGGTTAATAAATAACTAATAAGAGCTTCGTAAGGACAAGAGTTACCCATCAGTACATCAAACAACGCATAACATAACACATACAAAGAGACAGAACTTAGGACCAGAATAAACAAGACAAAATTTAGAAATGCATTTAAATATAATGCTTTAATATTCAAATACAATGATATAAATTAAACAAATTATATATACTCCATTTGCTTAAGATATTTCACTGATTACCAGACAATATGCACATGGTGCATTTGAGGATGTATCATTTTCACGAATGCCCTTGACCTGAAAAGTAGAGGGGAGTTCAAGGCAGAGAGGGATTAGGACAGAAGGAAAACAGCACAAAACTAAGATGTAATAGAATGTATGTCTATAAAAAGGACACCCCACCGGTTTGAATCAAAATATAAGAGCAGTTGAGATGAAGTTACATAAGGATTCTATAACTACCATACTTTATGATAAGAGCAGAAGATCAAAGGTGCACAATAAGCAAGCAAACAGAATAAGAAATAGAAACTACTAGACTTTGAACCCTCCAAGAGGATCATGAAAAATAATACCAACTGACATAAGTAGATATCCAGACATGTAAAACAACAAGAGTTAAACACTTAGGATGCAAGTCCATCCTTTTATCGGTAACCATAATAACTATGCAGGCCTTGAGTAGTGTGAAAAGATGGACTGAGGATCTACTATGTATAGCTAATCTTATCCAATACAATTGATGCAGTCAAGACTATGCGATTGGGCTTAGGAATTCTAGATTATGGGCCATGGACAGGCTCTATGGGCCTTGGGACACTTGTTTATGGGTTATTTGTTGTATTTGGCCTAAATTGTAAGCCTATAAAGTGTGGGTAAAGTTAGTACACGGTTTTAGTAGTTAACTGCTTGAGTCAGATTAGGATAATAGTATTTAAGAGTTCTATTTTGAGTCAATAATTAAAGCGTATGAGGATGATTAGGAGTCTGTTTATAAGCAAGTTTAAAAATTTAAGGGGTTATATGTATGTATACACCCCACCATCAATTGGACAATATTTGAATAACAGAGCTGAATTTTTTCAAGAATTTTTGAGCTGTGGAGCTCCGCAAACAAGGGTGAAGGCTCTTCTTTGCGCATATGCTTTCTTTTTCTCTCCTTCTTCTAGTTCAGAATCCTACTGCAAATAAGTGCCATGTCTTCTCTTTTACTATTCTTCTTCAGCTACTTCTTCTAATCTGTGAGGCCCCTGTTCTATATCAATTTCCAGACTGCATTCTTCTTCAACATCTCCATAGTTATTGGTTTAATTTACTTCAATTTCACATATTAGTTTCGGATTTCATACACACTAAAATTTTGGATCTGTTCGCTGAAAAATTCTGATCGATATTGCTGTTCTAATTCTCCAATTAGTTTTCCTAGCAGCACTACTTCTCTGCAGATCCCTATTTTGTTATCAGAATACTGTTACATATGCAGGTCTATTCCACCAACAGAATAGACCACTCGAATGAAATATTGGCTTGTTCTGATTTGTCTCTCACAAGTTATGGGTTTTCCCCCAATTCTAGTTTTGCTCCCTGTTCTGCGATCTTATTTATGTGCTAGTTTCTTTCTGGATTTCCTAGTTTGGGTTTGGGATTACTCTACATTAATACAAGTAATACATTTTCCCTAGAAAGAATCGAAAGACCATCACATGTATTATTCCAACAGGGTAAAAAAAAATTAACAGGAAAAAAATATCATTTCTTTTTTCTTTTTTCCAGAGGGAGGCAAAAGAAATATATAAAGGCTTTGTTTCGTTGCAAGGGGAATTGAAGGGAAGTGAAATTTTTATACTTTAAATGGAAACTTTTGTAATGATTACAGCACATGCTATCACATTACTATCTAACTAATTCCAAATTATTCCACATTTAGTTATTAACTTACACTTCACTTTGTATCCAAATCACTCCCATTTGGAAAGGAAAATAAATTTTACATCTTAAAAGTATCATTACTAAATATGTTAAGAAAATAAAAATAAATTATACATCTTACACAATCATATTGTGTTACCACTACAAAAGTTTCCATTTATAGAAATTTCACTTCCCTTCCCTTCAATTCCCATTGCAACCAAACAAAGCCAAAAAGAAAATTGGAGAAGACACCTATCTAAAGGGCAAACCCCCATAAGTTACAAAATATCAAAAGGAAAGGTCCTCCAACAACTCAAAAAATTAAATACGTCAGTTAGATTTGACTCAGCCTATGCAAACTTGTTACACTATTTTATGATAAAAAAAACACCTAAAGATATAAAACCCCAACGGCTTTCCTCACAGTAAACAGTTCTAAAAGATGGTTCAGTCTTTTGGTATAAGAGAACTCTCAAGTTGGTTGCTCACATTGACAAAAAACATGGAAGTGCACATACTGTAAACATTTAGGTTTAGAAAATCACCAGATCTTCATCATTTGAATAGACCGAGATGCATATACAAATCTATAAATGGTGCTGGCTAATGAACGAATAGGCCAGATACATTAATTTAGAAAAGGGACTGATAGTAATCCCGACATAAAAATGTAACACTTCACAAATTGATGACCTTCCACATAACTGATAAACAGGAGTAGGAAATTTCAAAATCCCACGGAGAACTATAGGTGATTCTTGTGAAAGTGACAAACTGCACTCTTATTGTGAATTTTGTCTTTATCTAAAACAGGATTATCATGTTCCTCACAGGAAATACATCCCCAAAACACAAAATTATTCCCTTGCATTAGCAAATTGCCTAACTCATATGGACAGGAAGAAGAATTTTAGTTCTTACTTGCTAGATCCGCAATATCAATGGCCTTTTCAATTAACAGATTCTCGCTTCTTGGTTCAAGCACAATTGTAACTGATGCAGATCAAGAGTTGGGCCTGGCCCAATTAAGAACCGGCCCAACTAGAGCAGCCGAGATCTCTTTTAGAGATCTCTCCTTACCGCCAGCTATAGAGAAGAATTACCGTGAGCTCTATTTTAGATTGGAGTTTATTTTGTTTCCAAATTGATTAGTGATGCTATTTGGTATCCTAAAGTATAGGTTAGTTAGTTTAGGAAGTCTCAATTACTTGGAGACTAAGATTTTCCTTAAATCTAGTTTCTTAGAAGTTTTGGAAACTTTCCTATTTTCTAGTTTTAGAAACTTCCCTATTATTTTGTTAGAAACTTCTTACTCTATAAAGGGAGTTTAGTCTCCTTTTTTTTCAATTAATTGTCTTTCCAAATTGATGTAATTTTTCAAACTATAAAGAAAAGGAAGAAGGGTTGGCGGCAGTGGAGAGAGAGTTGGCCAAAGTTAATTATTAAATTCTGGTTGAGTCTCACTGGTTGTGAGACCAAAACTCCTATTTTGTTCATTCCCGTTTTCAGATAATAGTGGTTTTTTGAAAACTCATAACTTCTTCATCCATGGTTGGATCATTTTCAAATTTGGGTATGTTATCAAGCACATCCTAGAGTACTTCCCCTCCAAGTTTGAAGACCTTCCAATGGTTGAATCTCAAGATAAGTGAGTTTTTTCATAATTTTATAACTCTGGTTTGCTAAAATATCTGTTTGAGACCTACGGGCAAGATTGATTTCGATCCCACCCGTTGGATCAAGCTCATCTTCTGGGATATTGTTCCTCATATCCTAAGGATCAAGGATCTTAATTTTTGAAGCACTCTTACAGACGGATTTGAAGTTGTGGAATTATTTCAATTACTCTTGTTTGTTAAATTTGGGTTTAGACTAATAGAGATCCTGTAGCAAAGAGGGATCTATAAATTGGATGTGTTGAAACCCTCTTTGCCATCAATTGGTATCAGAGCATGGCTAAGGAGAATTCTAACTCTCCTAACCAGTCCAATGACCCCCTTACCTTGATTCTTGAAAAATTGATTGCGATGAATGCCAAGATTGATAACATAGGGAAAAAAATGAACACCAGGGAGGCTGGACAGCGACATCCCACATCCAATATTGTGCCTATAAATAATCCTAGGTCTCTCCAAAAAGTCCCTAGAGAAGACTATCTGGATCTACCAGATGATGAGTATGATGGGAAACTTCCCCGATATGAAATTTCACATAAAGGAAGGCTGGACTTAAAAGATTTCTGTGGTAGGCAAGACCCACAAGCCTTTCAAGCCTTTCATGACTGGTTGTGTGCATTGGATGATTATTTCAATTGGTTCGATCTTCCTAAACCACAAAAATTAAAATTAACACGATCCAAACTTTTTGGAGCTGCCCGTGAGCGGTGGAAAGTCTATGAACATAAGCTCAGAGTTCAAGGACGAGAGCCTAAGACTTGGGAAGAGATGAAGTACGAATTAACGAGAGAATATGTACCTGAACATCTCCAAATAAGGCTCTTCCGTAGACAAAGTTACCACCAAGTGGCATGTATAACTGAAGAAAACCTGACACAACCATCTATAAAATTCAGTTTGCAAGTTAGCGAGGGGTAGAAGCCTAACGCTAACAATATTAATGTGAAGGTTGTACCTAAAATTGCACCACCAACGAAAACTTCAATATCTCCAATCGTTCTAGGAGCATTAGTGGCTGAAGTTAAGGAAAACGAAGAATAGATTTCACAAATCCATGATGACAAAGGAGAGACCAACATTGATGTTCCTACTATAGCAATTTGCATTAAAGAGGTTGTAGTTGAAGACCACATTAGTTACAATGTGGATGATTTTACTCAAGTCAATGGGGTGGACATATGTGATCTTAATCTTCCTTGTGTAGCTCCATTGAAGTAACTGTAGAAGACAAAGAGCTACATGTGATCCCCATGGATGCCTCTTGCACGTTTGAATCTTTTCAAGATAATGAACATATTGACGTTGTGATACCTCCCCAATATTTTGAAGAGAGTGGACCCAAGGTGGCAGATTTTCTTTCGAATTTTCAAGCACAACTAAACTTCCAATATCCAAGAAAGATGTATGCCAACCCCACAGAATTGATTCTTCACCATTACAAAACTCGTGGTCAAGTTCTTTTTAAGTGGGGAGGAGGCTGACATAGGTCAAGAGTTGGGCCTGGCCCAATTAAGAACCAGCCAAACTAGAGCAGTCGAGATCACTCCTTACCGCCAGCTATAGAGAAGAATTACCGCCAGCTATAGAGAAGAATTACCACCAGCTCTATTTTAGATTGGAGTTTATTTTGCTTCCTAATTGATAAGTGATACTATTTAGTTTCCTAAAGTATAGGTTAATTAGTTTAGGAAGTCTCAATTACTTGGAGACTAAGATTTTCCTTAAATCTAATTTCCTAGAAGTTTTGAAAACTTTTTTTATTTTTAGTTTTAGGAACTTTCTTATTATTTTGTTAGAAACTCCCTACTCTATAAAGGGAGTTCAGTTTCCTATCTTTCAATTAATTGTCTTTCCAAATTGATGTAATTTTTGAAACTACAAATAAAAGGAAGAAGGGCTGGCAACAATGGAGAAAGAGTTGGCCAGAGTTTATTATTAAATTCTGGTTGAGTCTCACTGTTTGTGAGACTCAACCGAAACTCCTATTTTGTTCATTCACGTTTTTAGATAATAGTGATTTTTCGAAAATTCATAACTTCTTCATCCATGGTTGGATCACCTTCAAATTTGGGTATGTTATCAAGCACATCCTAGAGTACTTCCCCTCTAAGTTTGAAGCCTTTCCAATGGCTGAATCTCAAGACAAATGAGTTTTTTCATAATTTTATAATTCTGGTTTGCTAAAATACCTGTTTGAGGCCTACGGGCAAGATTGGTTTCGATCCCACCCGTTGGATCAAGCTCATCTTCTGGGATATTGTTCCTCATATCCTGAGGATCAAGGATCCCAATTTTTGAAGCATTCTTACTGACGGATTTGAAATTGTAGAATTATTTGTTCAATTTCAATTACTTTTGTTTGTTAAATATGGGTTTGCACTGAATAGAAATCCTGTAGCAAAGAGGGATCTATGAATTAGATGTGTTGAAACCCTCTTTGCCATCAGTAACATCACCATAAAAGTTCATATCAGAATTTTTTTGTTTTTCCCTATAACTCACTCACTACATTTGGTATTGACGCAATTGCTTTTCCCCTCAACTGACTAACCATTATAGGCTTCCTACAATTCCAGCTACAACGATGCTAAAGCTTTCACTAAAGAATCAAGCTGTGATATTGCAATTATTGTTGTTAAGAGGATGAGAAAACACCTAACTGGAACTTGCTAGAGCTTTCACCAAAGGAAAAACTTGTGCTTCTAAAGCAACCCCTAGTGATCAAAGTAATTCTCGAACCATCTTGAATTCTTGTCTGCACAACCCCTCCTGTACACCACAACGATTTCTTCTCTCTTCTTTTAATCTCCAACTAATACTGCCCTCCAAGTCTCTGACTCTTTTGCTTACACCCAAGTACCCAACCCAATTGAGCGCAAATATTACCCAATTACCCCACCTGCCACCACTCCATTTTAAACCGTTTGGTGTTCTTTTGCTGATCCCATCATCCTCCTGTAATCCAAGGACACCCAAATTATTTTTGTTGGGCCACACTTTGTATCCCTTTCTGAGTCTCATTTACATTACCTAACCCAAAATTTCCCCAAATGACTCAGTTTCTCAGCATTGCCCAAACCATCATATAATAATCGAGATTGCAATAGAAAAGAAAAAGGAAAGATTTGTGATGATTTTGAAATCTTTTCTACTAGGTCATCTATTATCCTTATGCATGAAGATAATCAATTTAGTTGTTGTGGTTGGACTCTATAATGGATTTCTGACCACATTCTCCATAATGCCCTCTTATCTCTTCCTTCTCCAAGCTCGGGTTATGGAAGAAGGAACCGAGAAGAAAGTATCAACAACAACTGGTTTTATTATGGGATAGCTCATGATGTTCATATCGATCTATTATGCACCTCTGCATCTAGCATTGGTTAGACCACAATTTTTGTCTTGTGCTCTATACCTGAAGAATCCTCAAATTCAAATCCTATCTTCCCTTCCTTCTACCATGGATGGTCAAGTAAGAGCATCATAACTCACTTGGCAAAGCTGATAACATGAATCTATAAAGAGAATTTACTCAAACACCCTCTTGACAATTGGTTTAATACACAGAACTACCCTCTCTGGACAAATGTTACACGGACTACCCCTGAAACAATGTTTTATAACAGTATAGTTCACACCGGACGTTAAAAACTGACGGGAGAAATTCAGAAATATTTTTAAGACAATACTACCCTTACTCAATGTAAATTACATAAATAAACCATCCTCGTCTCCAACTTCATCTTCTTCTTCTTCCCCACCTTCATCTGCTGCTAGTGCAAACAAATGATGCATGCTGGTTTTCCACCCATTGTATTCACAATCTTTGCCATTGCATCTCCTCAACCTCTGTAGCAGCTCCACCGTAACGTCCTCCGGTTTATTGAAACTGGTAGGATGAGCTCCTCCATTTGTCTAGTCTACCATGTTTCTCATGCACAAGCGTCCGCAAGCAATGCTTGTCTGCATAAATATCCTCACCTGTAAAGTAGTCACGACATTTTGGGAACAATTCGTCATCGGACACAGTTCTAATGGTGTTTGTGATGGGGAAGAGGTGGAGACAGGATCGGTGAGACAGTTCTAGGATTGCAAGAAGAGTATCGGTCTACAAGGGGGTGTCTGAGCTTTGGGTTTTGAGAAGGATAGGTTCAGGATATTGCATCATTAATCCTTAACCAAGAACAGATCAGAAAATAAAATCAAAGAACCAGCGACATCACTGATCGCTAATGGGAACAGATCGGAAAATCAAGAGCGTGAAACACAGCCGTCGTCGATCGCTGATTCACCAAGGAACAGAGAAGAATAGTCAATTGCCTCTACTACAATTTCTCCATTGGATTCTAAGATCTATCAATCTCCTCTGTTAATGACCGACAATCTCCAATCCCAAATCACCTCTCCCTCACAGAAACTCTTCTCCTCCTTTCTTCTTGTCGGCCCTCACCAAACCATCCTTTCCCTGATTTCCTCCCATACATCCATGACCCCACTTCTGTGGTTTCCATCAAACTCCTTGAGTCGTTCGTTGCAAAAAGAGAGAACGTGGTACAGTAACGCTTCCAATGGACTTTACTGCATGCCTCTGGTACAAGCTTTATTTTCAGAAAATGCAGAAACCAATAGACACCACACTCCACAATAACTAAAGCAAGCAAGAAGATCCAAATCTAGAATCATTCAACAAGTCACCATCTACCCAAAACTGAAGGAATCAGAGCCAATCTTTTCCTCCCACTTTAATCCAAATCTAATGTAAAAGAAAGCTGTGTCCCTCCAAAACAGACAACCCCCGACCTCGGATAACCTCCTCCGATTGTGTGGAGGAAATGCTTGGTAGCTCGAAGGAACACTACTGCCGCCCATAGCATCTCCGCTTAAGGGTCTACAGTGGCACCACCCTACCCCCGCCACCAGCTGTGCTTCCAAGGAGCGCTATGCAGTCCTTTTCTCCTCTCACAAGCTGAGCTTCCAATGGTAATTCGTCTCTCATCAAGAACATGAAAGCCATCTTTGAGGTCAGGAGGTAAGGCTACTCTTTTACCCTCGAGCTCAAGTAGCGGCAAAGGTTGGCGGCAGAAGTTGGCGGCGGTGGCTGCTAAAATGTCACTTTATATATTGTAATTTTGAAGGGTATTTTTGTCTATCCAAATTCAAGTTAACATCGTTAGCAATAAGGTAGTGGACTATAAGTCCAAACGATAAAAGGTAGTTCTATGTAGTAAACCAATTGTCAAGGGGGTGTCTGAGTAAATTTCCCAAAAATGAAAAATAATGGATATCCTCTTATGTTGTCTACTCAGCTTATGATTGAAAAGGAAGGGTGGGTTGCAGGTCTCCAAAACCCTGCCATAGAGAGTTTCTTCATTCCCACTACCCACCTCTGTCCCTTTGAAAAGTGAAATTCATCTTCAGGACATTGAAGCTCACTAGTCTCAAATCCACCATACAAAGTTCAACTCTGCCATCTATTGCTACAAAAACCCAAAACGCACTGCCAAAGATCTAAGATCCACCATCCAATTGTCTATCTACATGGGATCTACAACCAAGGTGCCCCATCAGGTCAAGTGAAGCAGGTCAGAGGTATTCCTTGACCGCTTGACATACCAGCGAAGGAAAAAGAAGATCAAACCAATACCATAGTTGGTGGTTCTGGTTTAGACCACTTTGAACCAGTTTTTCTGGGCAGAACTGCCATACGGTTCAGGGTTTGGTTTACCCATGTTAAGTTTCCATCTCAAAAGGTCAAACTATTAAGGGGAGGGACTCTCAAGTATATAAGGCACCCAAGATTCCAGACTTAAGCAATGTGGGATCATTCCCAATACTCCTCCTCATGTGCTGCCCCTCTTTTGGGTGACAATACGCGCAGTATATATGGTCCCACTTTTGGGTGACCGTGGTCCCTTTTTTGGATGACCATGGCCCCTCTTTTGGCCAGTGTTTTAAGTCTCGGCGAGATCTCGAAAATCTCGAGGGGCTCGAGACGAAATCTCGCCTTGATACAGTGTATCGACCATCTCGACCAGTTCTCGAGCTGGTTTCGACATTTTCGACCATTTCTCGACATTTTCGACCAGTTCTCGACCATTTTTCGACTAGTTCTTGACTGGTCTCGACATAATGTATGAATTATGATTGTATAGTCTACTCGACTACTTTGGGTTTTTTTTTACTATGACAATTAACTAATTGAGTGTTATTATGTTTATTCTTCTCCTAAAATATCATTTTACTGGCTCATTTGGTCTTTTGTGATCTTCTATTAGTGTCACATTATGTAGAATAACCAATATTACCCTAGGTTTACATTTGAATTTCAAACCGACACTGCCAAACATGGGTGTAAACCCAAACAACCACCATGTGTGATTATTTATACAGTTTTATGGTTTAAATATGTTTATATATGCTAAAATAGGGTTCCCCCAGAGTATCAAGCTTTAAAATGGTCATTTTAGAGTCGAAATACACATTTTAAGCCTTCACGGCTTTTGTGCAATGTCTCGCCGAGATCTCGGTTTCTCAAAGGGTCGAGACACCCTCGAGACTCGAGATTTCGAACAATGCTTTTGGCTGACCGCAAGAAACCTAGAGCTCTGATACCATGTTAAGTTTTCATCTATAAAGCTTGAATCATTAAGTGGAGGGACTCTCAAGTATATAAGGCAGTAAGGCACCCAAGATTCTGGACTAAAGCCATGAGGGACTATTCTCAACAACCCAAAAGAGCCATGACATGGGTTATATCTAGGACTAGTTTATATTTCTTTTATTGTGACTATAATTCCTTGTAAAGACTGGAAAGCTTTAGTATTATTCCAGGCTTGTTAGAAGTTCTAACAGAGTATTAGTTAAGGTATAACTTCTCCTACAACTTGTGCATGGGAGGGGTGTTTACCTATTCTGTTTTAGTTATTTCTTTTCAGTAATGTACTTGTGTGTGGGTTTTTTTCTTACTTGCTGTTAGTTATCCTGAAGCCAATATGATCCAATATAATGATGTAACATGTAAGGACTAAACCCTTCCCCACAATTTCTGTGAGATTCAGAATTCTGTTGTGAGATGCAGCAAGCCCTTGGTGAGATGCCATGGGAAGGCAGGTGGGATTCCAGTCAAGTTCCAGGTGAGAGGCTTGTTTCAGATCCTTTCTCCTTCTCCTTATTCTCTCTCTTTCCTTCTATCAAAATAAGTACAGTATAGAGACATCTTTTCTTACATTTGCATGCTTATTCTACTTGAATCTAGTTGTCTAAAATGAGATCCTGATTGGTTACTTTTCTTATTAAATTTCAGCCTGAAGTTCTGTTACTGTTTTTTATCTTAAAATACCAATCTTTTGTGCTGTTTTCTGAGATTCCTTCATCAAGTAGGAATTCTGATTTTTTTTTTTTTTTTGGGTTGAAAAATAATATATTAACAGCATCCTGAGAAATGGATAACAAACCTGGGTATCCAAAGGATAGAACCAGGCTCCTTACAAACTAGGACAGAGACCCGAAACAGGAATAAGATAGAAAACCACAAAACACACCAAACGGTGGCCAGGTTCCAAGAAGACAAAATGAATCTATTTTTGTTTTGGTGGCCAGATTCTGGTATTCTCTTTAACAAAAGCTGAGTTTTCAAAATTGTATCAGATCTAGGTATTGGATTAGACTCTTAACCTATTCTTGGTTTCAAAATTTTGATTTTGCTGTTAATTCACTAGAGTCCCATGTAGATCTGGTTCTTAGTTTTCTCTTGTTTGTCAATCAAATTCCGGATTCTGTTTCAGATTAGCCTTCTATTAATTATCATTGAACCTGATTATTAATGTTGAGATTATTAGTCTTGGTGTTGTTTAGTACCACATTAGAGTTGTACTAGTAGTGGTGCTATTTAGTATTTTTTTTTTCTTTATTTAAGCCCATTCCATGTAATTGAGTCAGCTACACTATGGGTAGCCAACCTGCTTTAATTTCTCTTCTATTAATATAAATATACTGTATAGGGGACAGTAGAAACTAATCTCTCTTACTCCTCTCTCTTGATTCTCTCTGTCTTCCTTTCTATCTCTTACCTCTCTTTCTTCCTATTTTTTTACATGGTATTAGAGCGGTTGATCTGATCTGCCGTTTTGACAGTCGTCTAAGTTCATCGTTTTGGTATGCAGCCACCATTGCTGCCCATGCTGCTTATGGTATCATTTCCATTCTGCTTTACAATCTCTGCAAGATTGGTAAGTCGTCTCAGCAAGTTATTCTCTGCAGTTTCATATCCGAATTTTCTCTTATCAATCCATACTTCTGGTCTTAGTTCTCCGATAAATCAGGTTCTGTCATCTCCCTTAATGATATGCTACGATTCTGCTGATGTTCAGAATTTCTAGGACTTTACCGTTGACTGAAATCTACTATTCTTTAGCTAATGTCGGTTCAATATTCTATTGTTGTTATTGATCTGGACTATGATGTTAAATCTGATAATATCCCACTGGTTTTCAATCTGATCCTGATTTTATCTATCCAATAAATAAGGTTCTGTTTTCTCCTATTATTCTGCTGCTGTTATCAAGTTAAACTAATTGATATTATTTCTAAATCTGCTCTGCCGGCTGGTTATTTTAAACTAATAACAGATTACGAGGAGTTAATCCTAATCTGATCTTTTCGACTGTCAATACCTATTCTGGCCCACTGCTGTGGTGTCGATACCTATTCTGCTGTCCTAAATTGATACTGCTATGTTGAATGCCAGTGGCTGTTACAGTCTTACAGATTAAAGTCAATCTAATCCAGATTTTATGGGATCCAATATCAATCCTGATCCTATCAATTAGATGCCTCGATTTTACATTTTCCTATTATATCCAAACCTGTTATTTTCTGTTTGGACCGCTGTCAATCTTGGCCATTAGTCCGAACAGTCTAAGGTCTGCTTTATATATCCATATCCCACCATTGGATGATGTTCATATTTTAATATCATATTATCAAATCCTACTGTGATACCATGTCATTGACTGATCTGTCCTTACCACGTCTGGTTGTTGACTTTTCAAATAGAGTAAAAAAGATTACTTACTTGAGTCCACTAATCCAACAGTCCTACAAGTCTCCTGTAACTCCTAATTTAACCGTTGGATCGTTTTGATACTGAGATATGTCACTTATTATTATACTTGCTACTCTGTGTTAAGTTGGTTTCATCTGACCATCGGATCAAGAGTTGTTATGAGTTTTATATTCTGGTTTTAACCAGTTCACTGCAATTCTGGCTATTCAGGAGTCCCTCCCTCATCAACACATGCTGCAAACGATGCTGCCCTTCTACTATGAGTAGGCCCAGTTTATCATGCTATAAACTTCACCCTGGCCTCCCTGTTCCCTTGAAACCACTACTGCCTAATGCAGCAATGCTACTGCAAGTCTGCTCTAACAGTTACATGCCATCTACTATTGCCACACGATACCTGCTCTACTGTTGCTGCTGTCTACTGTTGTTGCTATCTACTGATTGTCTGCTGCTATCTGCCGCAAACCTGTTCATAAGTTGCTTCCCTAGACCTGCTCTACGTGCTACTAGTACAATCTGGTACTGTTTCTGCACTCAGCTGCTACCACAAACTACTCTAACTGCTACTGGCTTTTTTGTTCTACTCAAGTTCGTGTCTCCCACCATTATGTTGTCCATGTGAGGGGGAAGAGGAGTATATATCTGCTCATGTCCGTATCTGCTCATTAAAGAGAGCCTACTAATGTCTACAACTACCATTGCACGTGATGCAACCTTTCATTGAAGAGAGTCCACTAAAGTCTACAACTGTCATTGCACATGATGCAACCTATTACCTTTTGCTCGTGTTGGAGTCTACTAAATTTTTGCTCGCATTGGGGGCTACTACATTTTTGCTCGTGTTGGAGCCTATTACATTTTGCTTGTGTTGGAGCGTACTACATTTTACTCGTGTTGGAACCTACTACGTGAAAACTCGTGTTGCGGTTCACATCTATTATTGTTGTTCCAAAGCCGAAACTCCAGCTTGAGGGGGAGTGTTGAGATTGTTAGTCTCGGTGTTGTTTAGTACCACAATAGAGTGGTCATTAACAGTGGTGCTATTTATTATTTTCTTTCTTTATTTAAGTGCTATCCTTATGTAATTGAGTTGGGTACACTATGGATAGCCGACCTGTTTTAGTTTCTCTTCTATTAATATAAATCAAAGTTCAGAATTTTGGTTTCGTGCCTGGTTACGACCAGGCCAAATGGCCTAAATGTTGCCGAAACCATGGAAAAAAAGTCAAATTTCCAAATCAGTTTTGGTGGCCAAAAATTTTGATTTTTTAGCCCAATTTTTTGTGTGATCCATTTTTAACAAAAAAATAAAAATAAAATAAAATAAAATCCCAAACGGTATTTCTATTAAGGGTGTCAAAAATGGGCCCGGCCCGGTAGCATGAACCGAGCCGGCCCGATATAACCCAAACCCAACCCGGACCGAACCTTAATGGACAGGTTTCGGTCTCGGCTTGAAAAAACCAGACACCATTTCAGCCCAGACCGAAACCAAACCGGACCGGCCAATTAAGAAAACCAAACCAGCCTGAACCAATAATACCTAACCCGAACACCAGTAAGGTCCATCCGGCCCCAATTTCTTAATTTTAATGGTTTAAATTTTGATGGATTATATTACACTATTATAGTTCACTTCTTGATCCGAAAGATTGTATGAATCTATAGTTGAAAAGAGTATGTTAATTGTTACAATTTATTGAATTACTTACATATAGAAGGAATGATGCTAATTTTATAGATAGAAATAAAAAAATAGGCTATATATCTTACATATAAAATAGGCCCAATAAGCTTGATAAGCCCGATCCGGACCGAACCAGCTCGAAATCACCTCAATAAGTCCAGCCCAATAACAAACCAACATCGGACCAACCCGATAGTTATTGTGTCCAGCGCAGCCCAACCCAGCCTGAACTCTTAACGAACATGTTTTGGTCTGGGTTTATAAAACCCGACAGTGATTCAGCCCGGACCTAAACCGACCCGGACCGGCCCATTGACACCCTCAATTTCTATGTCTAAATCATAGCATGCTAACATACGCAATGAGTACGAAAAGTAGTAAGTTAAAACCAAAGTAGATCAGGACATTGTATGCAACATGCAAAAAAAATATTTGAAAATAGAAAAAAAAAAAAAAAATTAACAACAAAATTTGAAATCTGACTCTGTCAAGCCGTAGATCGGGACATTATATGCAAAATCTAAAAATTTGTACACCACTCATAGACTTTACATACAAATTTTTAAAAAAAAATAGTTTAGGGAAGAAATGGTTACCTTTTTGTTTCAAATCCTTAATGGAACAAAGTTCAATCCACCTTGGAGTGCAAGGAAATGGAGGAAGATGAGAAGAAGAGTGGAAGAAATGAAGGAATTTTGGAAGAAAATCAAATGTCGCCATTGCGAAATTAGCTTCTCTCGGTCAAAACCTATCGAATTTGACAGGTTTCACGCAAACTGGAAGCTTTTATAAAGGTCCGAAACCAAAATTTCAAGCGAAACCTGGTCGAAACAGAAATTTCAGTCCGAAATCTGAGACTATTTGGTTTCGACCTAAAGTTTCGTTTCGGTTTGGCCAAAAACCAAAACATTTCGGCCGAAATTTCGGATTTCGGTGGAAATTTGAAACTATGATATAAGTACACCGCATGGTGGAGAATAGATTTTAATCTCTCTTACTCCCCTCTCTCGGTTCTCCCCATCTTCTTCCTTTCTTTCTATTGCTTCTCTTTTTCTTTCTATTTTGTCACAGTTGATTAATCATCTTTGATTGCTGATTTGATCCTTCTAAGGTCTTAGATTGATTTCCTGTCATGGAAACCCTTAATCCAGAATGCAATCTTCAGTAGGATACTTTAATAAATCCAGATCAGACCATCAGATCTGAACTAGATTTTGAAGAGTTGTTCTCCTCCATAGATCTGACCTTCAACCAGAGTTTTGTCCCATTCCAAGTTTCGGATTTTCTGACATTGAGTTTCTCCTAAATTTTAATTTCTTTACTTGACTGCAATTCTGGACTCTGGTTTCCTCTGTGTTTCTATAACCTAGTGGCCTTAGGTGATTAGAAACCCATCATCATCAAGTCTTTACCCCTAAGCCATACCACTTCTATCCATGGTTTTTAAAACCCGACTGGACTGAACAGCAGGACCAGGTTAGACTAGACTTTTCTCCAGTGCGTCCTAAAGGCCTAAAACAGGGATAAAAACAGTTAACCAGGTAAACTGGAATCAAACAGAACCTGCCGCCTCTTTTGGGTTTGAGGTCTGGTCCAGTTTTAAAAACTAAACTCCAAGCAGAAAGTCAATTGGGTTCCCTGGATCATTTGTGCCAAGTTGCCAACCAGGATGGTAGTGCCCAGGAAACTGCCAAAGGTATCAGAAGCAGCACAATTGCATACTACAGGAATCATAATTGTCAGGTTATGTTTGTGCTCACTACTTACTAATATCCTGACCAACTTATGTAAATATTTAGTCTACTTAGTCTTAATACAAAGCTTGAACTAAAGAGGATACATAAAGCACCAATCAATCAATGACATTCACCATTCACCAAAACAAGCAAAAAACAATCAAGAAAGTATTCATTCTTTGGGCTTATTTTCTCTTTTCCAATTTTAACCCCCACTCTTAAGATATGATAAGCTGCAATGATGCACCATAAAAGCATAGAACTGCTACAAGCCTACAGTATTTAAAAAACAAAAAGAAAGAAACTAAATGGAATCTGCATACGACGGAACCTTGCCAAGGAAACCAAGGCAAGGGCAAAGGTTGTAGGGTACAACTTGCCCATTCTAAAGCAGCTAGGCAACACATAGGGTGAAACCCTTGAACTATGATGAGAATGGAAGAATATAAACTAAAACAGCAAAGAGAAAACTCTTTAGAAATCAATGGACAAGGAGTCCATAGCATGGTTCGAGGTTTCGGTCGAAACCACAGGTTTCAATTGTGATATCTCGGTTTCGAGTCTAGGCGAGACGAAACCCAGGCTCGAAACTGGAGTTCGACCAGGTTTCGGTCGAAATTCTAGTTTCGACCCCAAAAGTGAACCCAGCCCCTTATTTAACCTGTCGAAACCATTCGAAACTTACTGGTTTCAACTGGTTTGTTCCTTTTTCTCCCCTCTTGCTCTCCCAACTTCATTTCTCAAGGTTTTTCATCCAAAAACTTCATTTCTGCAAGAGATCTCAAGATTTTACAAGATTTGTCAAGGCTCTACAACATCTATCATCTCACAACTCTTTTCTCTCTCTTCAAGGTAACTCATTCTCTCCATTATCTGTATTTTCCAATGAAATGGTATGCAAACATCATGGATGGCTTTCAATTTTTTATATGTTTGTTAGAATCACCCGATCTATGAATCTATGGAAGTAGTTTTTTTTTTAATAAATAATTTATTTATTAGATTTTCTTTTTGAAAAAAATGATTTTCCTACAACTATTTTTTGAAAAAGTATGTGTTACATATCTTGTATGGAATTGAATTAAATATATGTTAAACAAAATAGGATGATCAACATTTTGTATGGAGTTAGAATTATTTTTCTATTTTTATTTATTTATTTTAATTTCGGATATTGATAAAATATTTAATTAAATTGAAAATAAATATAAATAAATGATAAAATATTTCTGTTTTCACTTTGAAAATCTTGATAAATAAAAGTAATGTTAAAAGTATTGTTCTTTTATGGTGGGTTGGTGTTTTATGTAATAAAAGTATTGTTAACTAATTATTTATGTTGATTTAAGGGCATATTAATTACTGAAAAATTAATAAAATATTTTCTACTTATGGAAAAAATATAAATGTGTTAGAAATTATAATATATTGCTGTTTTATATAATAAGCAATGTTAAAATGATAATAGGTTGCTGTTTTTTACTTTAAGGTGTATTATTTACTTATAATATATTAATATATTATTTATGTAATAAAGTGTTGTTAAAAATGAAAATATGTTGCTTTTTTTTTTTACTTAAGGGTGAAATATAGTTTGTTTCAATTCTAGTCATTCTTGTTTTTTTTGTTCCAACAGTGTAAGTGTTTGAAATGGCTGATGCACCAACCCCAAGTGGTGACATTGCATGGAGGCATGGGATAACACTGACTGTCAATAAGAAGCAGTCACAATGTAATTATTGTAGCAAATAGATAAAAGGAGGTAGCGCCACTAGATTGAAGTGGCATCTTGCTGGTGGTAACAAAGATGTTATGGGTTGCCCCAATGTATTAAATGAAGTAAAGAAGGCTATGACAAGCTTTATGAAGAGTGATATTGATAGAAGAAATAAGAAGAAGGCAGATAGGGAGGAATTTGAAGAGGCTTGTCTGGAGGGCAATCTAGGAGTGGATGATGATGACATTAGCCTTGACAGTGAGGAAGTAGACCAAGAAATGACAGAGGCAAAGGTGAGACAGCCGAAGAGAACCAAGATAGCAAGTATAAAGCAACGAGAGATAGATCGACAAAGATAGTTTGAGAGGACTAGAGGAGGTGGGTCATCTAGAGAGGCACCAGTAGAGGATGAGGGGAGGAGGCCGAGGCTTAAAAGTAGGGGTGCTCCTGAGATACCCTTTATGAGGACTCAAAGTGTGAGGACTCTAACTACTGCACAGGCACCACCACCTCTTCGTGACCCAGATCTTGAAATCCTAAGGGCGGATCCTGATCTATTTACCAAACAGGACAGGTCACAAAAAAAATTGAAACATTTTTAGACTGATGTGAAGACTAGAGTAGGAGATAAAATATCCAAGTGGATGATGTACTATGGCATTGCAGCAAATGCTACTACGGGACCTCACTATCAGAATATGTTGGATGAGATAGGTAGGGCAGGTCCAGGAATTAAAGGGCCTATAGTTTGGGAATAGTACAACATCTACCTACCCAAACATAAGAAAGAAATGGCAGAAAATGTGGAATCTTTGAAGACACAATGGGAAAGATATGGGGTGATTGTGATGTGTGATGGGTGGACCGGACCCACTAGAAAATCCCTCATTAAATTTTTGGTGAATTGTGATGGTAGAACAGCGTTTTTAAAGTCTGTTGATGCATCTAATCATATCAAAGATTCTAAGTACATTTATGGTCTCTTGAAGAAAGTAGTGAAAGAAGTGGGGATAAATCATGTGGTACAAGTGGTTACTGACAATGATAGCAACTTCAAAAAAGCAAGGGAAAAGTTGATGAATAAAAAAAAAAATACCGGCTTTTTTGGACATCATGTGCAACCCACTGTATTGATTTGATGCTGAAGGACATGGAGGAGATAAAACTTGTGAAAGAAACTATAGAAAATGCAAGGCAAGTAACCACTTTCGTTTATAACCATGGATATGCCTTCGAGATGATGAGAACCAAGTGTGCTGGAGACTTAATGAAGCTAGGGTTAACACGTTTTGCAACAAACTACATTGCCCTGAAGAGTTTTGAACTGAAGAAGTTTGGCTTGAGATCAATGTTTGTTTCAGAGGAGTGGTTTGAATGTCTTAGTCTAGTTCTCGAGCTAGGACAGCATATGCAACCATATCCAACGATAAATTCTGGGATGACGTCAAGAAAGTTGTGGCGATATTAAGTCCCATTGTGAAAGTGCCGAGAATGGTTGATGGACAGAAGAAGGCCACCTTACCATACTTGTGTGTTGTCATAGATATGATGACGATGCAAGTGGAGGAAGCACGCGGGAACTCAAAATATATTTTCATCATCAAAGATCGTTGGGAGCGACAGCTGAAGCACCCACTACACAAGGTTGGTGAGTCTTTACTTGATGTACTTCAGTTTCTCAAGTAATTAAAATTACATCAGTTTGCATTAGCGTATTTATAATATTTGACAATTTTTAGCATATTATCTGAATCCTAAGTATCAATACAAAGATAACTTGGGAATGCGTCAACATTTGATAGATGCAGTACAAGAAGTGGTTGCGAAGCATGAGCCAAACGCAAGAGCACAGTCTATTGTTTACCAAGAAGTAAGACTTCTACTTACTTTGTTGTTAACATAATTTACAAGAATTGTATTTTTACTAAGACTATTACCCATTAAAATTGGTTTAACTCAAAAGCTTTAGAGATGGCACTGGGAGTTTGGTAGGACAGCGGCAGAATCTGGTTGACAATCAACACCCCCTGGTACGTATACTTACTTTATGGATCATAGTTGTCAAGGCGACAAGGCGATCCAAGGCGTTTGGGGCCATCCTGGGCGCCTAGGCGACCAAGGCGTTCCCAGTGCATTTTTTTATTTGTAAAATATTAATGTTTATATATATGCAACATTCTACATAAATAATCAACATTTAAGACATAACTTAATTAATATGTGGTGTGGACCCAAGTTTACTAATGTACATTAAGACCTGGGATTGTGTCTAGAGTTAAGTAAACAATTATTTATGACTAACATTTGCATACTTTTAACGAATTTGATCGGAGCGTAACTCCTTTAATATAGTTCGGATTCAAGCAATCTCGAATTCGTTGCAAAGCTAGCATAATCAGCTTTCCAACAAATCCGAGATTGCTTGAATCCAAATTATAATGAAGGAGTTACATTCCGGTCAAACCTTGTTCGGAATACGAGAATGTTGTTTAAAGTCGTCTGAATGCAAATTATTTTTTGGGCATCAAAGCAAAAGATTATTTTGGCGCACTCTTGGTTTTTAGTGATGATTTATTATAATAAGATTTATAGAATTTTTATATTTAGAAAAAAGCCTAGCATTTAAAAGTTGAAAATCGCCCTCGCACCCAAAAATATGGTTTTTGTTCTTGAACAGGGGGGTTGACTTTTTTTCCTTCTGGAATTTGAATTTTAGACTATTTTTATTGGATTCAAATAGGGGGGTATTTGCTTATTTATGAATAATATCTTAAGTAAATGAAATATAAAAAATGATATTAGTCATAAATAAGTACTGCCTGATAAATGTTGTTCCTGTCTGGCCTGGGCAAGTACTGCCTGATAAATGTTGTTCATGTCTGGCCTGGGCGACCACAAGGCGCCCTGGCGCCCAGGCCTGTACAAACCGCCCGGACGCCTAGGCGACGCCTTGACAACTATGTTATGGATGCCATTGTGGGTTTTTTTCATCATCTAATATTTGCTTCTTATGCTATTTTACAGCTAAATGGTGGGTCCTATACGGGTCAGAGTCACCCAACCTTTGTGCAATAGCAGTTAAGGTGCTATCACAAACATGCTCCGACACGGAATGTAAACGAAACTGAAGCACATTTTCGCTTATACATACTAAGCAAACCGGTTGGGTGCAAAAAGGCTTGAGGATTTGGTGTATGTGTACTATAATTTGAAACTGAAAGAGGAGCACATACGGTTAAGCAGGGACAAAGATGCTAAAACCCCCATTGAGCTAAGCGAGATCTTTGAGTTGGAGGGAGAGGATTTTGATCTTTTGAACGAGTGGATTACAGATCGTGGCAAACCTCAATTAGATGAGGCTAGTGGTCGGCCAAGTCCTATTATTACTGCAGCTTTGGAGGCTAATGTGGAGAACCTTATGGCTACTGAGGGTAGAGTCCATGCACAGACAAGACGTCCATTTCAGACTGGTGATAGTCAGACTAAGAATGATTGGCCGGTTTCTTCTGGAGATACACAGTCACCTTCCACCACCCAGGGTGGTACTGGTAGTGGACCTAGTGGTACTGGGGGTAATGATGGTGGTGATGACAGATATGCCAACTTACGCGATAAGCCCGATCAGTATGACCAGCCACTGCAGCCAGAGCCCTTGTCGGCTCCCATGAGATTCACAGGGGAGACTCAGTATGATCATGCTACACAGGATATTGACCACGGATCTCGGCCTAGTGGTAGTAGTAGAGGGTACACTAGAGGATCACGCCAGCAGTTCATGCCACAGGAGGAGGTGCATGAGACAGATCCCATGGATATATCAACCATGTCTGGCAACATGGAGGGGAGCATTTAAGGGAGAGTTCTCAAACCAGAAGTATTGGGCATTGACGTACACTAGATTTCATGATCACACGGACCTCGAGCCTGCAATTCATGAAAAGAGTGGCGGCAAGAGTATCGGTTCGACGGCACATGGTGGATTTAGATGGTCTACTACTAGGGCTGGTGGGGTTGGAGGTAGTAGGTTTGGAGGTTATTCTAATTCCTACCCCAATAGTCAGTTTATAGATGACTCAGCGTCAGGTGTTGGCAGTAGCACTGTTGAATCATCGTTTGTCGACTCCATCTTTCAATATATTCCTTCTCCGACGTTCATGCCTACTCCTGCTCCACCAACACACACATTCGATCAGCCTTACCATCGACAAGGGTACTTATATTATGTTGATGATACTATCTACTAGTGGGCTGTTGGAGGCTATCAAAAGAATTGGGGTGATACCATGTCGTGGGATATACACGTATTGCAATCAGAGGAGCGTTATCGCCACCATCAGTGGTACGTTACACGTGGTTTAGATGTACCACGAAGCTCAACATGGAACTAATTGGTGAGATTTCTAAATTCTAAGTTCAATCATCAATTTTATTAATTTTTAATGAATGTTGTTAATTAGTGGCTTAGTACATTGTGTATTATTTCGGCGTACACTACCAAACATTGGTCCACACCACATGTAACTATTTTCTATGTCTTTTATGCAAACTAACATTAGATATAGGTGTAAAATGGTTTAAATAGGGTACACAAAAAAAATCAGACAAAAAAAACATATTTAAGCCTCGAAACCATGGAGTCAATAAAGCTGAGAGAAAATACCAAGTTTCGGCCTGGTTTCGGCTGAAACCTCCAGTTGACTCGGTTTCGAGGCTGACCGTGATGCAGTCCAAGAAGCAACCAGCCCAAGGTACCGTCAACATGGGCCCGGGCCTAGCCCCACTGTTCACGTGAACAACTGTTCACGCGGTACTGTTCACGTGAACAGTACCAACAGCATTAGTTATGACTCTTTTGATTAGTTTCCTAATTTTCAGTTTACTTATTTCCATTGTTTAGTTTCTTAAAAATTAGGCTAGTTAGTTTAGAAGTCTTAGTTGCTTGGAGACTAAGACTTGCCTAAAATCGAGTTTCCTAATTCCAGTTTTTAGAAAATTTCCTATTTCTATATTTTAAAAACTTCCTAAGTTATAAAGGAGGTTTAGCTTTTCCAAATTTCGTTCTTTCCTATTTTATTTGTAATGTTTCAAAGCTATAAATAAAGAGAATGTAGGCTGGCTGCAGTAGAGAAAATTTTCCAGAAAAAAAGAGAGTGAAATTCCTATTTTCTGGTTGAGTTTCCAAGGTTGTGAGACTCAACCGAACTCTATTTCCTTTGTTCCTTTGTATTCAATACTCCTATTTTGTTCTTTGTTGCTAGTTATATGTGAAACACTCAGCACCAATTAGAGGAAGTAAAAACCAAATCAGCAGCCGACATCCTTTGAACCTGCCCAGGTTTTGGCGGCAGATTTTGAAGGGAGTTCATAACTATTATAAAGACCATTCAACCCAAGTTTCATCAATTTCTGATGGTCGGATTTCCAAATAAGAATTTTTTTCTATTACTTTTCTCTGCAGATTTTTGTGTTGGACTGAATTAAGATCCTATAGCAAAGAGGGCTTGTTAATTTGAGATGTCTTCACCTCTTTGCCATCAATTGGTATCAGAGCATGGCTGAGGAGAGTTCTACCTCTCCTAATCAGTCCAATAATCTCAATGATCTTGTTAATTTGGTTCTCCAACGATTGACCAAATTGGATGCCAAGTTAGACAGTATGGATAGAAGAATAAGTAATTTGGAGGAACGGGATAATCCTAGGTCGGCCAGACTAGAAGCCCCTAGAAGAGAAATTCCCATAGCCAACCTAATGCCAAGGCGTGTTCTTAGGGCTCCCCAAAGAGTCCCTAGAGAAAAATACCAAGACCCACCCTATGAAGACTATGATGGCAATCAACCTATTCGGTATCAAACCCATAAGGTGTGAATGGACCTCAAGGAGTTTCATGGGAGGCAAGACCCTGAAGCCTTTCAAGATTGGTTGAATGCTCTAGATGACTACTTTGATTGATTTAGCCTTCCCGAACCTAGAAAGCTGCAATTGGCCCGCTTCAAACTAGTGGGGGATGCTCGTGATTGGTGGCGTAACTATGAATATAGTCTCATGAGGAGTCGTAGAGAACCCACTACTTGGGAGGAGATGAAGGAAGAATTGAAAGAAAAATATTTGCCACGATCCTTCCAAAGAAGGTTGCATGACCAGCTGAATAATCTTCGACAAGGCACTATGAGTATGGAAGATTATGTCTATCAGTTTGACCAATTGTGTGCACGGTCAAGTTCACGAGACAATGATGATCAAATGATATCTCGGTTCCGTTTGGGACTGCGACTTGAAATTAGAGAAAAAATGGGAGTGGTTGATATTGTTAGTTTTAACGACTGTGTTGATAAAGCTTTCCAAGCCGAGGACCTTTTGAAGTCAACACCAAAGCCCACCTCCAGTTCTTATGAATTGAAGCACCCTACACCAAATAGTAAAGCCATAGGGACTAAATCTCATGCTACTCCAACGACAGATAAAGGTAGAACTCCCATGGTAGCAGCTACGGATGTGAAATGCTATCACTGCAATGCATATGGTCACTTTGCTAGAAATTGTCCACAAAAATTAAAGGTAAACTCCTTAATTGCTGCAATCGAGGCCAACCCAGATACACAGGTATGTGAACCACAAAGTGATGACACTTTTGTTCCTAATACGGATGTCATGGATGATGGTGAGGATTCATATGGAATCCATATAATCAGCAGTATGGTTTTGATTGCCTCAAAAATAGATGTGGATAATTTTGATGCCTTTGCTAAAGCTCCAGGGATTGAGAAAGGTGACCACAGTTCTGATGAAGACCACGGTATTATGGAGACAATTGCGAAAAATGAAGAATTGAACAAGATAGTCCCTATGAATACCACGATTTCACTTGACTTTCCTCAAGATGTTGAGCATCTTGACTTTGTGATACCGTCTAAATATCTTGAAGAAAGTGGACCCAAAGTGATGGATTTTCTTCCAACATTGCAAGGACAACCAAAATTTCAAAATCAAAAGACGTTGCCTACTGAACCCACTGAAATCATTCTTCATCATTATCGAACTCGTGGACGAGTTCATTTTAAGTGGGGGGGAGTTGATGCAGTCCAAGAAGCAACCAGCCCAAGGTACCGTCAACATGGGCCCGGGCCTAGCCCACATTGTTCACGTGAACACTGTTCACGCGGTACTGTTCACGTGAACAGTACCAACAGCATTAGTTATGACTCTTTTGATTAGTTTCCTAATTTTCATTTTACTTATTTCCATTGTTTAGTTTCCTAAAAATTAGGCTAGTTAGTTTAGAAGTCTTAGTTGCTTGGAGACTAAAACTTGCCTAAAATCGAGTTTCTTAATTCCAGTTTTTAGAAACTTTCCTATTTCTATGTTTTAAAAACTTCCTAAGTTATAAAGGAGGTTTAGCTTTTCCAAATTTCGTTCTTTCCTATTTTATTTGTAATGTTTCAAAGCTATAAATAAAGAGAATGCAGGCTGGCTGCAGTAGAGAGAATTTTCCAGAAAAAAAGAGAGTGAAACTCCTATTTTCTGGTTAAGTCTCCAAGGTTGTGAGACTCAACCGAACTCTATTTCCTTTGTTCATTTGCATTCAATACTCCTATTTTGTTCTTTGTTGCTAGTTATATGTGAAACACTCAGCACCAATTAGAGGAAGTAAAAACCAAATCAGCAGCCGACATCCTTTGAACCTGCCCAGGTTTTGGCGACACCAGGTACAGCAAGGTTACAAAGCTCATAGCTCCTTCAATTCTTTTCGAATCATTCTCAAATTTTGAAGGGTGTTCATAACTATTATAAAGGCCATTCAACCCAAGTTTCATCAATTTCTGATGGTCGGATTTCCAGATAAGAATTTTTTTCTACGAAACAGACCTCGAAACCGACACCTCGATCCTTGGTCCATAGGGAGATATAGGTTAAAGAAAAGGGGAATATGCATTGCACCAAACCTCTACATACCAAATCTTTGAAATTGACAATGCATTTTGCAAGCCATGACAGCAAAGATAATTGAGAAGGATACCAATTGCTCTCTTGAGAATCTTAAATTACCTTCCTTCGCTTCATTTTCAAGCAGTTCAAACATAATAGACTTAAAACCCGTTTCAGTTCAATAACATGGAAAGGATGATATACTGGGACTGGTAATTGAATGAATCCAAAATGACCTGCAACAGTCCAAGAATGGAATATGTTTCAAAGACAAAATGGACAAGTACTGAATAAAGATCATACACCAACTGTTAAATGCTAATATGTTCTTTGTCTCTGATTTCATTAAAAAACAGATAACTAAGTGATTTGTTAAAAAAAAATGAAAAACTAAAAAAAGAAACTGGACCCGGTCACATACCTTCACATTTTCCAGGTTCAGCAGTACCACAAGATTCACATTTACCAGATTCTAAAGGCAGACCAAGGAAAGGATTTGTGAGCTGACTAGGATGAGTAATAGGACAATCGCTGATGGATGAGGTACACTACAAAGAAGAAAGCAACCAATTAGCAGAATTGTACACAGATAGTAAGAAACAGACAGTAACACTACAAAGAAGAAAGCAACCAATCGCTGATGGATGAGGTACACTACAGTAACATGTTTTGTCCTCTAGCATATGGCATGCACTTAAGGATTTGCAACCCTGTACCAAAATCCAAGATTTAATATTTAGATACAGACTGCATTTGGATAAATTGTAGTCTGAATTGCAAACCCAAAGATTGGTCTTGAGATTGTCTTGTGGTTAGTCTTATCCTGATTTGTAACTTATGGATTATATACCTTATATACAATCAATCAATTACAGATCATGAAAAATGAGATTTGAGCTCATAATTCCATCTTTTGACCCTCAACCATAATTGGCAGAGCAAGCATACTCTTCCATGGGCATCACAATTACGACGGACCAGTTGTCCACACTTTAATGCCACATCAAACTAACTGCACAACTTTTTACAAGCTAAACAAAATTAGGGTTGCAGATTAGTGAAACAGAATTGAATTCATATAACATGGTTTGCTGAAATGGGTAAAGATTGCAGCACAAGAATTGGGAAGCCCCAAGTGCCTAAAATTCATAGCGGGAGCACTAAATGCAAATACTCATTAAATTGAGAGTACCTCTAATAATTTTTATAGGGTTTATTTATTTAAAATAAAATTACTGAAATAAACAAAGTAATCTACTAAATTAAGTAGTTAATAGTGATGGAACTAGAACAAAAGATCAAATGCATATTGTGGAGAATACAAACACACACACACACACACACACACACACACACACACACACACACACACAAACACACACGCACACACACACACACACACACACACACAGAGGGCACTGGTGAAGGGGGATGTTGGAAGGTGGAAGCCCTTGTCTGGGTAGCAGAAGCTTGAACATCAGGAGGGAGGGAGAGAGAGAGAGAGAGAGAGAGACATACAGAGACAGACAGACAGAGAGGGAGTGGGGGTTGAAGAAGGCCAGAAAGGGTAGTGAAGTCCCCGTTTTGACAGAGGCATTCTCCCTTGCATGACAGGAGTTCAGTGCGTTTGATGAATAGAGACACCCAGATTTAGGATCCAATAGAGAGAACCAGTGCCAATTTTTTGTTTAATAGGATGATTTACACAAATGCCATGAGAAAGAGAGATCCATGGCTGGTGGGTGAACAAAGAAGGAATAATACCCTTATTTGACCACTCTCTTTATCAGTATATCTCTATTTCTTTTTTTCCCAGCAACAAAATAAATCATTTCATTCATCTATAACCATATGTATGAACTATGAAGCTATACAAGTGTTTTTAATTTTTAAACCTCTACAAAAAATGTTACCCCACAAAATAGACTTGTAACAACAAAAATCCTTATGAAGTATGAACATACAAACTGCCCCCTTCCAAGTTAATTTTCGAGCAAGAAAAACCAATTGGAAACAAGGATACCCTAGAAATGCCAAAAAGCATTTAAGTTTGACAGAGCCCAATCAAATAGGTAAGAGCCATTGTCAGCACAAAGTCTGCGGAAAAATCTTGAGTGGTATTCAAAACTCCTATTCTTTATCGGTATATCTCCATTTCTATTTCATAGTTAGATTACCAAGCTGCCCTTCAAAAATCATTGATAAGTGCCATCTGTTTTTTTTTTTTTTTTTGTGTGGTTCCAATCCCAAAACAGGGCATTTTGTAATCCGGATCCAGAGCATTTTGTAATCCCAGTCCCCGGAACCCAATTGGATTTGATACTAAACAGAGCCACTTCAGCATGGATTGGATCCCCAGTCCGGATTGTGATCTTGGATGCTATACCAAACACCCCCTTCATTTACTTTCTATGGTTTCATCGATTTACTATCTTCTGCAGTGTAATACACCATTTAAACATAATAAAAAGCTAATAGACCTAATTTTAAGCATTTTGTAGGGGCTCCCCATGCTAGTTGCTTTTTTCACCACAATTATATCAAAGTGTTAACACTAAATACTAAATATTAATTCTGATGGCTCAAAATAAATTATTGAACAACACTGAGAATGAAGACTAATCTGAGGAACTAACAAGAGGATTTCTCCATCCATGCCTACGTTTAGTTCAGTAGATCTTTTTGTTTAGCAATATCAGGCCATTGTCAAATAATTGGAGACACAGTTTAGACTCTAGGTGGTCTATACCTTATTGTTCATACAAAAATGGATCCTTTGATGAGGATCAAACATCAACACATCCATAATTTTCCGTCTTAACATACTGAAGAAATACAAAACCAGAAAACCATAAACGGAAAAGTATAAAATTGCAGTAGTGCAATTTAAGTTCCTCTACAGTCCATTAATCTCATGCAACCAGTTACAACCACCAGATAGATAGGAACAGGAAAAGTTAACAGAGCACATAGACCATGAAAAATGAATCTATAGGGTATTATAAGGATCTAAAAGATTAAAAGAAATCCCAAAATGAGAGGCAAAATTTTTCCAAATTACTCTAGTATATTGTAAATAGGCGACAATCATGAATCAAGTACCGATAATGCTGACTCAGAACTCAAACACCTACTTACCTCCCCATAGGAGGAACCGACTTGCAGGAATTTTCAGAGAAAAGAGAAAATACAAGTAAATGGAAAATTAAAGGTAAAATTGACTAACAATTTCCTGAGGAGTTGCTAAACTAAATCTGATGCTGTTTATTCTTCCATCTACAACAAGTGGTGATAAAAGGTTCTCCTCCATCTCTTCTATCATAAAACCTGCATCTGTAAATTGAAAAAAAATATAAAAAAAAAGCTATCAATGTGATCTCAAAAGGAAGGGGCAGTACAATCATAAAACATCAAGAACATGAGCAAATATTTGGAAAAGATAAATAGAAAGGACAAAATGTTATTGGGGATTTGGGGTTGCCAAATAATTTTTAACCAGAACAAGCTTAATTAGTTCTGCACAAACAAGAAATATTAAATGTCCCAAACGACCAGATTCAGTAAGACTTAAAACATAGCACTCTTCCAATAGTTGGACAATCCTACAGAAGCAGCTTATGAGAATGGGAAGTGGAAACTGTGTCATCTCACTACTTCCCTGACCTCTGTCCTGACAGGTGGGGTTATGTGTTAAGAGGAAAACAATCAGACCTGGGCATTCCCCATTAATATTAACAATCACCTCTCATCTGTGTGATTTTATGGTCCTCTTAGCAGCAGTGGAGCTCTCCAAGGACAAATGAAGATGGTGCTGATTAGGGGAAGGATAAGGATACAAGGATCAACTGATGCTTTGTCCTCTTCCATCATATTAAATGTTTGACAAAGGGAAAGCGGATTGGTCATGACGTTCGCCCTACGATTACAGCGCACTTCAAACTTTTTCTGATCTAACTGGTCTTGGATGGCCTGCCCCGAACACATTCAACTTATTGGCTCGTCCGACCTGGCAGCATTCATGAGTACTCATTCAACTGTCCCTCAGAGACACGGTCAAGAAGTGCCATGCAACATTCTTATTAGCTCAGGATAGAAGCAGATGTCCTCCTGCCACTACACATTGGAATTTGTGGGCCAAAAGGAATCATAGTTTGTCAAGGCACCAAGGGAGCCAATTACTGTCCAGGAGCCTTGGAGCGTAGTCACCTAGACGGGACTAAGCAAGGCCTTATTGATCAAGGCACGCATAAATAGGGTTTAGTTGAGGACCTTTCAGGTTATGGTAGTACTGTTTGTTATTATATTGAAGGTGTTAATATTTAGTCTACTTAGTAGTTGTACAAAGTATAAACTAAAGAGGAGACATGAAGCTCACTCAAGTCAAAACAAGCAATAAAAAATCAAGTATTCGGTTTCAAGTGCCTACGATTTTAGAGCTTCCCTACTTTCCTTTTTTTCAATTTTAAACCCTCAATTTTCCTAGATTTCCAATTTTAACCCCTTTAAAGATACGATAAGCTGAAATAAGGTGCACCATAAAAGCATACAGACATAAATGAGTTTAAAAAGAAATAATAAACCCAAAATGGCACCAGCCTTGGTCAAAAACCCACCAAGATGACCAAGACGACCAAGACGACACTCAGGCAAGGCCTTGGGACGACCAAGACGACACCCAGGCAAGGCCTTGGCAACCAAGGCAATTGCCAAGTTGTAAAAAAATAGGGAAGGGCAGGCCTTTCCCTGAATCGTCTAAGGCCTAGGCGAGGCCTTGACAGCAATGAAAGGAATAGAAGGAGGGAAAGAGTTGGAAATTCTGATTGCTCATGTCATATGGTTGAGATCAATGGTTCTTCAGCTGCTAGTACCAAGTCAAGACTTCGAATCTAACTGGACCCTTTTTTTCTTGAAAAAAGGATGGATTACTGTACAATTTGTTCCCTTTGTGTACTCTGAGCAACTTCAACCACCTTATGTATGCTTTGTCTAGATTTCTCACACAGCCTTACTTTTCTTTTTCTTAACTTTAAAAACTGATCTTTTACTGAAAGACAAAAGAAGTCAGCGTTATTGCTCAGACTTCCAGAGTAACAACTAAGCTTTTCAAAATCATGCCATGCTTGACCATAGCATTAGAAAATGGAAACAGTAAAAGAAAGTAGGGAAATACCAATAAAGGGCAGGCGGATAGGGAGCAAATTTTGACTTCTTTGATATTGTAAGTGATCTCAAACTTCTGCATTGTGAACACTAAGACACATTTAGGTCTCTATAGGTCTCTATGAGAGGACAACAAAGAACTTTAAGGAGCACAAGGGTAAACACATAGGGGCAAGAATGAAGATGACGTTACAAAATAGTTGTCAGACTACCAAAGGGAGACACAGCAGTGGCCAGCCACCTTGACACCTAGATAATGCCTTGGCAAGGCCAGAGCACTGAAGGCAAATACCATATGACAGAAGCCATAATTTCCAGGTATTTGTCATCCTGTAAACATAAATATAATGTAGGGTTATAAATGTTAAAATATAAAACATAAGGGAGTAAAGGCAGAGTGGTCATATCGGGCCAATACGTATCGGAAATTACGCCAACCAAAAAAGTACTCGTGAAAACAATACAGGAAAAAAATAAATTAAAAAAAAAAGGTGTCTCAGGTTGAATCGACTGGAGACAGTCAATACAGGTCAATGGGACCCGAGACACACAAAATGTCTCATGCTTATAAGCCGCAACCATGTCTACAACTCAGGTAGAAGAAAACTCAATGAGCAACAGCGGTAGCAGAATGACAGAAGCCACGACCATGCCCAGCAGAGCATATTGTAGCATGCAACCATGCTCAAAAGAGAGCACAAAGCTGTCGTGGTTGAACCATTTTGGATTTTTGGGGTTGCCATTGAAGCGCAGCCCATGGCAAATTAGGGTGCCAGAGTGAGCCTTCTTGATGCTCTATCCCACCGGCCACTGCCCCACCCCTAGCTCCTCTCTTCTTGTTTTTTTTTTTTTTTTTTTTTTTTTGGGAGGGGGGAATGAATGTGTTAACAACGCCCTAAACAGAAAAGAGAAACCTGCCTATCCAACAGGATAGAGCCAACCTCCTTACAAAAATTAGGCTAGCAGCCCAAACAAAAAGAAACAGAAACGAACGAAGGGGGACCCAAAAAAAAAAAAAAAACCCTCACATAGTTGTTAAGATCCCAAGAGGATATGTAATCCTAACCGCATCCAAAGAAGGTTAAGATAATGGCATTATAGCTCCACACACATCGCAAACAATTGATTTTAAAATCTGGCCAAAATATCTTATTTTGCCGCCCACATTCCTCAAATTCCTCCCTGTTGAGAGGAATAATTAACTTGTCTAGAATGAAAGAGGTCAGCTTCATTTATAGAGTAAAAAGATTTCCATGAAAGGTAAGAAAGAAACGTAAAAGAAAGACCACGAAACGAAAGTAGATGAGGTAAGTGAGGAATGAGTTAACACTCATATCACCACATACATCAAAATTGAACATAACCCATATTCTCATATTATAAGACTTCCCCTTAAGTTGGCGCATAAATATTACACATGCCCAACTTGCAAACTATGGAATGAAATAATTTAACACTTAATCCTTTGGTAAAAATATCAGTTAATTGATCTCCAGTTCTGACAAAAGGAACACAGATCAATCCTTAATCCAGCTTCTCCTTAATAAAATGACGATTGATTTCCACATGTTTGGTGCGATCGTGCTGGACAGGATTGTGAGCAATACTAATCGCAGACTTGTTATCACAATAGAACATCATAGGTAACAAAAAAAGAATAGCTAAGTCACTCATCAGTTACTTGAGCCATATTAACTCACAAATGCCACGAGACATAGCCCAGAACTCAGGCTCAGGGCTAGACCGGACAACAACAGCATGTTTCTTGCTTCGCCAAGTAAACAAGTTGCCGCTGACAACTGTACCATACCCAATGGCAAAAAGAAGATTGTCAAAGGAGCTGCCTCAATCAGCATCAATGAAGACCTCAATCCATAGGTGACCATTAGAGGAGTACAACAACCCTTTGCCGAGAATCGACTTCAAGTAACGCAAGATGCGTAGCACAGCTTCCCAATGGGTAGTATAAGGATCATGCATACATTGGTTGGCCATACTAACAGCAAAAGCAATGTCAGGGCAAGTGTAAGAGAGATAGATCAATTTGCCCACTAACCTCTGAACCCATATCAACAGGATCCATCCTTGTTAGAGACGAACATTAGGTTTGAGTGGAGTATCTGAGGGCTTACAACTAAGCATCCCTGTCTCTGAAAGAAAATCTAATGTATATTTCCTCTGGGGCAGGAAAAGATCCATAATGGAGCAACCAACCTCAATGTTAAGGAAATAACATAACTTCCCAAGGACTTTGATCTCAAACTCTTGACCTAGATAAGTCTTCAAACGCGCAATCTCCCCTAAATCATTTCCAATGGCCACAATGTCAAACACAATAATAAGAGCAACCTTATCACCGGATCGCTTAACAAGAAGGGTATAGTCATGGTTCTGAGTGTAGCCATTTGACACCATTGCCCTATGAAAGCAACTGAACCAAGCACGAAGAGATTGTTTTAGGCCATAAAGGGTCCAGTTAAGCTTGCATACCTTCCCTTGTGTTGCTAAGGTCAAGAACCCAGGAGGAACATTAAGGTATAGCTCATTTTCAAGTTCACCATGGAGAAATGCATTCTTGAAGTTGAGTTGTTGCAGTTCCCAACCCAAATTAACAGGACATGAGAGAAGTACTCGAACAGTGTTTAGCTTTGCAACAAGTGCAAAAGTATCCTGATAGTCAATGCCATAAGTCCAAGTGAAGCCATGAGCCACTAACCGGGCCTTGTACCAATTCACAATACCATCCATGTTCTGCTTTACTACGAACACTCACTTACAGCTCACAGTATGTTTCTGGAGAGGAAGAGGAACCAAGTCCCAACTACCATTCTTCTTCAGGGCTTGCATTTCTTCAACCATGGCCTCCTTCCACCGAGGATCGGTAAGAGCCTCCTGCCAATTTTGAGGAAGAGAAACAAAAGACAAAGAAGACACAACAGTCTAATAAGATGAGACAGAGAGTCATATGACACCACTTGAGCAATAGGGTGATATGTACAAGATCTTGTACTTCCGGACAACAATGGGTAAATCAAGAGATGGGTCAGCAAGATTTGGAGGAGCAGGTGCAAGATTACCAGATAGAGAAGGACCTGGATCAAGAGATGGTGAGAAGCTGGGTAGAGGAAGTGGAGTGGTGGTGTTGTCTAGGTGTTGCTGCTACTACTGAGGATGCCAAACATAGACTCCGGAGTTTTGTATCTCCCCCTGGACTGGCGCAACCACCGGAGACACTCCCTCAAGTAATGGAGCAATTGTCACATCTTCACTATCACCAAGTACCACAATGTTTATGTAGTCGAAGACAATAAGGCCTTTTATGAACTCACGCATGCTCCCTTGACATCAGGCACCTTCCATATACCAACCTCAGTTAATCTATCTCTTAGGGGATTCCATCCGTGACTGACTCTTTGAGGATTTATGATTCCCTGATTGTCGATGTAGTTTAAGACACACCAATTCCCTAACTCATGATTTACTTCATGTTTTTATCATATGCACATGTCAACAAGGCCGAAAAGGCTTACCACAAGCAGCTCCCACTGTTAGAGACAAATATCATTCTAAATCTCAGTCAAAACATGTGGTTGAAGGAGTTACACTCCAGTCAAACCTTGTTTGGAGTACGTGAATGCTATTTAAAGTCATCATCAATGGAAATAATTATTTGGGCATCAAAACAAAAGATTATTTGGCATAATTCTAGTTTAAGTGATGCTTTATTATAATAAGATATATGAAATTTTTAGATTTGAGAAAAAACATAGCGTTTGAAAGTTAAAAATTGGCCCTGCAACCAAAAAAGGATGAGTAATTTTCTTCATATTGTTTATGATGAGTGCCACCAACATTAAGTTGGTACTGGTTCTAGTATCTTATTGTCTTGCATTCCTTGTTCTTACTTAATTGTTCTCTATGTATTGAACTTCTCCATATTAAGCATACAGCTCATGTGTTACTTTCATACTATATTACCTAGATACTTTAAAATTGAACTTCTCCATATACGATAAACATAAAATTCATGTGTTACTTACATACTATGTTAACTGGACACTTCAAAATTGGAGGCCGCACCCATATCCAACTTGTGTGGACAGATTCTGATAGTCAGAACTACACACACATACACACTCTGATGCAGCAACCAAGTACAAGCTATAGTACCAGAGAACGAAGAAGACAAGACCAGAATCATAGTCTCTCTAAGAATCTTATTCCTAGAATCCTAGTCAAAATCTTATTCTCCTGGGAATTCTACTCGTAACCTAAATCTAACTCTTAGTCTAATTTGGAGTTTTGTAAGATTTGAAATAACTGTAAACACCCTAGACTAAACAGATCAAGGCAATACAAATAATTTATTTAAACATAAAAAGGGAAACTACCCAGTTTTCGGCCCTAATGTTTAGCATTTTTTGGCACAAAATGGCATTTTAAACTACCCCTAAACTAAACATAATATGTAAAGATAATAAGAGTAAATTAATTACAATAAAATAAACTCTCAAAAGTCCTCTGATCTCATTTTTGGCTCTTTGCCTATAATATAACTTGTATGTGGGTCATTGGTTTGGTGTTTGATAATAAGGAGTGAGGCCAGCACAACATGCCGAATATAAATGAAGTCAAGTTCCTCATTGACACGGGCATAAATGTAACGCTCAAACCTCCGCACAATCGTCAAGATATTGTCTTCTTTGGTCCATGAACCTCAAGGCTTTAAAACGCGTCTATACATGTTGGGAAGGCTAAGGAATATCAACTAGCCTAGTCTCTTCCCCTAACCAATGTTGGACTAAGTTTGTGCACCCTTATCGATCTCCCGAACCACTAGGTACTCACCGTGTCTTGGTGAGGGCCCCTCAATGATCTCCCAAAACGGTTGGTACTTGCCGTCCTCAGGTGTCACATTCTCTCCCCTTCGGGCACAACGTCCCCGCTATGGCCCCACATAGTGTCAGGGTCCTCTCTGATACCAATTGTAACGCCCCAACCTCCGCACAACCGTCAAGATATTGTCCTCTTTGGCCTATAGGCCTCAAGGCTTTAAAAGCGTCTTTACATGTTGGGGAGGCTAAAGGTTATCAACTAGCACAACCTCTTCCCCCTAACCAATGTGGGATTACGTTTGTGCACCTTTATCAATCTCCCAAACCACTTGGTACTCATCGTATCTTGGTGGGAACCCCTCAACGATCTCCCAGAATGGTCGTTACCTGCCGCCCTCAGGTGTCACAATAAGCACACATGCTCTTCTAGTGACATCCTTGCTGACATGGTCTAATACTACGAACTTCTTATCCCATGCTTACCACGGACTCCTTTCACACGATCAAATTGAAAGGTAGTGCCTTAGATTGATACGGCTTTCTTCTGCAATTCGGTAAAGAGCACATTTTATGTATTCGGAACTTGAATAACTAGAGAAGTACTGAACTATCTATATGCACACTCGCACACTCATAAAATTTATTGCTTTTTGTTATGTCCAAATCAATATAAACATAAGAAACACATAGTAAATAATTAGTATAATATTAAATGCAAATCTCTTTGTAATTAAACATATTTTCTTTCTTTTTTTATGTAAATAATAATCATATTTGTCAAGTTGTCAACAAACGGTTATGCCCATTCCAAGAATATATACTATGGCTAACCCCCAAACTAATAGATGTTCTCTTATCTACTTGGCCTATCTCTAATGCCAAATTAGCAATACATTCATGCAGCATCCTATGTAAAGAACCCGTTTGACCATCGCTTCATTTTCTAAAAAAAATCCTGACCACCTTTTCCTAATCACTTCCTCTTATAAGTCAATAAAAAATAAAAATAAAAAGATCCCCCTGCATTGTAAAAGGCCAATTAGCAGACTTGGCCATCGACTCATTCACCAAGGGCATTCCAAAAGCTTCGGCACAGTTGTTGACCAAAGGTAAGCACTTTGTCCATTGTACCAATGACAACCCAACATAACCTTGACCAAATTTTTAAGCTATAAACAAATGAAAATCACATCTTCCATCCTTGCCTATGCAGCAGGAATACATACAACGCAAGTCTGTAACTCTCTTCTTTCTCATAAATCTGTAACCTAATAGAACACGAAGTTATATTTTCCCAGCAGAAAATGGACCAAAAAAAAGAAGAAAAAAAAAAGATACCAGTTAGCCAACCAAACACAAAGCTAAACCGTAAATGCAGCGAAATGAGGTGGGAAATTAGAACCATAGTAGCTACTCTTACTCCATAAAAGGAAAAATAAGCAAAAGAACCATACAAATAATGTGGGGAAAAGAAAAGCGATGCAGTATCAAGGGCCTGCTCCACCTTCCTTCCTTCTTCAATCTAACTACCTAGGTATCAAAACAAACCATAAACGATCAAAGAAAACAGAATGTGAGCGACAGAATGGGGAAAACAAAATGCATTCGGTTAACATACAGTCAAATGACGACGATACTCCACTCGTTCGTCCCCTTACTTCAACAACGACAACGGATTCCTATACTTCTAAGAGTCCCAGCAATGTCTGCTCGTCGACACCGTTTACCATCCCTCGAGCTCAAGCTAAACCGTAAATGCAGCGAAACGAGGCAAGAAATATAGAACCATAGTAGCTACTCCTACTCCATAAAAGGAAAAACAAAGTAAAGAACCATACAAATAATGAGGGAGAAAAGAAAAGCGATGCAGTACTAAGGGCTTGCTCCTCCTTCCTTCCTTCTCCAATCTAATTACCTAGGTATCAAAACAAGCCATAAACGATCAAAGAAAACAAAAATATGAGCAACAGAATGAGGGAAAGAAAATGCATTCGATTAACATACAGTCAGATGACGATATTCCCTCGTTCGTCCCCTTCTTCAACAACGACGACGGATTCTTATCCCTCAAAGAGCTCCGATAATGGCTGTTCGTGGACTCCGTTCACAATCTCTCGAGCTCAAACACCGAAGTACTGAAATGTATGAGTGTAGAGTAGAATAAAAAACAAGGAGAATGGGGCAAAAAGAAGCAGGAAAAATGAGCGTCACCTATCTGTGTTATGCTCAAGTGTCAACACCTAATTATATAGAAAGGATTCTAACGACGCTGGCGCAGCCTCCACTGCCAGTTTAGATAACCTTTTTCCCCTTTTAAGGCATATAGCTCTACAGCCTCTACTGCCGCGTCAACATTAGGAGTCTCAGATGTGGGCCCGTGACTCAAATTGTTATTAGGGCATTTATTGACACTTTTGACCCTTTCCACTAGGGGTGTAAATATGGAACTGAGAAGTGGACCGTAACTGGCCAGCCAGATTACCGAAACTGGCTCATCCTTTAGCTTATTAGGTCTGTTCTAGGGTTCAAATTTTGAAATCGATTTCCTTAACGGGTGGGTTTTAAATGGGACCAGTTTCCCAATAGGTCCAGAACAGCTGTTCACCATTTTTTTTTTTTTTTTTTGGTAAAAGCTGTTCACCACTAGCATCTTAAAACAGTTGAAGAATTGATTTAATTCTTAAAAAAAAAATTATTCAGATGATCTAGATGGACTTGTACACCATCGATGTGGTGTGAGATGGTGATGGAATCCAAGGAAAATAACCAAAAGAAAGCCCCATTGGACCTTATCATAGGCCTTTGACATGTTAATCTTAAAGGCTATATTATCAACAGTAAAATTTTACGTGTAATATTTTATATATAATTTTTTTTTTCAATATTGAATCTCTAAGGGGAGGGAAAAGGAACTTCGTCTTTCTTATACTACTGAAAATAAACACTGAAAAAAAAAACTTTACATATAAAATGTTATACATAAAATTTTATATCAAAACAAACGTAGCCTATAAAAGAAATGAGAGATCTCATGAACAAGGATGGTATTTGTCAGAAATTTGTCTAGCCTTGATGTCAATGGGATTGGAAGTGTATAAAGATATCCAAGATGAGTGACAAAATGGTCAACCATTTTAGATGGGTTAAAAATGTATTGCCTAGAGCCATCTAGTGCGTGTTTGGTAACACTCTGACTCTGGTTCCCTGACTCTTGCTCTGGAGTCATTTTTGAACTCCCATTTTTTTCTAGAGCTTATTGAGAGCAGGAGCCTATTTGGTAACGTTGTTCTGGAATCAGTTCCAAAGCTCATTGAGAGCATGAGGTTGTTTGGTAAAAATGAATCTGGAATGGATTCCAGATCTGGTGATGGTGGCGGTGGTGGGTGGTGGGTGGTGGGTGGTGGGTGGTGGGTGGTGGGTGGTGGTGGCAATGGTGGTGGCAGCAGTGGTGGTTGCGGCGGTGGTGGTGGGTGGTGGGTGGTGGCAGTGGTGACAGTGGCGGTGGCGGCGGCGGTGGCAGTGGCGGTGGCGGTGGTGGCTATGGTGGTGGTAGCGGTGGTGGTGGTGGGTAGTGGGTGGTGGATGGTGGGGGTGGTGGCGGTAGTGGGTTATGACTTTCGACTCTCTCTTTTGGCTCTGACTCTGGAAAAGCAATTATTTTTTACTCTCAAATTTTGGCTTTGAGAGTTATTTTTTGAACCGGTGGACTCCATGGGAGCTGGAATCAACATGGTATTACCAAACACTTTCTGGCTCCCAAATGGCTCCCTAGGAATCCAAATCAAAAACAGAGTGGGAGCAGAGTGTTACCAAACAAGCACCTAGTGATTATAAATATTTGGTATTTCAATCCCCTTTACAAGCACAAGTCTCTAAACTTTTGGAATCAAAAAAATTCCTCAGCATAAGTCCCTAGACGGATATGGACAGACATAGATATGGATCCGGATGTGATTGGAATCGGGTAACCTGTCTGGATTCTGATAACCCTAAATGGATACGTATGCGAATCAAATTCGGATTTTCAACTATCCATTTACATTTATAATTTATGTATGTTGGACTTTTCTCCCATGTTCTCCGTTCATGTTTCTAAGTTGTCTTAGTTGCTTTATCCAAAAAAAAAAAAAATTGTCTTAGTTGCATGATTTTCTTTTCCTCATCCTCTAGAACCTAGCAAATTTTAAAATTATTAGTTGGATATCTATTTGGACTGGATAGATTTTCTTTCGGATTATCCAAATTCGAATCCGGGTACCCCTCACTAAATACGAATATGAATCAAATACAGATTTTCGACAATCCATTTACATTCTTAATTAAAACCTAATGTAAAAAAGAGACATCCGACAACAACCACATGCCACCTTTCTAACCTCGAGATTCAATGAAGCAAATTGAACAATAATGCATAAATTTATTGTAGGAAAAGTATGTTATAGAGTAAGTTTGAGACTATTACAGAGTTACAAAACACAAAATAAATATTAATAACATTTAAGGCAGATCACTTACAGTATTTATGAAGTAAAATTAACAATATGGATAGGGCTGAGTCGTGCCACCGGTCACTATCCTTAAAATTAATTCAAGATAAAACAGCCCCAAAGTCGAAGCTTCTTCCACTTAGGTTGCACTCCAACAAGTGGTCTTCGTCAGAATCCCGACGGCTACAATCAATTCTCAAAGAGAAACCGATTGATTTTGATAACTATAAAAACAGAATAAGGCTGGAGGAGAGAGAGAGAGATAGAGTTGTGTACGGATAAACTGTTGTAACCTTATGCTAATGGACTTTTTTCATATTAATAGGAGAAGAAGTCCCAAATCAAAGGGTGTGATGGAAAGTTGTATCCATCCGACGGGTTGTGATGAAAGGGTGCGTCAGTAGAATAGAAGGTCAAGATTTAATCTCCCCAACGATCATAAAGATCAATGGTTGAGATTAAACTAATTTGAATTCGTATCTATTCAAACGTATTTATTCAAATACTTTATGTCTCTATGTATTCAAATACGTAGAGACATACCCTTTAAAAAAAATAAGCTAACGGAAGCACTCGCACCCGTGCCCGCGCCCGCGCCCGCGCCCCGACCCGGCCCGGCTCGGCTAGGCTCGGTGGGCGCGCGCGTGTGTGAAAAGAACCCCGGACCCTTCCCTCTAGAGGGCATCCTTTCATTTAAGGGCTCAAGATGTTATAGGTCACACACAATATATATATATATATATATATATATATATATATATATATATATATATATATATCCTCAATCTTACCTCTCCAAGCAATATGGGACTAAAAGAAGTCCTACAAGCTATGCCAACCAAAAAATACAAGTGGGGAAATTTCCCTCCAAAACCAAAATCAGAAAAGAGAGACAAAATTTTGAAACTTTTAGTTATTTTTGTTTTTAAAAATCTAAAAACCCAACAATTCCCTCACAAAATTCAAAATTTTGAAAAAAACAGAATAGAATGTTAATTGTATTAGGATATATAAGAGACGTCGTCGCAGATGTCTTTTGGACTTGAATCTACACTAGGTCTAATACATCACGCTACAGAGTACGGGTGAAGCCACGCTTCTTGAACCTTTCCTCAGTTGTGTAGCCGACTAACATACCAACCATCCCTTAAAATCCGACCCTCAAATAATTCCTTTCGTAAAAAGTGGACATTTTTCTTTGGCCTTGTCCCTATCTCAGATTCATGAATGTTTAGAGAGTTCACCCTTAAAACTCTAATCAGAGGTGGCCCCAACTCTTACATCCATTTAGGTCAGCCCATAGTGTGCACCACAGTTAACACACCCCCACATTCCAGTAGGACACTTGGCTTGACTAAGAGTCCCTATGACTCATCCTCTTTTCATTGTGGTGAATATTATCTTCCCATCTAACCAGAATGAGCAAGTTTTGATAATACTAATCAAGTCATCCAGTGACTTCGTTCTTACCCATTGAACCTAATTCCAGGGACTTCCTCTCACATAGGTTGGGTATCCGTCACATGACTTATGTCACGGGTTGTAGGCTCATTCCTTTAGATGCATCATGTATTATCTTGGTGGTCTGGGGCTTTGTAAATATGTCTGCCAGATTCAATTCTGACTTTACAAAGTTGATAGCTATCATTTCTTCACTAACATATTGTCTAACTAAATTGTGTCTTAGTCGAATATGTCTCCTTTTTCCATTATATACATTACTTTTTGCCTTAGCAATAGCAGCTTGACTATCACAATGTAGTGATATGGGTGGTACCGGCTTAGGCCATAATGGAATTTCAGTCACCAAGTTTTTAAGCCATTCAGCTTCTGATCCAGCTTTCTCCAAAGCTATAAATTCTGCTTCCATGGTAGAACTTGTACCACATGTTTGTTTAACCGATTTCCAAGAAATCGCTCCACCTCCCAAAGTGAAAACATATCCACTTGTAGCCAATGATTCTTCTGTATCAGAAATCCAATTGGCATCACAATATCTTTCTAATACTGTCGATTTTCCACTATAGTGTATCCCATAGTTTATTGTTCCTTTTAAGTATCTTAATAGCCTTACTAAAGCTTCCCAATGCTCTTTTTCAGGGTTATGAGTATATTGACTCAATTTCCCAACTGCTAAAGCAATATCTGGTCTTGTAGAATTCATCAAGTAAGATACTGAACCAATGATTTGAGAATACTCTTTTTGGGAAATTGGTTCACCTTTATGTTTTACAAGATAACTTCCAGACATCAAAGGTGTTTTAATAGATTTATACTCAAAATAACCATATTTTTTTAGTAGATTTTCTACATAATGTGCTTGAGATAATATTATCTCATCACATTTTCTGATGATCTTGATTCCAAGAATTACATCAGCTTCTCCCATGTCTTTTGTATCAAACTTAGACATGAGAAACTTCTTTGTTGTTTCCACTATGTCAAGATTAGATCCCATAATTAACATATCATCAACATATAATATAATAAATACACATTTTTCATTTGAAAATTTGCTATATACACATCTTTCAGAATTGTTAATAACAAAACCATTTGATACCAAAACACTATCCAGTTTCTCATGCCATTGTTTTGGTGCTTGTTTCAGACCATATAATGACTTAATTAATTTACATACTTTATGTTCTTGTTCATATGTGATACAATCCTCTGGTTGTCTAATATAAGTTTCTTTTTCTATGTTACCATTAAGAAAAGTTGTATTAACATCCATTTGATGAATAACAAGTTTATATGTAGAGGCAATAGCAAACATAGTTCTTATTGTAGCAATCCGAGCAACAGGTGAAAAGGTATCTGTTAGGTGGGAAAAATCTCATCCATTTAAAATCTTACACGTGTTAAGCTTCACCTTCGGAGCCGACCGCTCGGAGTGTCTTACGCTCGGCTTATGAGGCATTCGATATCTTGCCATCGGCCTCTCATGCGCCCGGCATGCCGCACTCGCCCTATGCCGTCTGGTTATCATTATCTATGGTAGCGCTCGGAGTCATAGCCATACCCGGCTACGTTTCCCAGTCGGTGGTCAGAGTCCTAATGTGATTATGCTACATCCGAGGAGTCATTCTCCCAGTTTGATACGACGCCGACTATTGCGGTCCGTGATTACTCACACATTGATATGTGTCAGTCCCAGAGCTGACCGACCTAGCTTCCTTGGCTAAGGTCTCCTACTCCTACTCGGAGTCTATCACACAGGTGTCCCACAGAGCGACACATGGCAATCCTATCGGCAGTCTACTCCCCTAAGTCCTGGTACCTCCATGCTTATTCTCAATCTATAAGTAGAGGGCAATCCCTCAAGGTAATCTCTTACGCACAAGTTACTAATTCACAGTCTCTCTCTTATTCATCATTCTCGCACGCTCAAACTCTCTCATTGTCCCACACTCTTTAAACTGGAGATAGCTTTCTGCTATCTCTTGACTGTTTACATTGGGAATCTGACTTAGGCATCGGAGTGTACTCGGGGCTTAGGCGCCCAACTCCTTTGTCTCATCTCTGTGATTGCAGGTAGTTCAGAGCGCGGACCGGCGGACGATTTCCAACCGTAACAGTATCAAAGTAGTTTATATTTTGTTTTTGTTTAAAACCTTTGACCACCAATCTTGCTTTAAATTTATCAAGAGATCCATCAGGCTTAAGTTTTTTCTTAAAAATCCGTTTGGTATCCAAAGTCTTTGTACCAAGTGGAGGGTTTACCAATTCCCAAGTATGATTCTATATAATAGAATCCAACTCACTTTTTATAGCCTCTTTCCAAAATACAGCATCAGGAGATGTTACAGCCTCCTGATATGTTAATGAATCTCTCTCAACAAAGTAAACAAGCATGTCATCCCTAAAATTGGTAGGTTTCCTTTGTCTTTTACTTTTTCTTATTTGATCATCCTTCTTGAAATCTAATTTATTATTATTTCCATTACTGAGAGCACTCAAATTATGATCTTTAGAAATAATATTATCAGAAGAACATTGATTATTAAATTGATATTTAATCATAGAAAATGTATATTCGAAAAATTTTGCATCTCTTGACTCAATTATGGTATTTGCATCAAACAGATTTTCAATAGATTTTAAAACCAAAAATCTATATGCAACACTATGTTGTGCATATCCAATGAAAATACAATCACAAGTTTTTGAGCCTAATTTTCTTTTCTTATGTTTTGGAATATAGACATTTGCTAAACAACCTCAAACTTTTAAATGATTAAAAGAAGATTTTCTTCCATGCCATAATTTGAAAGGTATTAAATCAGAATTTTTAGGAGGTATCCTATTTAAAATATAGCAAGCAGAAAGAATTGCTTCCCCCCACATATTTAAAGGTAAACCAGAACTTATTAAAAACAATTCATCATTTCCTTTAAAGTTCTATTTTTTCTTTCAGCAATTCCATTAGATTCAGGTTGATAAGGTGCCGTAGTTTCATGTATAATGTCACTTTCTTCACAAAATTTACTTAAGCTTTGAGTTCCATATTCAGTTCTCCTATCTCTTCTTAATCTCTTGATTGTTTTCCCTAATTTATTTTCCACTTCTTTTTTGTATGCTTTAAATGCATTTTCTGCTTCATCTTTTGTCCTTAAAAGATAAACCTTGGTGCATCTAGAATAATCATCTATGAATGTTATATAGTATTTTTTTGCCACCTCTTGACTCATGAGACCTAAAATCAGCAAGGTCACTATAGATAAGTTCTAAAAGTTCACTTTTTCTTTCAACTGTTTTATGAGGTTTTTTGGTCATTTTCGTCTCTACACAAATAGGACACTTATGATGTAGAGGTTCTGGATTTCTTTTAATAAATCCTAATTTTACAAGTCTTTTAATGTATGGTGCACTTCGGTGTCCTAATCTACCATGATATAAATCAAACGACTCAATCAAATAAGAGAAAGAAACATTTTCATTCATTACATTGTTAACACTTAGTACAAAAAGATCATTGGTCACATATCCTTTACCCACAAAAACATCCCCTTTTAACAATATTGCCTTATCAGGTTCAAAAATTAATTTCATTCCTGCCTTGTTGAGAAGAGAGCGTGACACCAGATTTCGATGAATTTCTGGAACATGTAAAACATCATTAAGCATGAGAGTCTTTCCAGAAGTTAATTTTAGAAGTATTTGTCCTTTGCCCATGACTTGAGATGTTTGAGAATTTCCCATATATACAAGATCACCATCACTAATCCTTGAATATTTCATAAATAAATTTCGGTTAGCGCATATTTGCCTAGTTGCACCAGTATCAACAACCCATTCTTTGGGTTTCTCCACAAGATGTACTTCAGTCACTACCGCCGCAAATTGATTTTCTTCAGTAAGATTCACTCTAGCCTTGTCATTACCCTTGTTGTCACCACTCTTGTTCCTTTTGTAAAGTCGGCATTCTTTCTTGAAATAACCTTCCCGCAAAAGAAACATGTGCCTTTTGGCTTCTTGAACTTATTGTCCTTCTTCATGTGACGAGACTTATTGGGTTGCTCTCTTCCTCGTTTCTTGGACTGTTCTTCTTTCCCGGACTCTACAAGGTTTGCCTTAGATTTGAATTCCTTGGCTTTTTCTACCTTGTCTTTTTCCCGGTTCTTTTCTTTAATCTTGACTCGAACAATGATTTGATCAAGTGTCTAGTCCTTGGTTTTATGCTTCATATGAGATTTGAAGTCATTCCATGAAGAGGGTAGTTTCTCAATGAGAGCCCCAGCCACAAATGTATCAGGTAAATTAATCCCTTCCTTAACCAGATTTCCAACCAACACTTGGAACAGGTCGATTTGCATAGAGATGTTCATGTCATCTTTCATTTTAAAGTTTAAAAAATTTGCAGTAACATATTTCTTACTCCCTGCATCATCCAATGAATATTTTTTCTCTAATGCATTCCAGATAGTAGAAGCATATTCATAAGATGCATACACATTGTAAAGATCATTAGACAATGAGTTCAGAATCTTATTTTTGCATTGATAATCAGCCTCTATCCATGCCACCCGATTGGCTTTCACAATAGGATCATCCTCCTCAGCCGGTATGGGTTCAGACAGAGCAAATACCACTCCTAGTTTAGCCAATGCAAATTTCATCATCTGCTTCCACCTCTTAAAATTTGACCCATTGAATGGTTCAATTTTGTCAAACTCAGTCACAAGGCGTAATTTTTCCATTGATGGAACAACAGAAGCAGTCAAACTGGATTCAACATCCATGATCCCCAGTCTCAAACTGTGAATTAATCTTAAGAACTGTAGGAAAAGTATGTTACAGAGTAAGTTTGAGACTATTACAGAGTTACAAAAAGCAAAATAAATATTAATAACATTTAAGGCAGATCACTTACAGAATTTATGAAGTAAAATTAACAATATGGATAGGGCTGAGTCGTGCCACCGGTCACTATCCTTAAGATTAATTCACCCCTTATGTGCAAAGAGTTTCCGTGAGATTAATCCCCAAGATAAAACAGCCCCGAAGTCGAAGCTTCTTCCACTTAGGTTGCACTCCAACAAGTGGTCTTTGTCAGAATCCCGACGGCTACAATCAACACTCAAAGAGAAACCGATTGATTTTGATAACTATAAAAACAGAATAAGGCTGGAGGAGAGAGAGAGAGAGAGAGAGATAGAGTTGTGTATGGATAAACTGTTGTAACCTTATGCTAATGGACTCTTTTCATATTAATAGAAGAAGAAGTCCCAAATCAAAGGGTGCGATGGAAAGTTGTATCCATCCGACGGGTTGTGATGAAAGGGTGCTAATGGATAGACCCGCGCCTGCACCCCGGCCCGGCTCGGCGCAGCGTGCGCGCACGTGTGTGAAAAGAACCCCGGACCCCCCTTCCCTCTAGAGGCATCCTTTCATTTAAGGGCTCAAGATGTTATAGGTCACACAATATATATATATATATATATATATATATATATATATATATATATATATATATATATATATATATATATATATATATATATATCTTCAATCTTACCTCTCCAAGCAATATGGGACTAAAAGAAATCCTACAAGCTATGCCAACCAAAAAATACAAGTAGGAAAATTTCCCTCCAAAACCAAAATCAGAAAAGAGAGACAAAATTTTGAAACTTTTAGTTGTTTTTGTTTTTAAAAATTTAAAAACCCAACATTTATTAAGAGTAGGAGAAGCTTTTTAAGAAGATAGCTGAGTATCACACAAGAAAACAAAATTCGAGTGGTGGGATTTCATGAAGCATCTAACAACAGACAAGTGCGAGAAGATCTCAAACTCGTACAATTCCAACTCAAATTTTCATAGATTATGATAAATAATGAGTAACAAGGATTCATGCTTAATAATTGAAAATATATAGCAAGGATAATAGTAATATAGATAAGGGAAGCCAGAAACAATATGAGTTAAGAGAGTACAATAATGAGCAGTTGAAGATGGCCGTTACTCATGCTCATTTTGGAGCTCACTAACCCAGGATCTCCTGGGAAAGATGACTCCATGTTTCTTGAGGGTTTTAAGGAGCACACTATCAATTAGGTTGTGGAGAATGGCTAGGTCAGTTGCAATGTTGTTTAAAGGATCATCTTCTCCCCTTTCCCTCTTTGTTAGAGCAGGGGGTGGTTCCTCTATGATGGAGCAGGAAGAGGAACTTCTGGCGGGAAGTGGGTTGGGAGTAGTTGAGCAACAAAAGGGAAGGAGATGAAGGACCAGAGTTAATAATAGTATTGAACAAATTGGCTAAATATGGCAGGGTTGGAGGGAAAGTGTCCATAGGATGTGGACCTGGATCCTCTACTGGGCAGTGGTGTGGCATCCGAACTGCTGGGAGTGCATTGGAAGAGGCATCCAATGCACTCCACTGTTGGATCAACCGCCATGCTGTCACGCCACCGCACAACAGAGGATCCTTACGTGTCGATGTAGAAAGCACATGTTCGGGGTAGCAAAAATTGCTTCAAGGGGGCATGGTAACAAATCTTTGAGGCTACAAGTGAAGGGAGGGAGGGATATGTTACCCCTTCCCCTCTCCTGTATTCATTGTGTGCAATATATGCACTTCATCCCCCTCACATTCATTGTGTGGAAAAATGCAACCCCTCCCCCCTTTCCCAACAACCCCCACCGAAAGGCAATAAGATCCTAATGAAGATACAAGTACATGTTGGTGAACTATTCTAGAAATTTCCAGTACATATGGCATCATGCCAAGAACAAACCCCACCCCCAAAACAACCAAACAGAAGAGTTTCTTCAACTGATAAGAGTGCAGTAGGGCCATCAAATTAGAAGATGCATGTCTAATTTTCAAAAGTATCTTGATTATGATGTCCCAGTAAATAACAATAATTGAACTTTCCTAATGCTAAGCAATGCTTGAAACAAGTAACTTGACCTATGAAAGGATATGAATGAGTAGTTCATTCCAAAACAAAAATCTATGCCCCTCTTGGATGTTGAATCAAATGTCAAAAATTTAGCTGAAACAAACCTTTTTTCAAACTTAATTGGAGGAGCGTGACACAAATAAGCTCTGCCCATGACTTGTCCAAACCTACCACGATAGAACACACACATCTTGAAATTATCTCCAAGAATCTTGCCACTTGGCATCAGCATGAATCGTGCGAGATAAAGATGGGAATTTTGTGTTGCAACTGACAGCAGATAACCCCAGCAGTTTCAGATTTAGAAGCAGAAGCTCTCAGGAATAAGGGCCACTATAAAGCAAGACTCAACATATCAAAGATGGGAATGGTCATTCTTCAAATACTGGAACCTTGCTCTGACTCCTTGAGCTTCAAGCACTCATTCATGGAATCTCCCTATTCAGCAATACACTTTAAATAGCAGAACCCATTGAGTGCTGCTGGGGATTATTTGTTCTCTGCATTTCTTCTCTGTAATTTTTGCACTTCGAATATGATTACTTTACCGACCCAAAAAATCATTGGTAGGCACACAGCTTCAACAATTGGGACTTCGGTACAAAGTCTGTCGTGCAAAGTCATGCTTAAATTGTCCAGTGTGGCTAAATGCAAATATAACCCCAACAGGCAACCTATGTAAAGAGTTGCAAGAAATTTTTTTAAATAGATAATTGCCAAAGTACTTGCCTAAAGTAAACTAAATAATTGCCTCCCCCAAACTCCTCTACTTCCATTTAAGATTTACAAGTCCCTTGACTTCTGTATAATTTCTTGTGTGAGGCTACCATCTAACCGTTCCTTTGTTTGTTTGTTTGTTTGAAAGATTATCCCCAAACAAACAAAGGAACCGTGGGTGCAAAGCTTAAACATAGATAATAAATTATCAGTTTCATAGATAAGATTAAATTAAGTCTAAAAACTTCCATCACAATACTTTACATAAAAATGGCATTTCGATTATATAAAAGATGACAATTTCAAGGGGATGATAGCTCGTATAAAAAAGGGCCGCAACCCAGAGCAACTCCCGACTCCCGCCACAGATACAATTGTGTTTTTACAAAAAAAAACTGTCAGGATTTCACCATCAAAATAAGGCACACAACATTTCCTCGCCAGGTCACAGGATGTACCATTGCCTTGGATCATAGTTTCGGTGTTTGACTGCATATTACACATACAAAATCAAATAACATGGTGGAAGTAACGGCAAGGATACAATGTCCAATACTTACAAAGGAAAAAAAAACCATTACAAGTGAGGCATTCAAAACATGGAATTTAGAAAGGCAACATAAGATCGAAACCAAACAAATCAAAAGCAAAATGGGAACTGGCATCTCAGTAGTCTGATCAATTTGGACCAAATGTCTAACTGTAAATGCAACAAGTCTAAGAAAAACTATTGTATATACATTCCCTTTGAAAACTTGATTTAAACTAATACTATTAAATACCCAAGGACCAGTGGTCTGACTCTGTGATGCAGGAGAACATCAGGGGTGATTAGAATACTGGAATTTTAATTGTTCTTTATTTGTTTGTTTTTCATTTGAGAGTCTTGGACCTAGGTCATGGGAAAGTGCTCAACACTTTGGGGCCCATTTTCGGGCCTGCTCACTGTGCAACCCGGAAGGGCTTGAGATCCAACAATTTTGGAGGGAGAATCCACCGACTTGTTGAGTAGTTCTCCACAAACTCCATTCTTCACGCTGTTACAGGTTTCAGGCCAGTCAACAGTGACAACAAGGTCCAACGGTCCCACAATGTAAATTCTATTGGCTAGGGCTATTAACATGACATAGAGCAACATTTTTATCAGCACTGGAATTGGTTAAAAATATCACAAGTCCATAAGAGGAGAGCTGGCTACATTTTCCAGAATTTGGAACAATCTTCACCTAGGGATTTCATAACCACTTGAAAGCCCCAGGAATCAAATAACATCTTACATCCACCAGAGAGTAAACAGCACAATAGATATAAATGCAATAATATGATTAAAATTGCATCAATTCAGGATTAAAAAAAATTTAATATTACCTCCATATGTCAGGTCAATGCTTTAAATAATTACCATTCCTGTACCAATAACTAAAGAGAGTATGATGTTACTGAAAGGCCCATCTTCCCCAGTAAACCAAAATGAATGAGATCAGAAGCATTATCTTAAATGACCTGCGTCGTGATATTTGATGTCAGAAGCGTTCCCCGAAATCCTTCCTCCACTGGCTGCACCTCCATCTTCTGTTCTGACAGCTCATCTGCAGAACATTAGGAAGAAGGCCAAACAAAAGTTTAATTATTTAAATGAACACTATAATTAGGCAAGGCACGTAAGAAGTCTTTATCCAGTCTCTGGTCTTTGGGAAAGAAAGGGTAAGTCTATCCATATGCAAATGCCATTAGTGTCAACCCTTACCCCTCACATCAAAGTTGTCTGCCATCATAGTTCAGAATTTCGGCCAAAACATTTAGTATTTTGTCAAAACCGAAACGATACTTGGTGTCGGAACGGTTCTTATCAAAATTCGGTCCGAATTTTTGATTTCAGCCACATTTCAGTCAAAATTTAAGTTTCAACCAAAATATGATCAAAACCAGTTTGAACCAAATACAAACCACATAAAATTTTTAACTATTATTTATGCCCAAGGCCCATTAGTGACACTGGACATTGCCCATTGGACATTAGTGACGTTAATCACATTACCCAACCCACATGTAAACAGATTCCCAGCTATCCTCTTTATAGCATTATGACTCTTTACAAGTCTATAGTGTTATCGATGTGGGACTAATAAAAGAAAAGTTCTTTTCTATTACTGAACTTTCCTTCTTATAATATTATGACCTTTTTCAATTCTATAATATTATCCATATGGGACTAAAAGAAACACTCTTTTATTACAGTATTAGGACTCTAGAAATTTGGGAACTTATTTCACCAAAAAAAATCTGGGAACTTATTTTATTTTTTAGATTCATCAACAAACAAAATTAGGATAATGGGATAAAAAAATAAAAATAAAATAATAATAATAATAATAATAATAACAGCCAAATGAGTAAGTCCGAAGACACAAAGGGTTATATGAATCGTGTAGATTGGCTTCTTGAACATTAAAGTTTGTTTTTTCATTAGTAACGTTACCATGTTATAGTGTCGGCATAGAATTACCATTTATGATGTTTATGTGCAAATGATTCAGTAAATATGTTACAAAGGTTAAAATTACATTACAGGAAAAAATTGAACTCAAAAAGCATGTTTTTTGCCACCGAAACCACATTTGAAACCATCTTCTTCTTTTTTTACCAGGTTTTGCCGAAATTTCGACCAAAATTTCCAAAATTTCGATTTTTGACCTGGCCGAAACCAATTACGAAACCGAAATTACGATCCTTGTCTGCCATACATTGAGCAGCTGGCATGATGACTGGCAAAAGAGCAAATATTTCTCGTGGCCATGAGGGCCCATGACATCTATCAAGTAGATAGTAATCAAGATATAAAAAGAAAAACTACAGACCAGACCATGTCAGGAATTTCCATCATCCAGCATGATCAATTATTTGGATAAAGAGATCTCCTTGGTGGTCTGAAGGGGATGCACACCATGCAAATGCATCATAGGCTAGGTCAAGTTCTCTGCAGCCCCCTTTTTCATTTATAATCTTATTTATTTACATATTAAACTAAGAAAAAACCTAAAGTTCATGCAGATGATGAATATGCTTATTTACCAGCAATGTCTCGATTCTCATGGATTTCTGAATCTGTAACCCACAGAACATCTCCAGGGAATATATTCATGTCAGCCAGAGTAGCAGATTCCCCATCAATAACCGTATAACGTTTGTGAAGTACCTGATTCTCTTTGACAACCTGTAGATTTTTCTTACGTCACAAATAGTTCAAGTGGAATTGAAAGCAGAGCAAGATAAAGTAAGATCAAACAAACTTAATTTGAACAGAGAAATTTCAAGAGGACAACTGTGGCAGTTGAAACTTGTAGTAACGAAAATGCTTTACAACACAAAATGAAGTTCAAAGGCAAATAAAATAATACAATCACAAGATTAACAGAGAAAAAGAGACTGTGTTTTCCTCTCTTTTTTCTTTTGTTTTTTTCTTTTTTTTTTTTTTCATTTTCATTTTTCTGACAAGTACCAATTTACTGAGCAACCCCTTACAAAACAAGCTTGAGGAGGCAATCTAAAACTAAAATACCACAGCAGAAAGAGGCTCGCCCTCACAATAAGCTACACTGCACGAAGGAATAATATTTTAATGAGTACAAAGCATAGCGCTACCCAATAAATAAATAAAAGCATAGGACAATTCCACCTTGAGTTTGCAGTTGAGGTTCGGAATTTAAGGCTTCCTAGCATTTGCAACTAGATAACCAAAACAAGCTTCATGAGATTCATGACTACTACGTATGGTGCCCCCACACACAAAAAAAAAAAAAAAAAAAAAAAAAAAAAACCCAATTTTGTTTTTCTCTTAACTATCCATGTACATGAGTTTGTGTTAATAACTTAATATGCTAGTGTTCCATAGAAAGGACTGAAATGTCTATTGATGAGTTGGGATCCATCTTAAAGGAATTTCATGAGATTGGAAAGCCAGTCGAACTAAAAGAACGGAGGTCACTGCAAGTCAATTCTACAGAATGATGCAAATATTGCATCAATATGATATACATACCAATATTTTTTTGGAATATTTCATCACTTTTCATGTACTTTTCTCATACAAATATACTATCTTATCAATAAAATATTCATGTTGTTAGTCAAAAGATCAAATAATAAAGAATACCCAATAGGCTCTAATGAATAAAAGTTGGAAATGCATAAGCGAATAAGATTTACAGATTAACACGCATCAAACATAAATAACTTACCCCATAAGAATTCCCATATTGTCAATTTTCAACAAGTATATCGATATGAGTATCTTACCCCTAAGGACTCCCATATCATCATTTTCAACTGGTAAATTGATGTAGAGCCAGAAACCTTCAAATTTACTGAGTTGCCAAAAGATGTCTTCCGAGAACGTTTGGACATGCGGCGATCTTGTTCCGAAAAGGTTCCAGAAGCCTCTATAATTGACCTTGGAGCTTCCTTACCATGTACAAGAAATACACATATATCCCCATTGCAGTAATTAAGTTTCTGCATTAACTCACAGCTTTCTCTTTCTCCAATGCAATACTCACAGATCTAGCAACATTATAGCACAAAATAAATAAATGAATAGGAAAAATGTCACTTAGCTGCTCTAGTTCTTGACCACACACTTGGCTTATAGAACTTAAGTCAACAAGCAATGACATGATAAGGTAAAAGATAAGAAGAAAAGAAAAGCTAAAAGACAAACAAAAAAAACCAAGCGAAATTAGGAGAATTAAGCTTCCATGGTGGCCGTGAATCCCTAGATATAAATAATAACTTCATATTTTGCCTGAATAAAAGATAGGTCCAATAAAGAGTTAATGTATTCTAACTACAAGACATTTCTACAGAGAAAACCTGACACTTTTGGGGCTTCTACCCCTTCAACATTATACCACTAACCAAATTTGAATATTTTTCAACAACTGTGTTTTGATTTGATATTCTTTCTTTCTCTTTCTAACAGTACAGTCATAACATTAAACAAAACAGCAAATTCTCATTATTGATAAAAAGTGTATTTGAAAAAATTAAAGAATATAAGTAATATACCTCTGGAGCAGTCTTGATAATTGGCAGCCTGGACTCAAGCTCATCATTCACTTCATCAGGAGAATTTAGATGTTCCTCTACAATTGGCATCTCTTCACATGACCCAACTAACTTATTTGTCATACCATTAGAGAACTCAATTTCAGCCGATATACCTTTCGCTTCAGGACAGTCCCACTCATCACAGAAGGATTTCCAGTCGCTCTCTGTGATGATTGTTAAACCATCTGTCTGGAATAGAATTTTTTTAGAAAGACCATAAGAATATAATAATAAGTTGACAGAGCTGGAAATAAAAACAAGAATATAGTAACAAGCCAACTGAAATGAAAATACAAACAAAGCAATTACTGAAGAAGTATCAAATAAAGTTGCATACTTAGTTCAGGAATTTTTCAGACATTATTAGAGATAATCTACAGTAAAAACAACCAATTTAGTTTGAAAAGCCTCAACAAGAACAAAAGGATGAAACAAAACTAAGTAAGAGTTACAAAAACTACATGAAGCATTGACAAGAAGCCATGCATAAGAATCTGAACCAAATATTTTATGGCATAAATAAAAATATTTCCAAACACTGAATGCTGAAAAAGAAAAAACAAAGACCATAAAAGGGGAAATAGTAGCTATAACTGCTGGATAAGGGATCATCTGACCTAATATGCGATGGAAATATTAATAAAATTGTCAAGAGAACTGGCAAAACAACTAAAACGACATCAAGAAAGAGGGAAACATACAGGAAAATTTCTTTTTAAATATTTCATGTACTTACAGCAGAAGCCCTTTGAGCGATGACACCCCTTCTGTAGACAAGTTCAAGAGGCCTTTCCAGCAGTCGTAAGTGCTGCTACAAAGAAATAAAATGAATAAACAGACAAACAAGTAACAATACAATTAGCCCAAACAAGCAATATGAAAACCCAAAATAAGTGTACAATCCAAATCGGTGTCCCCCATGCGCACAGTAACGATTAAGATAACCATGATGCTGCCCACTTTAACTAATGAATGTTGCTGCCCATGTTACATGAATTCAGATGCAGGTATTTCACAAGGAGTCGGATCCACCTGTACCCCAAAGCTTAGGATATGGAATGTGTCTCCAAAAATGGCTATGGGTACAGGGACTCGGGCTAAAATGTGTCAAAAAGAAGGGGTGATAATGTGTGAAAAGATGGGTTTTAATCTTCTAGTTCTCAGCCATGTCCAAGTTTCCGACTTTTGGGTGCATATCGGAACACATATCCCATATCTGTACCCATGTTTCTTGTATTAAGGTATTCTGGCATACATGAAGCATCCGTGTACTAGGCATTGTTGTTAGCATGCAATCAACTGTGCCTGCTCAAATACAATATTTCACCAGTATCAAGTGTCCCTTCACAGTTATTACTTATTGTCATAGCATAAAATAGAGAGGCTTGCAGGTATAGATCCACTAAGATGGGTTCAACAGAACTAGTCCACAGGTCAGCAACTGACCAATCACACAAATCCCAGCACTTATGCACAATTTTAGAATGAAACAGAGTCAGATCTATGCTTCTTGTTTTAAGATTTGAACACAATGTGAAACACTCAAACTACAAGGCTTCCAAATAATACTCAAAACAGACAAGTGTATACATGCCAGAAACATGATGCTGATGATCTGTCGAACTTGACAGGAAATTTGCGTAAGATATAACCAACCTTCAGGGTGTGACACCCCAGATTTTACAGTAATTTTCTGTTTGGTGTAGTGAAACCAGGTGACATTTAGAAACTAGATGCTGTTTAGCACACTTTGGTGTTGTTTAGTACACTTGATGCATGGTGACATTCAGTGTAGGTCAAATTTAAAATCCGAGAGAGGGAATCGTCCCTATGGAGGCATGGGACCCACAAGAAAAAATTTGGTGCCGATCCAAAGGTGTTAGACAGTAAATCTCAAAAAACACCTTGTGTAGATCAAATTGAAAATCAGAGAATGAGAATCTTGCCTATGGAGGCTTGGGACCCACAGGGAAAAGTTTGGTGTCGATCCAACAGTGTTAGATAGTAAACATCAAAAAACACCTTGTATATGAGCCGTTGGATGGTAGGAGGAAATTCCTTATTGCAAGAGAAAATATTATGGATAATAATGTTTTTAATGACTAAAAGTAGTAGTAAAATAGGGGAATATGTAACATCATCCCTAGGAGTTGATATTATAACAATATAATGTGATTTTGATTAAAAAATTATAAATTAGTATACGGGGAAGGCCAAAAAGTGGACAATTGGAGCCCACATTGGTTTGCTTTATCCATAAAATAGTAATTTTTGAGTGCTTATATCGTGGGCAGCAATGGGACCCACTCTAACTAGACTTATTATCTTGAGGCTTAAGACTAGTAGGAGGAGTATTAAGAGTCCAACTCACCTTGTACTCTTGTATTTGTTTAAAAAAAAAAAGAGTCCAAATACAATTAAAATTAATAAAATAAAAGAGGATAAAGGGAGAGATAAATTATAAGCACATCCCTTTTCACGTGGAGATTAGAAGAGGGTAAGACTGCGTAGAAAAGAGAGAGCAGGAGAGAGATTTAAGAATTTGAAAGGGATTAGGACTATTAAAATAAAATATAAAAGAGAGAATTATAATGGGATTAGAATTACTAAAATAAAACAGAAATAAAAAAGGAGTTAAAGACATCGTGGGAAAAGAAAAGAAAGGAAAACCGTGACGAGAGAGAGGAAATGAAACCGAGAGTAGAAGAAGAAGGAGAAAAAAAAGAAGAAGAGGAAAAAGAAAGAGAAAGAGATCAAAAATCAAGAGAAAAAGAGAGACAGCAGCAAGTTCCAGGTTAGCAACCGATTGTTTTATTTTTTTTCCCTTTCTGTTCAGCCTTAGATCAAGCCCAATGCTGATTGAGGATTAGAAGTTCTAGACTTCTAATCTGTCGATTCTAGGATTAGAAACCTCTGTCAACACTTGGCTGATTGTAAGAGCAGGAGCTGTTCGACTTGTTCTATGGGCCTGAAATAGGACTGCTATGACCAGACCTTAATCTCTAAATTTATTAACAAACCCAGAAATCTGAATTTCCATTGTAAGTTTTATATGTTCTTGAGCTTCCTTTACAAAAGAGTTCTGATTTCAGTAATCAGGTTTCAGCCTTTGATTCATGGTTTAAATCTCAGTCTAAATCTTAGTGTGTAACCCAGTTCCTAGTTTTGTTTCTTATTAAAGTATAATCTCGGATTCAGCTTCATAGTACTTATATGTATATATCATATCAGATTATACATCTCAGTATTAGAATTTATAACAGCTATGTATACCATATCCGAATTATTTACCAGATTTTTTTTTTACTATATCAGATCTGTAAAATATTGTTATATCACATAAAATGCCAGTATTGAAGCTCATAGTCATATTGATTTCAGTTCTTTTAGTTATGTATATCAAATCAGATTTCATATGCAGTCTAGATTTTATATTCAGTAAATATTGTTATATTCAGTCCTTATATCAGAGTTTGTAACAGATTTTAATAGCTGTTTAAGCATATATATTAGATATATGTCAGTCTACATATCAGTGTATGTTTACACATATTAGTTTCAGATTATTATAACAGTAAATATGCACGTCAATTACATTCCTGATTTTATATGCAGCACAGAAGTTGTTTTCAGTCTATATTTTTATGTATGTCAGTACTTATTCATCAGTTATACCTCAGTTAAATACTTCAGTCTAAATTGTAGATAACAATATAGATTTACATCTACAGGACCATATACCAGATTCCGAACCAGATTTAATAACAGATTTCAATTGGTTTATTTATAGCTTTAGATTGGTAATAAGGACTGAGAAGAGGTGAGAGGAAGGTTCCTAGGGGTAGTAAACTTTATGGTTTGGAAATTTATACATGTAAAATGATCTTAGAGTTATGATATTTGTAGATTTGTGTTGCTGCCTGCGAAGGGAAGATTTAAATTGGAGAAGAGTAAGTAGAATATTTCATAATTGCACCACTAGAGTGACACTTTGTAGTTTGATTTATGTTTTTGCTTCTTTGATATCTTTCTGCTTCAGTTGTATGGATGGATTAGTGTTGATTATGTTGTGTTCTATTGAATATTGATGTTAGTTGTGCTTGTCTTATTATGCATTTTCTATGTTTTAATAGCATTAGTTGTGATTTGTCATGCATCAAAGTATTGGGAATTGTTGAGAATGTGAATAAAGGGTTATCAGCAACATTGGGTCTAGTAGAGGGTAAAATGAGGATAATAGGGTGGAGAATCATTGTCATCAGAGTCCCTATCGAGGATGATAGGGTGGAGAGTCTTTATCATTTGAGTCACTATCGAAGACAATAGGGTGGAGAGTCATTGCCATCTGAGTCACTCTCGAGAATAATAGGGTGGAGAATCATTGCCATCTAAGTAGTGTTAAGCAGTAATTAACTCTAATAGGGCAATGGTAGATGTTTATTCTTAGAAATTGGCTAAAAGTGAAGTTAAATGAGGATTGTTTGGAATGTGAAATTAAAATAGGAATTTTTTTGGAAGTGAAATTAATTGAAATTGGTTTTGGAAGTAAATGAAAAGTGAGTCTTCTTGCATTGTTCATTCGTTTTGTTTTTGGTGATCATCTTAGTGTTGTACTTCTGGTATGTTCTTTTTACTGAGCTTTGTGAACTCACCCCTTACCATGATATCTCATATGACGAGGAGGTTGATCGAAAGGAAGAGGGAGCGTAGAGGATGTGCAAGCCTATCTTTAGTTTTTAGTTGAAGTTTTATTTCATTAGAATGGATGTATAGGGTTTTAAATTCAAGTGCGAAAACAAGTGCTTTTATTTCATGTTTATGACACACTAGACTGCCACTACTAAGTTTTGATTGACTTATTACTTTACTTAATGTTTTTAGTCAGATGATTTCATGGAAATTAAAGTTTAATTTTTAGTTATTTGGTCAATCGTTAGATTAGCGCCCATGAGGATTGTACTCTTACCTTGTACAAATTTGGGTCATGACACAGGGTATTATAACAGATCATAAAATTCAATTGTATGAAACAGCAAGATGATTATAATTACAAATTCCTTACTATGATCAAATAGATCAATTCCAGAATGTAATACCAGATCATATAACCTAACCATAAGATACATGAAGAAGATAATTACTAACCTCATTTGAATGAAATTTGCAATAGCAACAGAAATAAATGAAAAGAACACATGGAATCTAACTCCATTGAACTAAACCATAAATCACACTAAGGGCAGGAAACACCCAAGACCCAGACACAGAAGCAATCCTTAAAACTCTTTGCTTCGAAACAAGAAGCATACATAAAGATGCTTCTTGGAAGTATATGCATCTCATCAGGAAAGCCAGGGCCTTACTTTCTCAAGGCAAATTCTCATTGTCTAGGAGACTTAGATCAGCAAATTCTCTGGCTGACCAACTGGTCCAGGAAGGGATTAACAGGCAGTTTATTTATGGGTCTATGATCCATAATGTAACTCTTCTATTTCACTTTTATTTCCTGCTCTGGGGCTTCCAACCCTATTCCTAATGAACTATACATAAGAATCAAGACTTAAAACCCACAAAAACAAATGTCACCTAAATAACAATAATTGAGGACACTGCAAAGAACAAATATATGATACAGCCCATAGGGGATAAAAACCTAATGATTATACTAAAAACCAGCATACAAAGCCACCCATCTCAAGAATTACAATTCAAAAAGGATTACTACCACATAACAAACCAACATCTTGTATACATGAGGGAGCAGGTTTCCAGCACCAACAGTGACAGAAGCTAATCAGCACAATGCTATTATGTGCCGCGTGGCAGTTCTCAACTCTCAAGCCGACTCAACATGCTGTTCACATTATCATTCATAGGGCTGATTTTCAGTCAAATCTGTCTACCTCAACCTGTCAGTACAACGATGAAGGGGAAAATCCCACAGATGATGGACCATACAGTTGAGATAGGCAACTAAATTTCACATGTGGCCTATCCAAGGAGTTCCTCTATCTAACAGAGAATGAGCTTCATATCTTTTGGTCACTGGGAGCACTGTTTGCACTACATCTACCCTCCAGTCTGATACCAAGATGGAAAGAGAAAAAGGCACATGCTCATTCAGCAGTCTATAAATTCTACATTAGAGAGAGAGAGAGAGGAACAATTTAAATTAGTACAAACCCAATCTAACACCCTTGCTCTCAGTTCCGTATCCAAATTTGATTTAATAAATTCCCAATAATAAAAATTCCAGAACTTAAAAGTGGCAGAACAAAATACTCCACAATTCACTTTTTTTCCCTAAATTTTAAATACTTTTTTATTTTAGAGGGAAGATACACAAAAGGGACCGAGAAAAAACAGATTCAACCCACAAGTAACCTATTACTAGATCCCTATATACAAAAATCAAGCCCTTTTTTTTGCGGTGGTGGTGGTTTTTTTTTTTTGGGAGAGGGGGGGAGCAAGACACAGCAATGAAGAGAAGCATTAACAAAGTCCCTCGCCTACCACGAACCAATATATGTATTAATAAAAAAAAGCAACATGTACACTTAGGAGCATAGTTCAAAATCTCGATGAGATCTCGGTTTTCTTGAAGATCTCGAGGGGTCAACGAGACACCCCCTCGAAACTGTGTCTCAACCAACTCGACTAATTCTCGAGCTGGTCTCGACCAACTTGAACCATTTCTCAACATTTTCGACTATTTTTTAACCATTTCTCGACATTTTTGACTAATTTTCGACTAGTTCTTGACATAATGTATGAATTATGATTGTATGGTCTACTTGACAACTTTGGGTTTTTTGACTTGACTATGACAAATAACTAATTAAGTGCTATTATGTTTATTCTTCTCCTAAAATATAATTTCACTGGTTCATTTGGCCTTCTTTGATCTTCTACTAGTGTAACATTATGGTTTAAATATTTTTATATATGCTAAAATAAGGTTTCCCCGGGGTATTAGGCCTTAAAATGGCCATTTTAGCCTCGAAACTGTATTTTTTTCCTTTCTCGGGCTTTTTGTAGTTTCTCACCGAGATCTCGACCTCTCGGAAATCTCATTTTTTCTCAAGGTCGAGACGACCTCAAGACTCGAGATTTTAATCTATGCTTAGGAGTAGTAATACCATGGTGCACCTTGACCATTTAAAAAAAGAACCCAAACCTCCACAATAATAAACCCAAAAACTTAGTTACAAAATACGACCAAGCCCTAAAAGAAGCACCTAACCTGCTACAAAAGTACCCCAATCATCCATATACAAATGTGTTTACATCCCTGAGATCCGAAACAACAACATAAAACACCAAAAAAAAAAAAAAAAAAAAAAAAATCCAAGAGCCCTTGCTAATATTCTCTTTGTCGACTCTTCTTTGCCTTTAAAGATTGCTTTGTTTCTTTCTTTCCAAAACCCAAATGGAACCACTAGGGGTGTACCTAGTGTACGAGGCTCCCACCACTACAGGATATGGGAGGGGCAGATGTATGCAGTCTTACCTCTGCTTCATGGAGAGGCTGTTTCCAGATTCGACCACATTATTACTAGGTCACATTGGAGCAACCTAACCATTGCGCCAAACGAAGCCAATGCAAATGGAACCAGCTTGCACAAAGTTATCACCCTTCCCTTCATTGCCCCCCCCCTTCCACTCCACTACTAGTGAGAGAAGAGAGCTTGGAATGATCCACCAAACTTCCATCATGGAAAGGCACCTTCACCATGCCTGAAATATAAAGTTACAAAAGGGCGTACCTAGTGCACAAGGCTCCCGCCACTATGGGGTCTGGAGAAAGGCTTAGGTATGCAACCTTATCCCTGCTTCGCAGAGAGGCTGTTTCAGATTTGAACCCATGACCACCAGGTCACAGTGGAGCAACCTTACCGTTGCGCAAGGCCCGCCCTCAAAATTAAAGCTACAAGTGATGAATAAATGGGTAGCTTCCTTTGGCTCCCCTCAATACAACTTACATCTGTTTCGCATTCCCCACCCCTCCTCAACAGATTACCCATTGTAAGAACTTTCTCCAACCCAACAGTCCACATGAAGAAGCAGATCCTGATAGGCACCCACCTATTCTACACTGCTCTTGGTGAAAATGCAGAACTCCCTGAATTAAACACTTCATAAGGAGAACTGACTAAAATTTTCCATTGCAAGCACCGCCCCTCAATTCCTCCCCAACTCCCCCTCTGAATTAAACACTTTAAAAGGAGAACTGACTAAAATTTGCCACTCCAAGCACCGCCCCCTCAATTCCCTCCCTTAATCTATGCCCCTTCCAAAAGCTGCATAAGCTCCACCACCTGACTCACCTCCCAGTCATTCGAATTCCTCCTAAAATTCAAAAAGTCAAAACCCTCTAGCCCTCAGCTATCTGCACTGATCTCCCACCTTGACATCCTTAATCCAGGCAATGGACATAAATCTGGAAACATCTCCTTTAAAGGCCTATCTCCACACCATAATTCGTGCCAGAACTTCACCCCCTTCCCATCACCAAACCAAGACTTCACTTCCCTCCTCAGTGCAGCCACTTCCTTCAATGTATTCAAAGCTACACCTTTACTGATGCAGGTTGATCTCAGTGCATCCACATACTTCAACGCATCCAAAGCCACACATTTCTTGACACAGATTGTGGCTTCGAGTTCAACCTCACAAATTTTATTCCAAGGGCTGATATTTTACCCAGATCTACCAATCAGATCTGACAGATAAGATTACTTGGATCTGATCTCAGATCTAATGGCCAAAATTTAGGAGGATAACTACCATATCTCAGTGACTAGTTTTCAGGAATAAAATTAGAAATAAAATAAATTGGATAGTTGATATCAACAAGCTGTGGGGGGGGAGAGAGAGAGAGGATAAAATTTTCCCCAAAAAATAGGATCTGAAACTAGAACAATGGATAGAAGAGAGAAAAGAAAAAACAAAGGGAAGAGAGATATGGATAAAGGGAAAAGGAGAAAAAGTAGGAGAGTAAATTCTGCTGAGCGCTGTCCAAAGATTTGGGAGAAATTAGGGGTAAAGGATACCAAGAGAAAGAAAGAGAAAACCTCCAGCCACATGGTAGGAGAGAGCAGAGGGAAGAAGGAAGAGAGAGATCTAGAAAAAGGAGAGAAGATAATGAGAGGGAGGAGAGAGATTCTCTCACCAAATTGAGAGAAAGGAGAAGAGAACCAGCAAAGCTATTACCAAATCAACATGTTAAATCCAAACACCATGATCTTTTTTTTTTTTTGGGGGGGGGGGGGTATTTATAGAAAAGGTCAAAGGAAATCTTCTAAATCTAGGACTCCTGGACAGATAATCAACTTTTTGAATAAGGGTTCTAATTACCTTAAATTACTAACAATAAGATTCTAGGATAGCTAAATAGGTTGAAACTAGCAATAGAACCCACTGATTAGATATTTATTTTCGTCTAACCCTTCAGACCCACCACTTTTGGGTTTTATAATTCAGCTCATTATAATAATAAAGACAAAAAACTAAGCCTCAACCAAACCGTTACTAAAACCAGGCCCAAATTTAAACTGGGTTCTGCATAATTTCTTCTTCGATTCCATAATGCATTCAGTTAAAAAGTTCCCATCTTTTTTCTCCCTCACCAATAGCATATCCATGTGACACTCAGTACAATAATAAAGACAAAAAACTAAGCCCCAACCCAAACCATTACTAACCTGCCCAAATTTGAACTGGATCTGAATAATTTATTCTTCGATTCGATAAAGCATTCAGTCAAAAAACTCCCATCTATTTCTCCCTCTCCAATGGCAAATCCATGTAACATTAAAATCTGTCTCGTATCATCCAAAGCAATTGATAACCAAAGAACACAGGGAAGAGAGCAGAGGGATGGATGCCAAAATTTATGGAAAGCCATACCATGCAGCTCTCTATATGAGATACCAAACAGGAAGGCCATGCATTGGAAGAAGAAGTAGCAACAGCGGAGTTGGTTTATTTCATTACAGCAGTGTCGATCAGAGTTTTCCTAAGGGTGATGAAGCCAAGGGTCATTTCTTCTTCTTTGAGATATTGCTTTAGAATGAGCTTTTGGGTTGGGTTTTTTGCGATTTGGCAAAGTGGGTGAAGAGTTGAGAAGGAGATAGGAACAGGTTCCTTGATCTAACTTTAACAGGGAAGAAGCCAAACATGAGAAAAAAGAGCCGCACAAGCCTTTTTAACATTTATTTGGTTCATCTTATAAAAATAGTGGGATCTTACCAACACAACGTATTTCTCTCTCCCAATATGTAGAGGTGTGGGAGCTGAAGAGCCATGCAATGCTACTCTCAAGTGGGCCATATGATCCGTGATCTGAGGCCATAAATATGACCAAAAATCTCTCGAAGTGGCAACAATAAGCATAGGTGCCCTAAATCATCTCCCACATGGGCACCAGGAATCTTTTCCTCCCTATCGCCCAATAAAAAAACTACCTCAATGCTAGTCTGCCCAGCCAGTGAAAACTATCTTTGAGCAAGAAAACCCCTTCGCAACTAAAATTAAACAAAAAGACAATCATTCTAGGCTTATCCTAGGCCCAAAAACTCGACAAAAATCTATGAGTAACAGACTACTCTCATTTGTTGGACTCAAAACAAAAGAATGAACTCTAATTCTATGATAAGAACTTAAGTAGACCCCATTTCTTGGGTTTGGGGAAAAAATAATAAACATGAATCACGTCATGCAGTGATGTTTAATGAGCATCTTGGGGACTCAAATGTTTACCGGAATGCTGTGTACAAAGAAAGTCCTGCAGAAGTGAATTACCTTCTTGCATTTAAGCATATCAAGTACACCCACCAAGCCTTCAGGTTCAGTAGACGATGATATATTCTTGCCACTAGCAGTGACATAACTTCTCCATTTCGTCAACCATGAAGATGGCAACAAGTAATACTTACAGCCAGAAGAAAGCGCAATAGTCTTCCCAAGAGCTAACTTCTCATGATTTTGACGCTGTTTAAGTTTCAAAGCTCTGCAGCATTAACATTAAAGTCAACCATTGAACAACCATATTAGCTCCACATTATTGAATATCTTTGAAACTACCTGAGGGTATCCTCAAAGCATGCCACCTCTGTTTGCTCCACTCCACATTGAGTACAAGTTTCTGAACCCACTGGAAAAGTTGAACAACCCACTACATCATCAGGTTTTACAGCATCAGAACTTTCATAGAAGAAGAGCCAGAGACTCTCGGGAACCGACACACGCTTGGCTCCAGGAGCTTCTGGCATCAGTGATCCATGAGGGCACCGAATTGAAGCTGTAGGCCCAGCATCTGCTTCACATGGAGAATTTATGTTCTTTCTGCGTAACCACTGTAACAACCTATATAAACGAACCAAATCACATAAAAAGAAGATAAGAGTAGGCCAAGTTTTTTCACTGAAAAATAAGCAAATACGAAAATGATACCATGTTCTGGATACATAATACAGAGTTCCATCTAGATCCTTCCCAGCAAGAGCAGCCTCTGCAAGCTCCTTCATAGATGCTCTTCGATCCCTGTAGTTCTCAGCACTTACTGTAGTGTGCGCTCCATCCATGAGGCATTCAATGCAGAAATCAAAACTGTGTAGAATTGGTCCCCCACCATACTAGATTTTGCAAGCAGAATGGCACATTAATAGCCACAGAGGGAAAAGGTGGCAGAAGAATAGCAGAGAAAAACAAAATGATTGACAGATAAAACAGAGAAATTGGGATGGTTACACGGATTCAAACAGTTACAAAGTGAATCAAATATTGGACTAGTGAATAGTTTTGAACTGTAATTGTCTCCCCCACACCCAAAAACAAAAAACTTGTACACACTGCATCTTTCTCAGCCTTACAACTTGCAGGGAACAGCCTGTGGCATAAATACATGGAAAATTTTCTTTTTCTTAAAAATTGTAGATTCTATATAGAGAGAGAAAGAGATGTGTATACAATTATTACTTGTGAGGCATCCTCAACAGAAGGCATCAACCATGCATGTAAGCCATTTATCAGACACTTGAGTTAAACCAAACAAAAGCATAAATGTTTCTGGAAGATGAACAAGTGTGCTACAGCACAAGTAAGACATCACTGATGGACAAAAATCCTAGGTAGGTACCTTAGAGAGCAACATGGTCCAAGCATTAGTTGACAACCGCTTCATGATGCCTACCTTCGAGACTGGAACTTTACCATGCGAGCACTGAATGGAGGTGTTGTCGAGGACACTGCAAGGGATCAGAAAGTAAGCAATGAAGTTCCTTTTCTATTTTGTCTTTGGGGGTTTAATAACATGTTTTTGTCGATGGTAGTGAACATTATATGATAATGTTTTGGAAATGCTAATTGGTTTGCTCATCTGAATGAGGCAAACATAATTAAAGAAAGAACTAAATAGGGAAAAACATGTGATAAATATAAGCATTCACCAATGTAATCTTGTTAAGAAGCCGTAGACAGAATCCAAAATTTAAGCAAATAGATGTGGAACAGGGGCACAAACTCAAGATATAATCCTGGCATATCCTACTGTAAAGTTGCTAAAAAAGAATCCTCTGATTAAACGATATTTTGAGGAACAGCTAGAAAACAAAGAGGCTTCAATAACCTAGCACCCGAATCCAACTTGAAATAATTCAGAATAATCTCCACACAGAAATATTATTAAACATAAAATAGTTCTATATAAGACAGAAAAAGTGCTTATAATTGTTTCTGATAAACAATGAGCACCATGACAAGGATGAAACAGAGAAAATTAAACCCGTGGTTTCTCATATTTGGCATAACTATGATCAGAGTCCCAAACATTTCAAAATTCAAATATATGATCATGGTCCATCTCTTAGAGTGGCATTAGTCCAAGTCAAGAAAAATCTCCTGGCCTAAAAATTTGTTTAATATGACTATTTCACCCCTCTTTTTAGTATTATCAAGACTTAAGTCACTTTTTTGTGAAGTTCTTTTGCTCACATTTTAACAATCAATCTTCCTTGACCTGAAGCTAAAGGTAACACATTTGGTCTCTACCTCATCATGCAATGGGAGTGAGTCAATGCTATCATACTACCTTGCCTCACCAGCGGCCAACATTACGGGTCGCGGCAAAGGCAGCAACATGAGTGGCAGTGTGACATTCTCTGTTAGTCATTGAAGCACCAGTGAACTAAAGGGAAGAAAGGAACCTAAAGAAACAAAGAGAGGAAAAATCAAGCAGGAAATATATGCCTAAAAGGGTCAAAGATAAATTCAAAACCTAGGAGGCCCATCACCTGAAACTTCTAAATATCAAGCCCTTTCTTTGGGCCCCAAAGCTCGTTGGCATGTAAATGAAACTGTCCAGAAAATCACATATCATCATTTCATTCCGCTACTTTCTTCCTCAACTGATAGGTAGCAAGAGGGTTGCTGAACATGCAAAAAAAGGTTTGTGTTTTTCTACTGATTTTTATGCTAATTGCAGGTGTTGCTGTTGTCACTTCATAATATTAATTGCTTCAGTTGGGTTCCACCAATCCCCCTCCCTCTAATCATATCATAGAATCATAAGGGGGTTTCTAAGAACCAAATTATCAAGACTAAATTTTAAAATAGAAAAAAAAAATAGATGTAATGAAATAAACAATAATCCATCTATTTCAAATAGAAATCTGGCATCAAATGGCTCAAGCTTGGTGATAGGATTAGAAGATATTTTCATAAGACTATGAAAGCAAATCATAACAGAAATTTCATCTCCTACTTGACTTCTGGGGGGTGATTGATTAAGTCCTTAATGAAGAGAAACGCAACATATTGGAAACCCTTCCCTATGAAGAGAAAATCTCAAGTGCCATCAAGGATACAAAGTCCCACAAAATACAAAGTCCCACAAAACCCCAGGCCCGAAAGAATTTAGTAGAGATATTTTACGGCAACATGGTATTTCATGAAACATGATCTTATCTGTGCTATTCACAGTTGCTTTACAATCCCAGTCAGATTTCGGAGGATAATCAGACCTTCATTCGTCTGATTCCTAAACTGGACAGAATGTACACCATGTCAGCTTTCAGACCCATTGCCCTCAGCAACAACCTATGCAAGTTTGTAGCCAAAATTCTGCCGACTAGACTCAAAAGAGTTGTGGACAAACTAGTCAGTGATAAATTATCTAATTTTACTGAGGGAAAAACATTTACGACAACATTCTTCTTTGCATGGATTTGGTGAAAGGTTTTGACAGGAAGACCCATCCCCCAGTGCCTAATGAAAGTGGATATTCCCAAAGCTTATGACTGTCTCAGATGGGATTTTATTGAAGGAATGCACTTCCCTCCTCTCTTTGTCTCTTGGATTCAGCACTGTGTTTCTTCATTCCGCATCTCTATTCTAGATAATGGAAGCCCGGTGGGATTATTTGGCAGTAGAACAGGAATTAGACAATGATGTCCCTTATCCCCGTATCTGTTCACCCTTGTCATGGAGGTTCTACCCAAGATTCTTCAAACAAAATCTGAGCTTAAGTTAATTGTATCATTGATTTCTTCCTCAAATGCAAAGCAAACCGTCTCACCCACCTTGCCTTTTGCAGATGATTTTATGATATTCTTCCGGGGCCAACGCAAAATCTGTAAGTGTGATCTCTAGCTTCATTGATTCTTTAAAAAAATAATGTTGGGGCTTTAGATAAACAAGCAAAAAAAACTTCTATTTTTCTCCCTGGAGTGGACAAGACCTCTAAGGAGTCTTTGAGGAGGGCTTTTGTATTCTCCTCAGGAACACTCGGTTAACTACCTTGACTACCCATTGATTTCATCGAGGCTCTCAATTACTATTGCTCCCGTCCTGGATCGCCTCTAATAAAAGCTTCAAATTTGGAAAGCTAGATTTCTTCCTATACGGGTTGCCTAGAGCTTGTCAAATCCATGGTTTTAAGTATCGATACGATACGCCATGTATCCACCAATACATATCCGTATCGGCAGTGGTCGATACGATACTCTTCGATACGTATCTCTTTTTTTAAAACAAAAAGTGTATCCACATGTATCGACTGTATCGAACCGATACGGCTCGATACACTTTGATACGGTCGATATACTCGATACGTATCGATACACTTATGTTTCTATGCTCGCAAAAAATAAGATACACTTACCGATACACCTCGATACAGTCGACACGCAGTTATACAGCTTAATACAACTGATTTTTTTTCCACTTTTTTGGTCTTTTTCCTTGCTAAAAACCTATAGTTCATGGGAACCGAAGGTTGTAGCTCATTGAATGTCATCAACTATGTCTTTAATCTTTGGAAATACTTCAAGATTGCTCATTATAGTTTTTTTATGCTTAAAAATTGTGTTTTGCAAGTTCCCTAATCATTCCCGTGTGTATTTTGCCCCGTAATTTAGCGTATCCACGATATGATACGATACGATACGTCTCTTAAAATCGCCCTACCGATACGCTACCGATACACGATACTTTATTCCTTGGTCAAATTTATCATGCAGAACCTCTTCATATATTGGCCTATTGGGCAGAAGTCTTTGGGCTTCCTCAGTCCATCATCCAAAAGATTTAATTGCTTATGAGTGCCTTTCTATAAAAGTATACTAACAACGATAAGTGATTGCACACCACTTGTAAGACCCGCACCCAAAATCCCCTACTGACTGGAATTTTGCCTGTGGTAGGTCTTTTTGCACTTTCGGCAGTAGGACTCATTGACCCAAAGCTCGAGTGAGACGACGCACACAACGTCTAAGTAAGAATATTGACCTTAGTGTGGAATTCATTTAAGAGGCCTTAGGTGAACCCCTAAGGCGAACCACCAGGTTGGGTGCTGAAGGCAACATCTAGGGCTGCCCTTATGCCCCAACCGGCTAATGGGAGCCAGAAGCAACATCTTCTGGTTGTTTGCCTCCGATTGAGTTTGTAGGTTTGACTTAAAGTCGAAATCCTCTCTCTCCCCCAATTATAAATATGCTTCCTCTCCCAACATTTATGTTGTTAGGAAAGAAGGGGAGCTGAGGACACTTGAGAAGGAGGAGCTCCACCAACCCTCACCAGCACCTTGTTGAACCCCCCTTGCATCAATTAAGTATCCCAGCCCCACTCCATTGATTTAGGATTCGCCCCCCAAAAAAAAAGGGAATGGGTGCTAGCCACCATTAATGACCTAGAAACCTAGGTTTTTGGCCACCGAATGGGGGATACTCTACTAGGGTGTGGTTGGGAGTCCAATGAATCCTCTACATGGTGGGGGAATGATCCCTCACCACTAAATGACCTTGTATAATGTGGGGACTTGTTTCCCCCACCTCCTTGCACAGCTGAGCTCGACTGAGCGTGATTCTCGGGCTCAACCAGCGGATGCGAGCCGACTGTAGCTTGTAGGGGCTAGCCCTAGCACCCGGCTCCGTCTTGATTGTACAGGGTTACAAATCGGCAGATGTAGCCGGTGGAACATTCCACCGGGCTACTACCGGCTGACCCCACACTTACACATTTTATGATATGGGCTAAGCCGGCAGATACATACCGACAAAACAATCCGCCAGGCTACTATCCACCAGCTTGCCCTTGGAATTACTGGGAAGCTTCGGCTATCAACCGGCTAATAACAAAACCGTCTGAATTGTTAGTTGACTACAATCAGCCGATTTACTCCCAGTAACCCCTTAAGGTTTTGGGGTTCAACTGGCAGATACATGCCAGCGGAACAATCCGTCGGGCTCCCTTCTACCGGTTAAGCATAGGAGACCAATTGAGCCGGGGGGGAACTTCCTCCAGGCGTAGTATAACCAACCAGTGTATTGGTGTCGGTGGATATTTCCTCCAAGCTCCTTTCCTCCAACAGACCTGTAGATAGACCAATTGATTGTTGGATCCCTGGGGGATCTAACCATAGGGTACCCGGCGTGTCTTGGGATCCGTACTATTGACTTATAGATTAGTCTATGTTGGTTAATAAACTTCAAATCTAAATCTAAAACTAATGCAATAGTTTAGGGAAATCTGCGTGGGATTATGGGCGAAGTCTTCAGTCGACTTCAGATCTTTTACTTCTCTCACCACCAGGTGAGGGGTCAGGTTCCGTTAGACTTAATAGGATTGTAAATGCATGATTGTATGTGTTTAATTGATAACATGACATTTATAACTATATATATCTGTTCATGCATTGCATTACAACCACATGTTTATGATTGATGATGAGTGTTAGTCCGTGTGGTGTGCTTGCACTGAAGGACTGATGACGCATGGGCCATATGGACCCTATTTTCCATTGCTAGCATCCTAGCGAGGGCACGAGTCCCGATGAACTGGGATCAGGGTTCTCTGCTGGGGTGCGACCCCTTTATATTGTGCTAGAATTTAGATGATATGTGATTAGGACTTAACACCATGGCCTAAAACCTTGCCAGTAGGGGATTATGTACTAGCATAGGCTCATTAAAGAGGGAGAGACCCGAACTTCCCATATGGACCAACGTATTGGTGATGGCAAGGTTTGAGGTGCCGGTTTCGAGGCATATTTCGGCCAGCCTTGAAACTGAGATATCTCGGGTTTTGACCAAAATTCGATCGAAACCTAGTATTTTTCACGAGACATCTCGAAGCTTGGTTTCAAAACCCAAAAGTGTTTTTCTTGATCTGAGCTTTTTTCTGTAGCCTACTTTAACCATTTTACACATATTCTCATATTAGTCTAAATAAAAACATCCAAAATGATAATATGTGGTGTAGACCTAAGTTTGCTAGTGTACGCTGAGAACTGGGATTGTGTCTAGAGTTAAGTAAGCAACACATATTTATGACTAACATTTATGTACTTCTAACAAATTTGACCGGAGTGTAACTCCTTTAATATAGTTTGGATTCAAGTAATCTCGAATTCATTGCAAAGCTAGCATAATTAGTTTTCCAACAAATCCGAGATTGCTTGAATCCGAGTTATAATGAAGGAGTTACACTCCGATCAAACCTTGTTCAAAGTACGCAAATGTTGTTTAAAGTCGTATGAATGTAAATTATTTTTTGGTCATCAAAGCAAGAGATTATTTTGACGTGCTCTTGGTTTTTAGTGATGCTTTACTATAATAAGATTTAACAAATTTTTATAATTGGAAAAAAACCTAGCATTTGGAAGTTGAAAATCGCCCCCACACCCGAAAATATGATTTTTGTTCTTGAACTGGAGGGTTGACTTTTTATCCTTCTGGAATTTGAATTTTAGACTATTTTTATTGGATTCAAATGGGGAGGTATTTGCTTATCTATGAATAATATCTCAAGTAAATGAAATATAAAATTAAAGAAACATTTACTTGGCCTAATAAATCTTGTGAAGAAACTTCAGAAATCAAGGAAAAATATAAGTCTAGGTCAAATCCTAATGAACTCGACGAGACAAAACATTTTTATACCTTCAGTTGGTGCATTTTTTAACCAAGAGTTTCGGTCGAAACCTGGTCGAACCCAACCTAGGTTTGGCCGAAACTTGATACTTTTTGGATTCGAGCCTGGATTTCATCTCGGCCAGGCTCAAAACCGAGATATCTTCAGCTGAAACCACTAGTTTCGACCGAAACCTCGAACCATGGGTGATGGGATGAGTTCAGACGGTCAATGATTGAGGATGCCAGGACGAAGCCTATGCTGGGGGGATGACGATCTACTGATCGAAGATCATGCTTGGTGGTTCATCCATGGGAGTGCAGTGGTCTGGGACTGTGGGCCCTGTACCTTTTTCTGGTACATGAGCATTGGATCCGCAATCGGGTAATGTGGTGAATCGCAAGATGGCACTGTCAAACCATTACACCAGACCTAATTAATGAACGCATTTCTGCATTCATGTGCATGTGCATTTGGCCTGATCTTTCACTGAGCTGGGAGGGGAGCTCACCCCCGTGTGGATGCTTCTTTTTAGATTCTAATGCAGGCATACTCTCAGTGGCAGACTTTATGGACTCCCCCACTTTGGACTCAGGCCATGCCAGTCTTGCTGGGGAATCTATTGAGGATAGTCATGGTGAGGGCTGCATCTGCAGCGACTGTGTGTATGGCCTATGATGCTATGCGGATGTTCCAAATCCTTGTAGATAGATTGTACAGTCTATACTTAGGAATTTTATCAGATTTACTCTTTCCTCCAGATAGTTGTATAAACAGTATGTTATGAGTTATGTTTTGAGTAAGCTTTTGAGGATAACACTTATATTTATTTACAATTATCAGTAGATAGCATCAGTTACTTTATCTTGATTATACTATTACTTCCGTTGCTATTCCACTCTGTTGTACTCCGATTATTGTGGATATTGTGTGTGTGTTGTGTGGTGGTTTGGTGATTTACGGCATGCCCGTGATCTTGGTTGATTTCAGGTCCCTTATAAGCGACCCGGGTATCACGCCCAATTACCAAAATGGGTCGTGACATAACTAATAGGGCTTCTATACTTACCCAATGACGAAAGGAGGCTGAAGCTGAGAAGAGCCAAGGATGTCAATACATCCTACATCCTTAAATTGATTTGGGAAGTTGTTGGCAAAAAGACAAGCATTTAGGTTGATTGGATTTATTCTAGATTCCTCAAAAAACAATTCTATTTGGGTTGTTCTTGTGGCTCAGAAGGCTCATGGATATGGAGGAAAACGTTAAAGTACAAAACCTTGGCTCATGGCATTATTAAGTCACGAATAGACGATGGCTCTTCTACTCTTCTTTGGCTTGACAACTGGCACCCATACAAAGCTCTGTTCATGACTTGGGAAAAGAATCAAATGATAGTCGAGTCATGACGGATTAGCTGTTGTACCTTCAATCATCCATGATGGCACCTGGAACCCCACCAGGCTATCATTCTCCTCTTTGAACATTGCCTGGTCAACTCCGTCTAGCGACTCTAGAAGACCAAGGGGAAGTGGAGATCATCACGTGGTCGGCAACTTAGTCGAGTGTCTTCTCTTCGTCTTTGGCTTGGGAGATTGTCAGAGCTGGAGCACCGAAAGTCCCTTAGGCCGTGTTGGTTGGTCCAGACGTTTTATCCCTTGAAACAATTTCATCACCTGGACAGCGTTCAGAAGGTCACTCCCAACTAGGAGCCTTTTGTAGCAGAGACACATTCCCATCTAAACCAACTGTTCCTCATGCTGGTCTGTCTCCAAAGACATCGACCATCACTTCTTCAGCTGTCCCTTCTCTTCCCATTTATGAGTAGGAGTTCTCAGTCGTTGCTGGCCCTCCATAAGAAGGATCCAAACTTTCAACAGGGTGTGGAGCTAGATCAACAGAACCTTCAAAGGAAAGACCTCTTGTCACACCACTGGCAGGACTGCCGTTTGTGCGACCATCCATCATTTATGGATGGAAACCATGCTTGATCTGGTAAATCAAAAGCTTTCAACAACATTTGGGACAATATTATTTTCAAAATGCGTCCAAACAACTAGAAATAAGCACATTGTAAACGCGTGGGACTTACCTATCCATTTTTCTGTGGATAGGAATTCCTTATTTGTGATTTTCCTTTTTTTTCTAGATAGGGGTTGATGGTCAGGGTCGCTTAGGGCTAGGGAACTCTCTTCCAGAACTGTAGAAGACAGGAACATGGGAATAGAGAGATCAATGGATATCGGCTGAGCAGTAATTAGTGCCCAAAACAGGGAGCAGGTGGAAGGAAGAGAATAATAGAAGAGGTAGAGAGAAGAACAGGTAAGGAAAAGAGAACAATCAAACCAATCTGGTTGCAAACAGCTTCACAGCCCCATGGTGTACAGAACTAAAATTCCATTCCAATATTCAAATGTGAAATCTTGATGGATGCATGTAAAGAAATTAAAAACAAGAACTTAATGGAACTCTAAAACTGAAAATCAAATAGGACTTTAAAACTGACAATTGGAAAGATAACTAAAGCACTTATCCTACGTAAACTAATTCAACCAAAAAAAATAAATCAAACTAAATCTAATGCTTGCTGATCCACCTTGGTTGGGCCACCAAACAAGATCATAACGGTCCAACCAGGAGCAGGCCACTGCACAGAATTTATAGTTGCCTAGGTGTTCAGGCGGTTTTTCAACTCCTGGGCGGTTGGTCACCTTATTGTATAAAAATGATAAATGCCCTACGACTAGGAAATGCCCTACCCATGAGTGTGGTTATCACATCTTGTTTATTTATTTAACTTTTTAATGTATGTCATTTGTAGCATTTTTATTGGATGTATAAAGTACATGTATACACCATAGTTGTCAAGGCATCGCTGACTCTAGGGGATGGGTGGTTAGGCGTCTTATTACATATCAGAAAGGCATGCGCCTTGGCTATCTAGGTGTCGCCTAGGGCACCATGGTCGCCTTATTACCTGAGTCAGTAACATCAGTTTTTTTAATCTTTTATTACAATATGGTTATTCAACTGTGTATACAAGTCATGGTACACATGAGCTACATAGGATCAGTGGGCTATATAAGCTGCAATGAGATGAGAATTTCGATCTTGAAGACTTCAAAAAAGCCAAACTTAAGTCTGACCTCTGAATTAGAGAAACCCTACACTTTTTTTATGAATTTTTCGGACTTCTAGTCATTTACCTTGCTGTCTTGCACATAATAAACAATGGACGTTAGTGGTAATAGTCATGCTGATATCTTATTGCATTGCCTAGGTTGATTTTTGGTGTTTGATATAAGCATACTAATAGCAATAAGTAAAACAAGGGAACATGAAAAGGGATGCGCCTTGGACACCTTATTGATGCCTAAGCATACAGAAACCCCTCCAACGCCTTGGGTTGCCTTGGCAGATTGACAACTATGGTATACACTATAATGCATGGAATCATGAATATGTGTTAAAAACAATAAAAAATGATGCTCTAACCCCCTCCCTTTTGTGTAAATTTTCTTATGGAAGATAAACCCTTACAACGCCTTGGGAGCCCTTGGTACGCCAACGCACCTAGGCACCCCTCCAATGCCTTGGGTCACCTTGGGGCCTTGACAACTATGCATCGGATGGCCATCGCATATCTTCGTACCCTCCAGTGTATGAAGAAGAATGCTTCACCTTCTCTTAGATTTCGGCTCTTGCTGAGTCCCTCAACCATAGTTTGATGCAAAGGAGCGTTTCCACACAGCACAAATCACAAAACCTCTTTTGCAATAGGATCTTCACAGTGCAATCAAAACAGAAATAGAAAGTATTGAGTAAAAATCACTTATCTCAAAATCTGGCCATCAATTCTTCATGAAATTTGGATTATAGACTCCTTAGTATAGATGTGAACACACTTCAAAAGATGGTGGAGATCCAATAAGAACTGAGGGAGTTATTGAAGCCGCAAGCCTGCTGGACCAAATTACCACTAGATCTGAGGTGATGTTTGGTTGATTCTAATGGCTGTAGCAGCAAGTCAGCAAAGCTCAACAGTCTCTGCAGGAGTTCAGATTCGTATGCTAGAACAGAATGCTTGAAATAAACATGAAGAAGAAGAAGGATAAAAGAAAAATCAAAGGTTGAGTCTCACAACCTGGTGAGGCTCAACCAGAAAATTATTTAACTCTGTAATTTTCTGGAAAGCACTGAAAACTGCCGCCAGCCTATACCATTCTTATTTATAATGTAAAACCTTACAAATAAAATAGGAAAGAGTAAAATCTACTAAAACTAAACCTCCTTTATAATATAGGAAGGTTCTCATACAATGTAAAGAAAACTTTCTAAATCTGAAAAATAGGAAAGTAGCAATGACTTGGTCTCCAAGTAATTAGACTTTCTAACTATTCATTCCATATATTAGGAAACACAACAACATTAGAATTAAGAAACTAACTACTAATATCAAACTCTAACTAAGAGTGCTGACTAGGATATGGCGCTGGCGGAACTAGAGAAGGTTTTCAGCCAATTGGGCGGTTCTTCTTTTGGCCCCTTCTGGAGTAGACTTAGGCTGCATCATAGTTGCCAAGGCGAGAAGACAATCCAAGGCATTTAGGGCCATCCTGGGCGCCTAGGCGACCAAGGCGTTCCCAGTGTATTTTTTATTTTATTCCTAAAATATTAATGCTATATTAATGTTTATATATATGCAGAATTCTACATAAATAATCAACATTTAAGATATAACTTAATTAATATGAGAAAACCAACAAGACAACAAATAATGAATTAAGTAGACAACACGTATTTATGACTAACATTTGCGTACTTCTAACAAATTCGACCAGAGCGTAACTCCTTCAATATCGTTCGGATTCAAACAATCTTGAATTCATTGCAAAGCTAGCATAATCAGCTTTCTAACAAATCCGAGATTGCTTGAATTCGAGTTATAATGAAGAAGTTACACTCCGGTCAAACCTTATTCGGAGTACGCGAATGTTTAAAGTAGTCAGAATGTAAATTATTTTTTGGGCATCAAAGCAAGAGATTATTTTGGTCCGCTCTTGGTTTTTAGTAATGTTTTACTATAATAAGATTTATAGAATTTTTATATTTGAAAAAAAACTTAGCATTTGGAAATTGAAAATCGCTCCCGCATCCAAAAATATGGTTTTTGTTCTTGAACTGGAGGGTTAATATTTTATCCTTCTGGAATTTGAATTTTACACTATTTTTATTGGATTCAAATTGAGAGGATGGGGGGGGGCGACCGCCTTTCTCACACACACAAGGCGCCCTAACGCGCGCAGGCTTCAGAAAACCGTCCTAACGCCAACGCCTTGACAACTATGCCCCTCAACTATAGTATCTATTACATCTTTGACAGTGGAAATGATCCCAACATAGTCAGACACAAAAGTTAGAATTCCCAACTTGTGCAATTGTTTTTTTACTTTCAATTTTATTCAATTCCGAAAAATTTAAGAGAAACGAATCTCCATGCCCCTCCTTCCAAACTTGCAATTCTTACAGAGAGGCCATGGCCTTCTTCTTGCTCGAAACAGAGAAGCATTTAGTGGTCGGAAGAAAGGAACAACACTCAACCCTCGAGAGCTGGTGGGATGAGTTGCGGCAAAGAGAGACATTCTTTGGACAACACCTTCAAGCTTGGTATATATTCTTGGAGCATGTCAACAACCTCCTTGAATTGGCAGACGTAGAGATCTCGATCTTTAAGCTAAAGAGCCGACTCAAGCCACAAAGAAAGAGAGAGAGAGAGAGAGAGAGAGAGAGAGAGAGAGAGAGGGAGAGGAGTTGCAGTGACACTAGCAAGAAAAGTTGCAGCTACGGGTGGGGTAGCCACAGTGATAGGAGAAATCACAGGTGGTGATGGAGCAGTGGCAGTGGCCAAAGGAGGAATAGAAGGATTTAGTGAAAGGTGGCAGCCTTGAACGGAGGATGAATAGCAAGCAGTGGAGCGGCACTGGAGAGTTGTCAAAGGTAGTGGCAGAGGAAGATGCATGTGTGGAGGCAGCAGTGACTGTTGACTGATGATTTACCATATCACCAATCAAGGATGACACTTCACTTTCTTTTTCTGTCTGTACATTCTACAAGAAAAGGCAGTTTAATCCCTACCCAACTGAAGGTGATACCCATTCAAACATTGGGTGTAGAAGAGAGGTATCAACTTAAGTTGTAATCATCTCAGTTACAAACAGGTATTCCGTTCAGTAAATGACCATCATCCATGATACCATGCTATAGAATTTACTTTTTGCGGATATTGGCCATAATATTTGGAATGTCAGGGACCCTAATCATAGTTACACCAAATGTGAGGGGACCCCGGGTCTAATTTACCCAAAAAGAAATCATCTACAAGCATAAAAAGCTATCACCATACAAGAACACTCTTACAGTACAAGGATACAATTATGGGACAAAAAGAGTAACTTAGAACTCTGCTGGCGTTCCTAATACATCAGTTTATTATCCTAGGCTGGTATCTTTAAACTGCTAATCCCAAATTTAGCAAAACTTCTTAGTCCCAACTGATCCAATGGGACCAGTTATGAATGCTTTCTCTTATATTTTCCTTTTTGGAAGGTGAGTTGATGGTGTGGAGGGATGGAACAAGAGCAAACAGAAGGAGAAAAAAGGGGGAGAACATTTGTCAAACATTACAAAAGACCATTGAGATGCTGGGACCTGAAAGGTACTTGAGCATGATCAAGAAGTAGAAATCAAATTACCAGATTGGGTCCATACAGCATGGAGAACAAGAAAATGAAAATAATTTATTCTTAAAAATAAATTTCTATTTAGCCTACATTTATTGAACTAAAAATTTAGGAATATTGAACATCCACATGTTATATTAGTTTTGACCGACCTACTTATATACTTGATTGACGCACCCACAACCAAATTAAGTATAAAAAACTACTTCAACAAACACATGTAAAAGTAGGGAAAACAAAACAGAGAGGAAAAAGAAGAAAAAAAAAAATAGAGAACCACATACTTACGGTGGGGTAATGCTATCAGCCCACTGGCGAAGCCAATCTGTGGAAATCCAGAAGTATGGCTCCTCAGGTGAATTAACAGGAGCTTCAGAAAGAATTGATCTCACTTCCAGTCTCCGTTCCGTTATCCTGCCCACCTCCTTTTCCTTCTTTAACTTATACTGTTGGCAGGCATCAGCAAATGATGAATTCAATTTATTTATCTCTTCGGCAATATGCAAGGGAAGAGCATTATCATTGCTTTTAGAAACCAGCTTTCCAACCATTTCAACTTCATTGGTGCTATATTCTGTGCAAGGTTTATCACTGGCCTTCTTACTACATCTACGGTTATACATCAGCATGTATGCATCTGCTGATGAAAATGTCTCCGTATGACTAGCAATATTTAAATCTGATGATTGCATCTGATCAGCACTTGAATGATTTCCATTCATGGCAGAATCCACCGATCCATGACAAGACAGTCGCACCAACGGCTCAACCCCAAGAGTTTTAGCAGTTGAACTTGAGGATCCTTCTCCAAATGGGTGACTGCCTAATTTTGAGACCTGCTCATCATCAAATTCCCACCACTGATCTATACGCTCATCCCTGATATGTGCCACATAATGGCCACTATTAACAGCAGTACCCTTGTGCATAAGTACTGCTGACAAGTCATATACTAGATCCAACTGAGAAGGCTCAGACAATCTCCGTCCCATGTCTAGTTCTCTAGGAAAACTAAATACAGATGTTATCTTCTTCTTGGTTGTGGTCTACATAAGAAAATGAAAAAAAAAAGTTAATAGAAGTTTAGAAGTCGTATAACGAGCTGCATAAAGAAAGCAATAGCCAAAAAAAAAAAAACTACTTCTGAATAGGCACAGCAATGGATGCCTTTTTCGCCTTTCCAAAATCATTATACCCACAATAACAAAGGGAAGAAAATAGCATAGTTAATAGAGTACATAAAAAAACTCATAGACATAGTAACATATGGGATTACCTACCATATCATTCAACTGCCGTGCACCCCATGAAACGGCTTTCTAACGCATAGTTGTCAAGGCATTGCCTAGGCGACGCCTAGGCGTCCAGGCGTGATTCCAGGGCCTGGGCGCCTTATGAGTGTTGCCTGGGCAGTCGCCCTGGCTCTCTGGGCGTCGCCTAGGCGCCGCCTTGGACGCCTTGGGCGCCTAGAATGCCTGGGCGGTCGCCTTGGGTCTTATATGTGTTTTTTTTCCCTTTGATCTCTGAATTTGCTTCACAGGATTTATTAAGCTAGACAAGAACAACATTTATCAGACAGTACTTATTTATGACCAATATCATTTAAGTAAATGTCTCTTTAATTTTATATTTCATTTACTTAAGATATTATTCATAAATAAGCAAATACCCCCTATTTGAATCCAATAAAAATAGTTTAAAATTCAAATTCCAGAAGGATAAAAAATCAACCCTCCAGTTCAAGAACAAAAACCATATTTTCGGGTGCGGGGGTGATTTTTAACTTCAAAATGCTAGGCTTGTTTTCAAATATAAAAATTCCATAAATTTTATTATAGTAAAGCATCACTAAAAACCAAGAGCGTGCCAAAATAATCTCTTGCTTTGATGCCCAAAAAATAATTTATATTCAGACGACTTTTAACAGCATTCACGTACTTCGAACAAGGTTTGACCGGAGTGTAACTCCTTCATTATAACTCGGATTCAAGCAATCTAGGATTTGTTGGAAAACTGATTATACTAGCTTTGCAATGAATTTGAGATTGCTTGAATCCGAAGTATATTAAAGGAGTTACGCTCCGATAAAATTTGTTAGAAATAAGCAAATGTTAGTCATAAATACGTGTTGCCTACTTAACTCAATTATTTGTTTCTTTGTTGGTTTTCTTATATTAATTAAGCTATGTCTTAAATGTTTATTTATGTAGAATGCTGCATATATATATAAACATTAATATAGCATTAATATTTTAAAAATAAAAAAAATACACTGGGAATGCCTTGGTCGCCTAGGCGCCTAGGATGGCCTCAAACGCCTTGGATCGCCTTGTCGCCTGACAACTATGTTCTAACGTCTTAAAGAATTTTTTATATAGTTTTATGGTAAATCATAACTAAATAACTACCCTGTTTTCATGAGATTTATACCTCCATTCGGCCATTTAAACACAGAAGGCATTAAATACACATCCGAGTTCATAAAAATAGCCCCTATCTACAACCAAGATAAAATTTTCAATTCATTTTACCAGTCTTTAATTCTAACAACCAAGACTGAGAAAGAGTTATCATCAGCATTTTCTACCATCAAGCTCATGTGAACCAGAACAGTTGGGGGGGAATCTCTCTCCTGTTCTTTTTATCTATTACATTCTCTTTTGTTCGATAGTAATCTCCCCTCTTCATTTTCTTTTATTGCACTATGGGGGCACGCCTGTGCTAAAAAAAAAAAAATACTTACAAGCTCTGTTCAACTGATCTAAGCTGTTTCAGGGTTCTCGAAAAGATTAATTGAGCATGTGCAATGATATAATGTATCTCACCATGGCATAACAAAAGGGGACAAGTGGTCCACCTGAAACTTGTCAAAAGATCATAAGTGAGACCAGAAACAATTCACAAAGTTGAGGGGAGGTATCTACAGTTAAAACTTGCAAGAGAGTTGTAATTTACTTACCCTAATTCTATTTACCAAAAGCATTTCAGAAAGGCGAGAAACCGTTTATTAATCAAGCTGAGTTTGGGGGAATTGTAACCCCAAAGCACATAAGTTGAGGCTTGTTAAAAGCAAAGGAGGATTACAGCCGTACAAGCAATCGTTGTCAAGATGTTGCATAGGCAACATCCTTGATTCCCGAGCCAACCAGTCACCTTATGTGCCAAGGTGTCCATATCCAGATGATGAAGGATATACAAATGCAATGTGGAAAGTAGGCCTGTGATGGATAATGGAAGTATACCAAATGCAGAATCAATCTCAAAACAGTGGGCAGTAGGACATCAATTGCAATAGTATCGACAAAGATAGGAACAAAAATCAGAATTAATGACATGATTTTTTTTCTCTTTTCAAAAAACACTTTTTCTAAAAAAATTAAACAAAATAAAAGAGTATGACTTGGGCATCCCACCTAAGTTTTTTACCAGCAGCTCACCAATCAACCCACCTTCACACCAGGAACAACATCTCACTGTCACTCTGTTCACAGAAGAATAATATAACCAATTTCATTTCAAATTCCCATCCTATATTCTTACAAGCAGCTTTTTTATACAGAGGCTCTGGTTCTAACTCTGATTGTGATTCCCTCTTAGACTCAACGACCTATACATTTCTAAGGGCTTACATAAAAATTGACTTCTAGATATTACCTTTTCAAGGTCTTTCACCACTAACAATGAAACCAACATATTGACATTCCCAAGACTACACAACTTTAGAGAACTAGACACAACTAACAAGATACATTCGTGAAGGCCACTTATCCCTAGCAAATGAGCTTCCAGAATAGGTCCATTACACTAAAAACATAAAATCACATCAGGCTACTTAACCCATTAGACAAGGATTTGGGCTTGTTCCGACGTGAATACTTGTGTTGGAACCACCCTTGATCTACAACAGCTCTCCCTGGCTTGAAAACAACTCAACCATGAGTTTTGTAGTGATGTCGAATCAAACTAATATGATGATCCTTCAATCAGAAGCGGAATACAACAATCGTCTCATCAAAGGAATGGCTATGCAACCCCTCCATAGCTCTAATACAAAATAATGCAGAATCGATCTACTTTTTCATTTTCTTTTTCTTTTTTACAATGAAAGCAAAATAAAAAGGATATGACTAGAGCATCCCACCTAAGCCTCGACCAGCATCTCACTAATCAACCCCAGCTTCACACAAGGAACAGTATCACTTTTGTCTCTCACAAAAGAATAGTATAAACCAATTTCATATCAAATTCACATTCCCAAATGCTTACATGCAGCTCTTTTAATAGAGAGGTTGAGAAGGTTCTAGACCTCATTGGGAGTTCCTCCTAGACTTAATAAATTATACATTTCTAAGAACTTACATAGTATACATTGGGACTTATTTCAATATATTTAATGAACTTTACCTTTTCAAGGTCTTTCACCACTAACAATGAAACTAACCTATTGGCATTCCCAAGATTTCATAACTTTAAAAGACTATATACAACTAACTAGTTAGTTTCGTATGGGGCCTATGGGCCACTTAACCCTGCATATATGAGCTTTCAAAATAGGCCCATTACATTAGAAAACATATAAATTCCCGGCCCATATGACCTATATAACTCACTAGGCTATTTATTTAATCCATTAAAGCTTTCTCCGATGTGAATACTTGTGTTGGAACCTCTCTTGACGTACATCAATAACTGTATTATGGCACTCCCCTAGGGCCTAGGTGACATGGGCCATAGAACGTTCGTTCACCATGGGTCCTAGGCATTTGGCCTCACCTTCGTGCCATGACAACTATACATACAAGTATACAACTTACCTTTATTGGCCTTTTAGGGGAGGAGGGGGTGAGTGAATGCCGTGCAGTTTACTTTTCTCAGAATTTGAAAAAGCATTGGTTACGGTGGCCCTTTTAAATATGTTTATCTCATCAGGAAAACTAGAGCCTTATCCTCCAAGATTTTCTCACATAAATTTATTTCTCACACTAGAGAAATCAATCCACTTTTTCAGGCGGATGAAGCTATATTTAGCTAGGTGAATTCTGCAGCAATTCTCTTCCTTTAGTCTCCAACTACATCATGCATCGAATTACATAAAATTGAAGAAAACATAATATATAAACTCAATTTGATTTAATATTACAGTGATCAGAAGGAAAAAAAAATGTTGCAAACAAATAAAAGAGTCGTAGAGAATGATAACAGTATGAAGAATGTACACCTCAGAAATAGATAAAGTACCTTAGGAAGAAAAACACAGCGTTTTAGCTGAAAATTAAGAACATCGGGTAGCGTGCGCAGCTTAATACAACGGGTAGCATCAACTCTTGCGGCACAGGATTCACAAAAATATTGATTGTCACCCCGTAATTCTTCCACACTAAGGTAATCGTCTAAACTCTCATCCAGATTTTTCAATCCCTTGATATTTAACTCAATTTCATAGAAGTCTTCCATCTTTGATGACGCTTCAGAATCTTTTCCACAGATCGAGCACCTAAAGAACATTTATGTAAACAGACACGATTAATCAATTCAAAGTATCAATACACTGGAGAAAAAGAAAAAAAAAATGAATGCTCCAAACATCAAATAAGGGGAAAAAAAAACCTTTTAAGTGGGGCAAATCTAAATTTGACCAGTCTTCAGATGCTAGGTTGTACCGATATACTAGCAAGAGAAATGTCAACTTGAGAACCTTAGCCCCAAAGCATAGAGTAGAAGAGCCACTCAGCATCTCAAGAAGGGTTGGAGCTTAACTATCTTGACTGATTAATTAAATAAAAATTAATTCCACACATTGTATTCTGTGAGTCATACTTTTTTTCTTTCATACCCAAACATCATTTCCATCCAGGTCTTGTTATGGGATACGACTGAGGTGATCAAAATTTACCTGGCATTAAATTTCTACCATAAGGCAGGATGGGTGTTCCTAGGCATCTAAGGACATAGTATTAAGAAAATCAGAATCAGAGGGATTAGGAACACTGATCCAGTAACAGAGAAATCCAGATTTCAAAATTAAAACAGGTCTTATGTGGCTAAAGTTCCAGTCTAGTAGCCTTTTTTAACGGGGGGGGCAGATCTGAAAAATCTTATGCTGATCCGACAGTCCGATTTGAAGTAACTGAAGAAACCAACTTGAATAAGGAAACTGAAGACTCAGGCTGAGAATGAAATTGACGGCAGGGTTTTAACAGGTTCAAAACAGATTCAATGAGGGACTGATTTGGTCATTAATATTTAATGGTAATTTAAAGCTATGACAATAATCTGAAATCAGATCCGGAAAATTAAATCATAAAACTGAGAAATTGAAGAAGTATGATAGGGATTTCTAGAATTCAATTAGAATGTTTAGGTTTTCTGAAACAGAATTGAATCTAGAATGATACGCGAGAAATTAGAAAGGCAACCAAAGATGAATATAGCAGACAATTAACTAGCAGAACAATATTCAACTAAACAAAACAGAATCAAAAGAAGAGAGAAATCAGCATGAACTGGATGAAGAGAAATTCAGAAACAGACCTGGTTTGTGATTGAGAAGAGGAAGATAATAAAAAGAATGATCTGATCAGGAATCCACCTGACCTGTGGGCTCGAACCCACCAGTTCCCTTGCTGGATCCACAGCATTCACACCTGAATCCACAGATGTGCACCTCCTGAACCCATAGAAAAAAAATCTAAAATCCACAGACAACTAAGCCAAAGCTTGATCTTCATTAATGTCAAATCATGGGTTATGACCACAGGCCTACATATGTATTATGTTTAAATAATGCTGTAAAACAAAGAAAACAGAAAAAAAAAACTAACTCTAAACCCCCTAATCACAGGCTGTTTGAAGGGTCCTAAACAGACTTAAATATTAAAAAAAAAATTATAACGGGTCTGGACTCATAGTTTCTTAATCCAGCCCCACTATGACAATATAATGATCAGAAATAAGCTGCTAAAACTACCCCACGTTTTGGACTTTTAAGGTTTCCTGCCCAAGATCTAGAACTGACCAGATTCATTGAATCCATAATGGTCCAGTCGATTGGGCCAGAATGAACCATAAAAAAAAGGTTCAAAAGTGAACCAAACAAAACCGCATGATATTTTTCTTCTTCTCTTGTATCTACTAACTGAATAACTGCATCATGGCAACTCCCAAGAGGCCCAAATTTTGTAGACAGATTGACCCCAAGTTCCCCTACGCATATCAATTTTCAGCGCAATCCAACCAGGTGGCAACTGCCAACACAAAAAAGAGCATACACAGTGCACGAGGTTCCCACCACTGTGGGTTCTGGGTAGGGGCTTGTGTACACAGCCTTATCCCCGCTTCGCGGGGAGGCTGTTTCCAAATTCGAACCCATGACCACTAAGTCACAATGGAGCAACACAAACCATTAAAAAATCTACAAATGTGAATCGTGTACACAGGACTAAGGCGCAGTGAATGGACAACCAAGGCAACATCATCCTGGAAGTAGGGACATTTGCTGTCAGGTACGATTTTGGATGGGTGATCCATAATTTTACCCTTTCCAAATCTAAAAGGATGATATGGTGTTCATGCCCAACATTAAATTAGAGGCGCTAAGCATAATTTGCAACTTTATGACCATACTGCAATAGAGAAAGAATTATCCAATATTATGACAAAGAGACAGATGCGAGTTGCAACAGAAAACTAATTATTTGTTTCAAGACAATATTCAAAGGTGACAGGATGGATGCATTAATTTCCTAGGATGATGCAGAGGGACCAACTAGAAGACGCTATCAAAATGTAAATTCATATTTGATTTATGAGACAACCACATGATTAAAATTTAGAACGTAGAAAGTTCAAAACTATTAAGGCTGTTCAATTGCTCCAAAAGTGAGATGTTCATGAAGACAGCCGTATTCGATGAGATATTTACTGTTGGATCATATCTCAAAGGCAGATAGACCCCTTTTCCTTTGCCTCTTTTTTTTCTTTTTGTGTGTGTGTGTGTGTGTGTGTGTGTGTGTGTGTGTGTGGGGGGGGGGGGGATGCACATTGACAGGCCCCAGTAAATTGCTAAAGAAAACACATTTCACCATGCTCAGAGAAACCAGTCTTACCGGGTCACATGAGAGACACTTCCTCGGAAAATATCTTGAACAATTGTTCTTGCCTTGGAAACTTTTGAATGGCTTAGAGACCGTTCAAGCAAAGACATAAGTAAGGTGAGGAACTCATGGCTATCCTGCTGAACACCATTGTCCAACTCCAAGGTCTTAATGAAAGGAGCAGAATCAATAAAAGCCATTTTACTGGAATGCAACTGTGCAAATAGTCGTGCAAGTTGATCTAAGACAGGTTGTTGCTTTAAAAGATCTGGTTCAACAGAGAAAATGCCTTCCCTGAGTGATGTGTTCATGTAGAGGCACTGAAGAATGCTATTAGCATAGCATGTAGCACCAAGATTTGTCAAACCAGCAGGCGATTCAGTGGAAGCACGAAGATCCTTACACGGATCTGGACCAAAAGCAAGAATAATATCTGACATCTTCTGCCATAAACCAGATTTTCTAGTTCCATTAGAAGGTGGAATTAACCCACAAAAGCAGTTTGGGTTGTCCTTCAAGTTTATACGGCAACCTTGACAAACAGGCTTCCAGGTCATATATAGTTGACAAATGTCATCTTTAGTCACCACACCTGTTATATGAATTTTCCTACAAACAAGCAGCACGGAATATAATATGTAAAAGAAATCTTAAAAACTAAGCATAAATGAAGGCAAAACATCATCCCCTGTAAAAAGGAATGGTACCTCAGAATCTCAGACAAAGTTCCTTCACTGTCATCAGGCTTGTGTCTTTTATTTTTGCTGCGCGTAGTTGGCCTACTCATTCTATCACCAATTGAACAGCGCTAGTTATACTATGATGCACACTACTCATTTAAACTTGAAACAAACGATAAATTTTTATTGGATGTCCATATATGACTGGTGTTAGCACCAAACGAGAGTATTCCCAGTTAAAATGAGTACGCAAGTTGAAGTGCACCTCCTGGTAGAAAGGGGGAAAAAATCCATAGCAGATAAGAAATTCTGATCAGTATAAAGCCACAGATCCAAAAGAATCCCAACAAAAAATATTGCCTGGAGAATATTGTGTAATAGTAAAATAACAGCATTATAAGGAAGCATATTTGCTTCCTATGGGAATTCTTTTTTTGGGGGGGTGGGAGAGAGAGGGAGAGAGGGAGAGATCTCTAAAGGGAATGCTCAAGTGTCCTTAAAATCAAGGAAAGCAAACCACATCTTAGCCTCCTTTTGACAAACAGATAGAAACATAATTATTAAACAAGGTTAACAACTACATCAAAGAATTAAAAAAAAAAAAAAAAAAAAAGGTTAAGAACTACATCAGATAATAAACTTCCTACCAAATCTTAAACTGTGTCTAAACCACTGGCATGCTAAAATCTTAAGATTGTATCAAATAATACAAGAAGCAACTGGGGAAAAATATGTCAAGGTAAGATCAGAAAATTTTAAGGCACAACAAATAGCACATTATGAGCAAAATAAAATTAAAGCAAATACAGTAATGCAACATAAGTAGAAGACAAAATCCACAATGAAAAAATTTTCTCCTTATCCTTAAGAGAATCCAGGAATAAGATAAAGCATGAGGAGTTTAGAACCATGCATTCAAATGGTTATGTTAATTTATCATCACAGAAGTGTTACACGGAAAGCTTTTGTATTTTTTTTTTCCTCTTTTTATAATATAATAACAGCTTACATGATAGGGAAGCGACACAATAGCTCCTCTCTGATCAAAGAACCACTATGTGCTCTTGCTTCAAAAATGCACCCATGCATTCGACAGGAAAAATGGCACAATGTTAATGCAAATAGTTCTCAGCACAAAAAATTGAAATAAACCATGAAAAAACTCTCTCCTTGTCCTTAAAAGAATCCAGGAATAAGGTAGAGCGTGAGGAGTTTAGTTCCATTCTTTTTTTTCTTTTTTTTTTATACTTTAGAACATAGTTTATCGCCTGAATATAAATGCACTTTGTCTACAATGAGGTTTGATTCCACGCCCAGGTAGTAGAAAGAAATACAAAGAAACTCAAATAAAGCAAGAATTTGCCAAAGCCATCCTTGAACAAATATATTTTAGTCGAAAGCCAGAATTGCATTGGGAAATTAGGGATCCCTAGCTCACACTAACTTCAACATATGACCAAGCACTGAGTTTTTATGTGAACATTAATTAAAAACTGGGAAGCTTATTTTTCAAGAGGCACCTAGGAAGTGTAAGGAGGTTTGAGATCCTCAACCTCACTTATCATGGGAGAGAACCCAAATGTCAAGAAACCAAACGCTTTCCTCTTACAAAAATCATTAGATAAGAACCGGGATCAGTAGTTCCACCACAAATAAAAGGAAACAATTTCTTGAAGCAATATATTGCCATTTTCACTCATCTTCTTACTATAATTTTTTTTTTTTTTTTTTTTTTTTTGGTGGGGGGTGTGGGAGAGTGAGCAAGACGAGACAACTACACTTGCAGAGCAGATTAGAGCAGCACATTGACAAAGAATCACGAAATTCGAATGGTAACAGAAAATCCAGCTAAAGGTTTGAAAGAAAAATTAACCTTTCAATAAGTCTTGCATCAAAAATCCATGCGACCTGAAAATAGGAAAGAAAGCACTCCAATAAACAACTTACCCCGCAAACCCTAGCTCCGCCCGTCATTCTTTTTCATACAAATAGGAGAAAATGAGATATACAATTCGACAAAAACTAAGATATATCGCCGGGGGGGGGGGAAGGGTATCGTCCTCATGGAAAGCAAGAGGAAATATAGGTATTTAAAATAAATAACCTACAAAAAGGCGATCGTTCCAATATTTTATCAGGAAACTGTAATGGGAGAGGAAGTAATGCAAGGAAATAAACACATAAAGCGCCCCATTGTTGAAACTTGCAAAGGAAAATACAGCTAAAAACAAGAAGAGCGAAGCTTACCTAGTCTCTTTAATGGCGTGAACAATAAAACAAAAAGGGAGAAAATACTAGGGTATTCGAATTTCTTTCCTTTTTCATCCGTCTCTCATTTTCACTCTCCCGCTAAGAGCTGCTGTGTATGCCAGCATGTGTTTTGATTTCTCGGAAGGCTCAATTCTCCAAGTCGTAATGGAGGGAGTCGGGCCTTCCACGCCGCGTGGGGTTTAATTCTTTCTGGGGTTTCCGTAAAAAAATATGATTTTTTTCATTTTGGGGAAAAAAACATATGAGAAGTGGAAACAGCGTTTGAGACTTTGAGGTTTGATCGCATCTGCTATCTTGCTTATGTTTTTAGGAATCAGGAAAAAAAAATGGATGGTTTTATGGGTTTTTTTTTTTTTTTTTTTTTTTTTTTTGAGGTAAAGCTCACATGTTGTTGCAGTCGGAAAACGAACCACCTTTCTTGGAGCAAGACCGAACTGCTAACAGAGGGACAAACACAAGAAAGATTGGGTTTTTGAACTTTGGGTTATTCCGATGCCAAAGTCAGTTCCAAGTAAACAAATATGGAGCTTTGTATGAAATACGAGTTTTGAGTATGAGTGGGATTGTAGAGAGAGTTTGAATGTCAAAAATTGGATCCGTTTACATTCGAAAACTGATTTATATATAGAAAGTAGCATCGGATGGTGCAAAGTTGGATTAGCCCTTGAGAGGATTGGCTTGACAACTGATTACGGCGGGTATGCTATTTGTTACATCCACACAAGGTTATCAGTCTAAGGGTTTCGCCTGACGTATCGACCATTACAGTTTAACACGTTGCACTATCAGTTGTGCGGGCTATGTACGGATAAGGCTTGAGGGATAACGAGACCGAACATTACATAAGTTTGAGATAGGCAAAGCTTAGATGCTGACAAGGCTTCGCCTTGTTGTGGTCCGCTTTATAAGGAAACTCGGATGCTAACAAAGCCGAGTCTGTCGTTCACGTGTGTTTTGCCATGTGTCAGTTTCTGAGTGGTGGGGCGTATAATGCATTAATGCCCACAACACATGTTAAACTTCATACTCAAATAAGAAGAAGGATTCGCATTCAGTGGGTGTTTGTGATCTTTTAGATGATTCTACCCATATGACTTCATTGAATGCAAGTTGTGCACATGCACGGCTGCATATGAAAACTTTTTAAAGCCGACTACTGAAAATCATTTACTCAGTTTCTAGAGAATTGCATTGTCGCCGCATAGAGTATGGGGAATCTAGTTAGCAAGAAACCCACATTTAGGAACAAAAGATAGACTCCAAAGCAAATAGAAATTTTCTTATTGAAAATATAACAATTCTTAGCATTACCTTTCACCCCCAAGACCAACATTGTTGATGAGAGCAAGTCTTGAGGACCATAAATGACAGTCCAGTGGTCCCTGGTTGGATGTTGCTTTGATTCCTCAACAAAGGGGGAACTAGAACCTGCCGAGGCAAGAGGAAGATTGAGAAATCGCACTAGGGCTTTCCTTAGGGTTGGGGGATTTCAATTAGCACTTGATTATAACAAAAGTTGGATGGTGATGAGTGCAAAGTTGGTCACGGACGGACACGTGGCCTAAATCTGAGTTGAGACCAATACGAGGTATAAATCTAACCGCGGACTTCAGCTCCCGACTTCAAAGAAGAATCGAGTTCCGACTGAAGATCACGCCGCTTGACAACTGGCTATAAAAGGGAGAGACAACGCAAGTAGCAGCGTGTCTCACCAAGAAGATCGCAATGCTCCACTTAGCAGACATAATCATGTGTTAGGACTTGATACGTGCCATGTGCCTAAGCCTACTGTCAATGTCTAAGCACATTATAAGCAGTTAATTTGCATGCCTAAGATCATGCTAAAATGACACTAGCAAGTCGGTGAAATCGTGCCCCACCAAGATGCCATATGCTAAAAGCTAAATAATGCTAATGGCACGTTAATGACACACAAATATTGTTGGCCTTCGTATTGTAATTGTTGGCAAATTGGGCTAACTGGGCCAAGTTTGATGAGAGAGAGTGTCTGCGGATCCCACAGGCAAGCTGACAGTGATACAGGCGATATGACAGTGATACAGGCGATGTGGCTATGTTACAGGTGTTTATGACAGTGTTTCTTAAAAGAGAGAGGAAATCAAGAGAGAGAAAGAGGAGAGAGAAAATTATTTATGGGACCCACAATGCCGAGGTGGCATGTCACCATGGCTGCCAGCATGGCCGAGGGCCACGACACCACGGGCCAGCAGCTGGGCAGCCAAGGCCAACCACATCATGCTATGCCGCAAGGCCCACAGGCCAGCAACACAGCCGCTGGGCAGCCATGGCATGCCATGCCGCACCGCACACAGCAAGCTGCTGACCGCGTGCGCATGGCTGCCTCGCATGCCCCTCCCGCAAACCCCCTCTTTTGCACACCATGTGTTCGACTGATTTCTAGGAGAGAGAAAAGCTCTCTAGAAATCAGTCACTGGCGCAAGTTTAACAAACTCAAAATTGGTTCCAGAGGCCATATTTTACATTTTCAGGGGCATTTTGGGCAGTTAGTAAAAAAGAAGATTCAGTATCATCGGCCAAGATGAAGCCATGCCCTTCAGATTCTGATCTTACGGACAATATAAATGCGGGCTAAAGTGTTTCTCGGTCGGCGGAGTTTGGTGCTCCCGCGAAGAAGCCCATTGGTTGGGCGCAACTTAATAAAGTGTGCCATGTTTTATGAAGATGGCGCCTCGATTTGGTGTTGTGCGCATACAGTGAGGCGGCGCAATGGATCCAGATCAGAAGGCCATCGTTAAATCCGAGTTTCGGTGACGTGATTAAGCCGATCCGATGGACAAAATCTCATCCCGCCATTTGCAGATGATCCTATGGCCACTGTCTAAGATCCTTCATCCACCAATCGCAACTCGACACCGCGCCTACCATGTCAGCGGCGACGCGGCTTCGGTGCTTCGTGGCTACACCAAGTGAAGCTTAAAGATTCTATTTGAATTAATCCTATTGGCCGAACTTGTTTTTGTCATAACTCGGCCATCCGGAGGCCAAATCCGACGATTCAAATTGCTCCGAGCTAGGTTTTGGTTTTTCTATCAATTGAGAATGGTTAGGAGGTCGGCCGCTGTGTGGAAAAAATCTGAAAAAGGGTTTGAGAGAAGTTTCTTGAGGTTTTTGATTGGTTCTTGCTTTGAGGGTGAGCAAACAATCACTCATCTTCTCTATTTGTGCCCATGTTGGTACACTGTTGTGGTTTTTGAAGGTTGGTAGAGCTTCTTTGAATACGACAAGTGATTGTTTGACTATTGGAAGGAGAGATGATGTATGAGCAAGAAGTTGTTTGAAGTGATTAGTTCTTCCAACATTAATGACTGTGAGAGGTTCCATTGAACTTGCAGAGACACTACATATGTCTTCAGATGTCGAAAAGCCTCAGTTGTGAGATTTTCTCAACTTCAATGCCATGTATGCTAAAGTAGGTTGAGATATTTGAATGCCTACTTTGTATGAGAGTCTAATGTATGCTAGCTTAGGAGAAAAGAATATTGAATGCCTTGCTAGTTTGGGTTTTATTGTAGGGCATCACTATAAGCCCCAAAATCTACCATTTTGATTTGTGTTCAGTGGGTGCTGGACACTGGCTGGTATAGCCTGAACCTTGGCATTGTTTGCCCTCTCAGTTTTATGCTGGGAAAACACAGGGTGAATATCCTTGTCCTGTAAAGGACTAAAAGTTGAGTATTGAGTAAATACATAGCCCATTGGGCATTACTCCGTGGATTAGTCATCACACGCTGTGGTGGTGATCCACGTAACCCTTCTGTGTTGTGAAATATTTTATTTATGTATTTTGTGAAGTGCTTAGAATGAACTGCAGGATGGGTGTGCAAATCTGGTAGACCTGGCCACTGTGTGGTAGCGAGGTAGATTTGCATACGTTTGTATGTTTGTAACAGCCTGATTCATCATCAATGCTGAGCAGTTAGGAAAAGTAAGGGAAAAAGTTTTCATACTGATTCACCCCCCCTCTCAGTGTCATTCAAGGTCCATCAAATACATGGAGGAGGCCACCTCAGCTACTTCTTGCATGCGTCTTTCCACTTTAAAACCACTCCAACAGCTATAAATACCCCCTAGGTAAAGTATACAAGGGTTAGACACTTCAGGTTTGTAAGAATCCTCTCTTCCCCTCTCTTCCTTTGAATCTTACAAGAACAGTCCCTACTTAGATCTTGAACTTGGCCTTCTTCTCTCAAGTTCACAACTACTTGATCCCGTACTGACTTGGGCATCAGAGCAGTTTCAGGGTTATCCAATTTGCCCACATGAACTCTTTTCTTCCTCCTTTAGTAGCGCTGAACACTTTGGAAGAAGACGGGCGTCGTTCGGCATCAACAGATGGCTTATTTCCAATATTGCAACTGCTAACCAATCTTGCTTTAGCCATGAATATTCAAATTATTTATTCATATCATCCAATCGAGGGATAAACAACTTTCCTTTTTCCTACTAGAATTTTCTCTGTATTAGTTTTCCACTTGAGTAAACATTTACCTTGAGGGTTTATCTATTGACAAAATTTTAGGTCTAAATAACTTTCCATATAAACAAATTGTAAGAAAAATAATAGCAATAAAATATTGTTTAAGACTTAATTATCTTAGTCGAAGGTATTGACACAAATCACTTTCAATAATATGTATATACTACGAATATGCAATAACTATCATATAAACTAGTATGATAATAAATTGGTACTCGAGTATGAAAACGAATTCAGAAATGAACAGGCTGAGTTGTATATAAAACACTCTCCTTAAGATTGTATTCACCCATATGATGTAGTGGGTTATTGTGAATCAACCTCCAATATGAAACAACCCCTTAAGACCCTCCCAATTATATGCACACAAAAACTAGACCTCGTCAGAAAAACTGACAACTGAGATCAACTGTTAAAAAAACAAAGTGGGCTTGGAAAAGTTTACACATAATCTGAGAGAGAGAGAGAGAGAGAGAGAGAGAGAGAGAGAGAGAGAGAGAGAATGAATTCTTAGTCAAATTGTGGATACAAAAAGCCTTGGCAGCATCCTCTATTTATAGAGGACATGTGCTATTCCAAGGGGTTCGTACGATGGGGCATGTCAATTAGATTGGACTGCCCATATGCTTCTAATCTTAGGGTGCTTAGACCGACGGTCCATATTGGACCCTTCCAAATGTAGGGATCCCTACCCTATGTATAGGTGTCATTCCAAAAGTGTAACCACATCCACACAACCCCCGAACACCTCCCTCAAGAGGGCGACTTTCTTTTAAGGGTTTAAGATGTATTAGGACACCCTCTACATATAAACCTCTCTCCTTCATTGTTCCTAAGCAATATGGAACTAAAAATCCCTACTTGCTTAACCAATTCAAAACAAATTTTAAAAGTTTTTCCACCAAAACGAAAAAGAAAAAATTTGAATTTTCATTTCAAAAACTTTTACAACTTTTATTTATTTTGATTTTTAAACAACACAAATAATTACATTATCTCCATGTCTGTCAACTCTTTATACAACACGAATCAGTGAATAGCTTCGTATTCCACAAAAAAAAATTGTGTTATACATATTTTTTTGTAGAATAATTGTGATATCAGTAGGTTTTATATATATATATATATATATATATTAGCATCGTCATTACCAACCTTTGAGTAGTGTTTTCAAAAAAATGTGAAGGAACTATGCCTTTATTGATATAGTTCATATCTGTTCCAAAATCTATGAGAGTGTGATGGTATTAAAACTATATTCTTTCTGTATAACTATGGAGATCACATCTGTTTCTACTTTCTACCAAAGCATGTTATATACGGATCTAAATCGTCTCCTGCGAGGGTATCCGCAGGAGACGTTGTTGCCTTTATCCGATGCTTGCTATGTGGAGTCTCTTTATTAGACATCTCACGAAATCTAGCCGCATGAGACACAATCATGAATGGTAAGCAGCATATCAAATGTTAATTTTGAATTTGAAAAGCAGACATGATTAACCACGGCGTTCATAGGGGAGAGAGGGCAGAAGAAGAAGAAAGCTAAGAGAGAGAGAGAGTGGCGGAGGACAAAAGAGATTGAGGAAGAAGAAAGTTGAGAGAAAGGGCGGCGGATTAAGGCTTTGGTTTTGTTTTAGAGGGCGGAGGAGAGGGTTTGGGTTCTAAATCGCGGGAGAGGACCTGTACCGCGATTTGGCTGATTTCTTTTCTTTCTTTCTTTCTTTCTTCCTTTTTTTTTTTTTTTTTTTTTTCATTTTTTCCTTTTAACTACGATAATGGAGCCTTTTATATTCATGGAGGGGGAAAAGGATCAAGGCGCCAAGTGTAAATTTGATTCAAGGTATTGACGAGTTACAGGGAACACAAGCTCGCTTATTCAATTCGATTGCTCAAACAAGAACAAAGGCGATCGGGATAACATACAAGAGAATATAAACAAACTTATCCATAGGCCATGGAAACTGCAATGTGAGAAAATTAAAAGGAGCAGAAAAAATAACTTATACATAGGCCATGGAGACTGCAATGTGAGAAATTTATAAGGAGCGGAAAAATAGAAAGAGACGGCTTACATGGAAATTGGAGCTCAAAAGGAAGAATGCTAAGAAGATCTCCCTCACTCATGCCTAAAATCACAGCTTTACCAAACAAAAATTCTTGAGAGAGAGGGTGGCAGAGGAGAAAGGAGCGACGACAACGGAGTTTGGTTTGGGTTCCATTTGATAAGCTGCAACTCCAAGTCATTTCACCTTATGCACCAGCACTGTTCGTCAGCGTCGGATTTTCCTATGGCCACGTGTCGCTCATCGGCTATAGGCAGCCGAGTTTCTGTCGATACCCAAGCTGGAGACGATTTGAATCCGTTACACTATAGTTTGTCAGAAGGTTAGTACACATTAACTGTTTTGGCTTGTAGGATATAATGGGAATTTCAACATTCTCTCTCCTATTTGATCTCGATTTTGTTGGCTAGATTAGGTAAAACCAGAGTTACACGCCGGATGTATCAACCGTTGAGTGGTCTATTGCGAGAAAATTCCAACCAGTAGTTGCGGAGACAAGAAGAACTACCACATTCGAAGATTGGAATTTCAAATCCAATAAACATTTCATCGATCTGAGAAAGGACATTGAGAAATCCCCAATTTTCATCAACAACCTCCCCTAGAAAAGAAAGAATTCAGACCGAAAGTTCTTGATCTACAGCCCAAATCAAGCTACCATATTCAAGAAAGAGATGGTACAAATGTTGTGGAAGAAAAATAGAAAATAAAAGAAAAGGGGAAGAAGATGGAATGTCTTCAAACCTATTGCAATCCAACCACCTAACTATCATGGAAAACACTCTCCTTAAGATTGTATTCACCCATATGATGTAGTGGGTTATTGTGAATCAACCTCCAATATGAAACAACCCCTTAAGACCCTCCCAATTATATGCACACAAAAACTAGACCTCGTCAGAAAAACTGACAACTGAGATCAACTGTTAAAAAAACAAAGTGGGCTTGGAAAAGTCTACACATAATCTAAGAGAGAGAGAGAGAGAGAGAGAATGAATTCTTAGTCAAATTGTGGATACAAAAAGCCTTGGCAGCATCCTCTATTTATAGAGGACATGTGCTATTCCAAGGGGTTCGTACGATGGGGCATGTCAATTAGATTGGACTGCCCATATGCTTCTAATCTAAGGGTGCTTAGACCGATGGTCCATATTGGACCCTTCCAAATGTAGGGATCCCTACCCTATGTATAGGTGTCATTCCAAAAGTGTAACCACATCCACACAACCCCCGAACACCTCCCTCAAGAGGGCGACTTTCTTTTAAGGGTTTAAGATGTATTAGGACACCCTCTACATATAAACCTCTCTCCTTCATTGTTCCTAAGCAATATGGAACTAAAAATCCCTACTTGCTTAACCAATTCAAAACAAATTTTAAAAGTTTTTCCACCAAAACGAAAAAGAAAAAATTTGAATTTTCATTTCAAAAACTTTTACAACTTTTATTTATTTTGATTTTTAAACAACACAAATAATTACATTATCTCCATGTCTGTCAACTCTTTATACAACACGAATCAGTGAATAGCTTCGTATTCCACAAAAAAAAATTGTGTTATACATATTTTTTTGTAGAATAATTGTGATATCAGTAGGTTTTATATATATATATATATATATATATATATATATATATATATATATATATATATATATATATATATATATATATATATTAGCATCGTCATTACCAACCTTTGAGTAGTGTTTTCAAAAAAATGTGAAGGAACTATGCCTTTATTGATATAGTTCATATCTGTTCCAAAATCTATGAGAGTGTGATGGTATTAAAACTATATTCTTTCTGTATAACTATGGAGATCACATCTGTTTCTACTTTCTACCAAAGCATGTTATATACGGATCTAAATCGTCTCCTGCGAGGGTATCCGCAGGAGACGTTGTTGCCTTTATCCGATGCTTGCTATGTGGAGTCTCTTTTATTAGACATCTCACGAAATCTAGCCGCATGAGACACAATCATGAATGGTAAGCAGCATATCAAATGTTAATTTTGAATTTGAAAAGCAGACATGATTAACCACGGCGTTCAGAGGGGAGAGAGGGCAGAAGAAGAAGAAAGCTAAGAGAGAGAGAGAGTGGCGGAGGACAAAAGAGATTGAGGAAGAAGAAAGTTGAGAGAAAGGGCGGCGGATTAAGGCTTTGGTTTTGTTTTAGAGGGCGGAGGAGAGGGTTTGGGTTCTAAATCGCGGGAGAGGACCTGTACCGCGATTTGGCTGATTTCTTTTCTTTCTTTCTTTCTTTTTTTTTTTTTTTTTTTCATTTTTTCCTTTTAACTACGATAATGGAGCCTTTTATATTCATGGAGGGGGAAAAGGATCAAGGCGCCAAGTGTAAATTTGATTCAAGGTATTGACGAGTTGCAGGGAACACAAGCTCTGCTTATTCAATTCGATTGCTCAAACAGAACAAAGGCGATCAGGAAAACATACAAGAGAATATAAACAAACTTATCCATAGGCCATGGAAACTGCAATGTGAGAAAATTAAAAGGAGCAGAAAAAATAACTTATACATAGGCCATGGAGACTGCAATGTGAGAAATTTATAAGGAGCGGAAAAATAGAAAGAGACGGCTTACATGGAAATTGGAGCTCAAAAGGAAGAATGCTAAGAAGATCTCCCTCACTCATGCCTAAAATCACAGCTTTACCAAACAAAAATTCTTGAGAGAGAGGGTGGCAGAGGAGAAAGGAGCGACGACAACGGAGTTTGGTTTGGGTTCCATTTGATAAGCTGCAACTCCAAGTCATTTCACCTTATGCACCAGCACTGTTCGTCAGCGTCGGATTTTCCTATGGCCACGTGTCGCTCATCGGCTATAGGCAGCCGAGTTTCTGTCGATACCCAAGCTGGAGACGATTTGAATCCGTTACACTATAGTTTGTCAGAAGGTTAGTACACATTAACTGTTTTGGCTTGTAGGATATAATGGGAATTTCAACATTCTCTCTCCTATTTGATCTCGATTTTGTTGGCTAGATTAGGTAAAACCAGAGTTACACGCCGGATGTATCAACCGTTGAGTGGTCTATTGCGAGAAAATTCCAACCAGTAGTTGCGGAGACAAGAAGAACTACCACATTCGAAGATTGGAATTTCAAATCCAATAAACATTTCATCGATCTGAGAAAGGACATTGAGAAATCCCCAATTTTCATCAACAACCTCCCCTAGAAAAGAAAGAATTCAGACCGAAAGTTCTTGATCTACAGCCCAAATCAAGCTACCATATTCAAGAAAGAGATGGTACAAATGTTGTGGAAGAAAAATAGAAAATAAAAGAAAAGGGGAAGAAGATGGAATGTCTTCAAACCTATTGCAATCCAACCACCTAACTATCATGGAAATACCAAAGTTTATTTCTGATATATGTGGGTTTTTCCTTGTTGTCTTGGTCATAAGTTTAGAGAATAGATCAATTTTCATAGCTGAAGTCTTGTACTACCATTTAATTGTTCCCTCTACTTTTTTCAAGGGGAAGATTTAGAACTCAATTGTGTTTTTTTTTTCCTTCCTAAATTTTGAATCTTAATTCTCTCATATAAAATTCCTGAGACAGAGTATAAACATCTGGTACCAGTCCAATCGCTAAGAACACCAGCTAAACCAAGACTTATAAATCCGAGGTAAACCATTTGTAGAGAAAATGAGTTACAGGGAAACTAAAGCCCTATTACCCAACCATTCAGTTTCAAAGAAAATCAGTTGTAGGGCAAAGGAAGCCCAAATACCCAACCATTCTGCAACTCCACAATTCCTGAAAGTCTTCTTTCGCAATCACTAGCCAATTCCAAAATCTAACTAACTTTTATTAACTCCAGGCTTCAATTTGATGCTATTTTCAGCCGTTTATGCCAAGTTTCAGTCTATTATGGCAGTAATATGGTCACCGTTGGCCTTTTTCTTGACCCTATAAGCCTTCCATCTCGATTTTTTGTCAAAATTAGGTTTAGAGAAAGAGAAGGGGGTTGAGAAATAAATTTCCTCTCTGCAATTGTTTTTGTATTCTGGTTCAATCACCTCTAAAATTTGGCATTTGAACCACAAAGGCCAATTGTAGATCTTCCTCCTTTTTCTATTGGAATTTCTTCAAAATTGAGGGAGGTATAGTTGATGAAATGAACACCAGTTGAATCATGGAATTTGATTATATTTTGTGACCTAAATTGGCTTTCATTTCACCTGGTTCATTATCTGACAACAAAAGAATTGTTTTTCAAGAGAGTTACCAAATGCAGTCTTTTTTTCTGGTAAAATGGAAATCTATTGCATTAAGGGATCAGGATACAAGAGAGCATCTTCATTACACAAATGAAGTAGCCACGGAGTGGATTCGGACCACACCACATGTCCCGAAACCGATATGGCCCTCCTTGCCAAGGAATGTGCCACTTGATTGGCCAACCTTGGAACATGCTTAAAACTAAGATCCAAAACACGCTGAGCAAGAACCAAAATATCATTAACAATACGACGCACATGAATATTGTCCTCCTATGCCATGCCATCAATAAGATTGATCACTTTTAAATAGTCCGACTCAATGATGACATGGCTAAAACCACGGGACACCACTTCGGATAAAACCATGCGCAATGCTAAAGCCTCCCCCACTGTTGAAGATGGTAAAGCAAGCGAATGTGAGACCGCCAATAGAGGATTGCCAGTAGAGTCTCTAAAAACAAAGCCGACACCACCCTCCGATGAGTTGAGCTTCATCGCTGCATCCGTATTGACTTTAAGAACTCCTGATGTAGGTGGACACCATGACTCCTTATGAGACAACACTAAAGAGGACGGAGAGGCTGCAATGAAGTGTCCAGAATGTTGATAAAACTCAAAAAAGGCCTTCTCACCTCTTTGAATCACCTCTTGTGGAGCCCATGCCTTGTTCTCAAAATACAAGTCATTTCTTGACTTCCATAAAAACCAGCAAAGATGCAACAAAAGAGAAAATCATTCGACTGTTTGACTTGGAAACCATGCTAATATCAGAAGGGACAAAAACCATTGATAAACATGAAAATGATAGTCTTGAGGGATCACAAAACCCATAAAAGACCCCAGCCATACTGCTCGAGCAAAAGGGCAGTACATTAGGATATGCTCTAAAGTGTCCTCACCTTGCCCACATCTTCTGCAGATCAAGTCCACCGGAATCTGTCGTCAAAATAAGCTTTGACTTGATGCGATACCATTAGCACAACAACGCCATAGAAACTTACGAATCTTTGGAAGAGTCTTACATCCCCAAATACGTTTCCAGAGAACCATAGGAACTTGTTACCATAAAGCAGTATGAGAGGATGATGGTAGAGACGACAGTTCCACTTGGCGAAGAAGGGCCAACATATTATAAGCTAATCGAACTGTAAATTGACTAGACTTTGTGCCCTGCCAGATGATCTTATCCTCCAGTTGAGAAAAACTAAGAGGAATACATTGTATTGCTGCAACTTCGGCATAGGAAAACAATGAAGATAGAGCATGCAGATTCCAAGAATAAGTATCAAAATCAATTAAGTCAGCAACATATCGATAACTTGTAAATTCTGGCTTAGGAGACTGAATTTTACCATCCGATAAAAGGGGAATCCACTTATCAGCCCAAATATCAATAGTAGTACCAGAACCCACTTCCCAAATTAGTCCTTTCATCAGAATTTGTCTACCCTCCAAAATGCTACGCCATAGCAGTGATGGTTTATATCCCAATGATGCTTTGAAAAAGGAAGAATGCGAAAAATAAATGGCTTTTAAAAGCTTTACCCAAGGTGCCTTTGGAGACCTCCAAACATTCCAAGCTAATTTGGCCAATAAAGCTTGATTTTGCAAGACAGGATCTTGTAGCCTCAAACCCCCTTGAGCTTTAGGCAAACATAGCCGAGACCATGAGATCCAAGGGATACCTTTAGATTTATCTCCATTCCTCTAATAAAATTGAATGGCTGCAGATTTAATAACACTGAGAATAGATTTTGGAATCCTGAAATGGGAAGCCACATAGTTAGACATTGTCAACACCACTGATTTCAACAACACTTCCTTACCAGATTGGGATAATAGGCCAGCCCTCCAAGTTTGAAGCTTATACTAAATTCTTTCCACTTGCTCTTGAAAAATTAATCTTTTACAACTCGAAAGCTGAAGTGGAAGGCCCAGATACTTAGTAGGTGCACTCCCATACTTAATTTTGAGAAGTCGGGAAAACCATTTACGAAATTTCAACAGCGTATTAGGACTAAAAGTAAAGCCTGATTTACTAAGGTTAATTTTCTGGCCTAAGGCACGACAATATAAATCAAGACAGTTCTTTAAAGTTACAATTTCCTGCACACGGATAGGAGCCAAGAGTAAACTATCATCAGCGAAAAGCAAATGAGTAACTGGCAAGGCTCGACCCTTAACTCCAATACCTCTCAACAGCCCTTGAGCAGCCTTCTCATTGATAATACAAGAGAGTACATGGGCACAGAGAATAAACAACAGGGGGGAACGTGGGTCTCCCTGACAAATGCCTCTAGAAGGGGTAAATGAGCCACGTTCTGCACCATTGACGATCAACGTGTATGAAATAGATGTGACACAACTCATAATTAAATGAACCCAATGAGGTGCAAACCCTAAATGAAGCAAAACCTTAGATAGAAGCCCCATTCCAACCTATCATAGGCTTTTTGCATATCCAATTTCAAAGCTAGAAACTTGGATTTAGATTTCTTCTGATGGCTAATATAATGGAAAAGTTCATGCGCCATCGCAATGTTATTAGAAATCCCCCCCTGTCATGAACAAAAGCGGACTGGTTGACCGCCACTAGAGCACCAAGAAAATCAGACAAACGACAGACCAAAATTTTGGAGATAAGCTTCCTCGAAAAAGTACATAAACTTATGGGTCTAAATTGATCCAAGGTTTCAGGATGGTGGATCTTAGGAATAAAACACAGATATGTTCAGTTCAACATGGGAGAAATGATTCCTGAAACAAACACTTCATTCACAAACCTGAGCAAATCTGGCCTGGTTGTCTCCCAAAATTGTTGAAAAAAGTAAAGAGGAAAGCCATCTGACGTTGGAGCTTTCATTAGGGCAAAATTGAAAACCGCGCTATGAATCTCTTCCTCTGTAGGTGGAGCACAAAGGATATTATTCATTTCTGGCATCACTACAGGCTGTACAGATTGAAGAGCTTGATCTACATCAACTGCAGCTGCTCCTCTCGAAGTAAAAGCCACAGAAAAATATTGCAGGAAAGCAGAATAAATATCCGATTCACAACATTTGTCTTGTTCTACCAAAAAAAAAAAAAAATTGTCTTGTGAATCTGTTTGCAAAATTACTTTAATATCCATACATCAACAACTTTTAACTTTTTTTTTCCTACCATACACTATATGCAAAATGACATTTTAACTCATAAGATACAAAGAAAATTTTCCATTTTCATCCATTAAATAATATTTAAATACTTGAAAAGTATGTTTTAAATGGTCAAATAGCAAGTATTGATTTACCAAAATCTGATTATGAGTTATTAAATTATGAGTTACCAATATTTGTCTCATAGTTGACATAAAAGAGAGGTTCAAACTTATGTTGTAACCAACTTGGTTTCAAATTGATTTTCTCCATATAAAATACTCATTATTTTAATAATTGTATACTTCGATTTTTTTTCCCCAAACTTTACCAAGTTCCTTATTTCTTATTTTATTTCTATACAGCCTTCCTTAGAAGAGATTTGTACACCCAATGACATACCATATGTATTCTTCTGCTGGACCCAAATTTTTTAGACAAATATATATATATATATATATATATATATATATATCACCCAATGACATACATATGTCATCTTCTGTTGGACCCAAATTTTTTAGACAAATATATATATATATATAGCACATTTCAACTACAACAGAGTTTACCAAGAAGAAAAAATGAGAAATTATGGATGTGGTGCATGGAGGGGTATGACAATGTATGGTGGAGGCATGCCATTAAATTTGAGCATGAAAGTTGACATGCATTCAATTCAAACCATTTTCTATAATCAACAACAACAACAAAGCCTTATCCCAACTAAATGGGGTAGGCTACTTGGATTTTTGTCCTCCAATCAGCTCTGTTTGATGTCATTTTTGAAACAAGGTCTAATAGCTATGAATGTCTCCCCTAGAGTCATCTTAGGTCTATCCCTAACTTTTTTAGATACTTCAGTCTGAATCAAATCACTTTTTCATATGAAAACATCTAATGGTTTCTGTTAAACATGGCCATACCATCTCAAACGACTTTCTCATAGTTTATCATGTATCGACGTTATTCCCAAATCAACTCTAATACGACCATTCATAGTTTTGTCATATATCCTTATCTCAGCTACACTAAGTTTATCTATATGATGCTTCTTAACTGCTTAACATTCCGCACCATACATCATAGCCGGTCGAATGACTGTCCTATAAAATTTTCACTTTTAGTTTTAAAAGAATATAATGATCAAACAACACTCCAGACACACCTCTCCACTTCATCCATCCTATTTTAATTATCTGTGAATCATCATCCTCTATATCACAATCTTTATTTATAACTGAACATAGATACCTAAAATGATCATTTTGTTGTATCTCCCTCTCAAGAATTTTCATCACATCATTATTCATCATTGTATGATTAAAGTTACACACCATATACTTCGTCTTCTTTCTACTTATCTTTTAACCATTTGATTCCAATGTTGATCTCCATAGCTCCAACTTGGCATTAATCCCTGCTTTTGTATCATCTACCAAAACAATATCATTGGCAAAAAGCATGTACCAAAGGACTTCATTTTGAATGGCTCTGGTTAATTAATCCATAATGAGGGCAAACAGATATGGCTTAAAGCTGATCCTCGATGTAACCCCATTGTGATTGGGAATTCACTACCTTGACCTTCTACTGTTCTCACATTATATTATAACACGTATTCTTAACTATGTCCACATATTTGCTTGAAACACTTATCTTCTCTAATACACACAGATTAACTCTTTAGGAACTTTGTCATAAGCTTGTTTTAGTTTAATAAAGACCATATGGAGGTCCTTCTTGCATTCTCTACATCTTTCCATGAGTCTCCGATGCAAGTATATAGCTTTTATCATAGATCTACCTGGCATAAAACCAAACTGGTTTTCCATAATAGTAGTTTCTTTTCTTATGTGAATTTCAATAAATCTCTCCCATAGTTTCATATTATGACACATTAGTTTCATGTCTTTGTAGTTAATGCTGCTTAGAATATCACATTTGCTTTTATAAATAGTCAAAATTTTCTTTTCACCCTTCCCTATTCATAAAGGACGAGGGCCATAAAAAAATTCCTTTCCATGGTGCAAGCAATTGTCACTATTATCCTTCAACATGAGGGCACATTGCTTGAATCTTCACTGTCTGAGGAGTCGCAATCGAATGATTCATCGATAAGACTTTTCGCTATTGGATGATTACTTGGATAGTGTCTTGAATTTGCATGACTGTAAAAGTATACACATTTTGGCATTTTTGGACAATCTGACTGGTCCATTATCCTTCTCAATAAACCCTAGGTTACATTCTTGATTTGTACTTTGTGGTGAAGTCGTGCATAAGTTCAAGGTGCTGGGACTAGCTAAGAGCAAGAAGTAATCAAGATGTCCTTCATTCAATTTATCAGGTATACATTTAGGGCTTCCACCTCTGGTTGTAATAGTTGTAACAATGGCCAGAATCAAGGAAAAGGAAATTTCCCAATCCAATTGTGAGAAATGCATAACATACACTATGCATTGCATTTGGTGATTTGGTTACAGGAGAACTGGATCTGTCCAATATAGCTAAATATCTCTGAAGCCCTGCTAAAGAATATTGAGTATCTGCCAATGCCATAGAACACTTAATGGTACTGCAGCCTTATTGTTCACCAAGTTGACAGCTTTGGCAACTTTCAACTGCTAGATATCCACCAATGCAGCAGTTACCATGATTAGTACTAATATGAAGAGGCCACTGCTCAAACTTTGCAAATCTGATTAACCCTTGCTCCTTGCCTGTGAAACTTCCTTGTGAGCAGAACAAGGAACCTGTTATACATTGGGACCAAGACCATTACAATGATTTTAGGAATGGTGAAGGAACCTATGGTGGTGTCCATACTACAGATCCTTTGCACCACAAACATGGTGAAATGTCCAGATAGGAAACATGCGGATCAGAACTTTTAAGTTCCTCCACCTGTGTAATGGGGCAAAGCTTCTATGGGTTTGAGAATTCCCATCTTTAAATCAAGATCTGTCACAACAGCAGCTTTGTCAAGGTACCTGTTGGGAATAATCCTAGATTGATAAAAGTCCAGAATCTTGGATGCGTTATATACCTGAAAGTCCCTCCACTTAACAGTCCATACTTCTTAAGATAGAAACTTAACCCTAGGGCCAAAAACTTAAAACATGAAGATTTTATGGGTTATGGTATTGGCAAACATCTACTCCCAGGAAATTATAAGATAGTGCAAATCAGTCGAAACATGTATTAAGTTGTCATCCTTGTGGTGAACAGTCTGGCTGCGGAACTATTGCTCCACTAATCCAAGGTGAGTTACAATGGCACCATATTATGTAAACTGACAATATATTTCTTCCCTTCTCTCTTACAAGTCTGCTAAGAGCATTGTTGATCAGTTTTAACATTTGAAAGACATTTAAGAAAGTACGTAGATAATGCACTTCGAGAATTGGTCAAGTTGCGGTATGCATTCTTTGAATGTATTCTTATAAATACATTTTCATAATGAATAACGCATTCCTAATATAGAATTAGAATAACTAGAAGAGTAAGATTTTTCTTTTTCCATAGGGTTTAGAATGTAGAATAAAAATAGGCCACGTTCTCTAATGCATTCCAGGATTCAAGAACGAGAATGCATACCAATAACATTGTTTTTGTCATCCCGGAATACGTTAATGACCTTAATTTATGTATGAAATTTTGAAAATTGACTGAATTAAATGGAATGCCATAGAGCACCAAGGTCTCCGTGGAAACCAATGACCGGATTGATCCTGCTTGAAGACTATAAGATCTGACTATTTCTTTGCACAGAGAAAATGGAATGAAAACATTTAAACTAGAAAAGAAACTTGTATAATCATTATCCAATATGATCAAATAAATTACTTTAAATTTCTTATTATAATTCATAATGATACACTTTAGATTTATTTTTTATTTTATTTTTCAAATCCAAATAATTTAGATGCAAAGTAAAATAAAATTTTATAATCAAATATACAATGATTTAGAGTTAATTACATAATCATGTGAAGTAATGATAGCAAAAGTTCCTTTTAGATCTGAAAATTTCAAATCCCTTCACTTTAATTTCCCTTGGCAAATAGAACCTTTGACTAAGTTTGGTTGCAAGAAAAATTGAAGGGAAGGAAAGGGAAGTGAAAATTTTCAAACCTAAAGGGAAACTTGTATAGGTATGATTTTATAAACTACCTGAATTTATAACCATATTTAGTAATATTACTTGTTGAATGTAAACTTCATTTAATTTCAAATGCAAGGGATATGAATGCAAAATAAAATGTAAGTTAATAATTAAATATTGATTGATTTGGAGTTTGTTATATAATCAAGTGAGCATGTGCTGTGATGATAACGATAATTTCCTTCTTAAGTTTAAAATTTTTCTTCCATTCCCTCTAATTCCCCTTCCAATCATTGCTAAGCCTTTGTGGTTCCCTATTTATTTTTGGTAAAATTCTTGATCATCTCTGGAAAAAAAGAGTGTTAAACCATGATTGGCGAACCAGGTTTTGACTTGGGCGAGTTGCCCGAGTCGAGTCACTTTTTTTTGGAAACCTGGTCACGAGTTTTGAGACTCGGACAGTGTATAAAATCATGAGACTCGTCATTAAGGCTCCGACTGATAACTCTTTGTCTCACGATTCCTTAATTGGTTGTGTCTACAAAGAGATTTCGTTCAAAGCATTGTTCTTATATGCATTAGATTATGATGTGAAGTGCTGAACATTGTGTTAAAACATCTAGATCTACTAAGGCTCTGTTTGTTTTGACGTAAAATTTTACGTGTAATACTTTATATGTAAAAAATTAATTTCAATGTTTATTTCCAAGAGATAAATATAGTGATCTCTATCCCTGGATGGCCTCTGCTGATGGCATTGCCGAAGGTGGAGGTTTTTTTCATCCTGTTAGGGATTTAGTTTGTAATCTTTCCTTTCTCTTTCAATTTAAATTATTAATTTCTAGCAAAAAAAAGGGGGATGGAAAAAGAACTTCATCTTTCTTTTACTTACTAGAAACAAACATTGAATTATTTTTTTACAAATAAAATGTTACACTTAATTTTATGTCAAAACAAACGGAGCTTAAGTGGAAAGTTTTTTTTTTAGTAAAACACTAAATCGAATTTGAAGGGAGGAAATACCAAAACAGGCCTTGTATAAATATCATTTCTTTATTATCTAAATAACGATTTAGAGTACGTTTATATGCCAAGAAAAAAAATTGAAATGAAGAAGTGTAAGACCCGCACCCTATGAACCTGATCTAAACCTTTAATTCATGTCGTAACAGGTATTCCAATCATCACTGGGCCAGACGGGACCAACGGATGACAACCAGGTACAAAACGGACATAATGTATGATAATTATTTCATACCGGTCGATGGTACCGATCGATCGGTATGTAAGACCCGCACGCCACGAACCTGGTCTAACCTTACATTTCGTGTAGTGACCAGTCTACATATCATGGTCGAGCCAAGTGGACCAAGTGCGTGAAGAAACCCAAGACCCAATATGAAATTTAACTCAAAAACAGTCAAAATGAGGGTAGGGTCGCATGCCTATACAGGTAGGGTCGACCCTACCTTAACAGAAGTCCAACCCACGATTTTTTGGTCGTGGGGTCGCATGGGTCTCGGATTATGCGACCCTACATCCGACCCTACCTGTGACCCTACACCCTAGGGTCTCACGTTTTAAAAAACGTAGGGTCTCAGTACATCCGACCCTAGGAAAACAGCACGAACCGGAAATTAGGAAACTTTCCTAATTCCAAGGGGATCTTTCCTAAACTCAATGAGACTTATTTTGGAGGATTTTCTTCTATAAATAGGACGTCCCTTAGCCTCTTTCACTCCTTTTAGAACCCTAATTGAAAGTGAGAGAAAGAGAAGAGAAGGAAGAGAAAGAGAAGAGAAGGAGAATTGAAGAAGAAGACTAAGGAGGAGGAAATTCAGAGAAAACTCTGAATCTCAGCAAACCTAAGGTATGAATACATTCTCCATGATTTGTTTAAGAGCCTAGAATAGTTCATAAAGAGGATAGGATCTAGGAGAAACCCAAATCATCCATCTATGGACAAATTTCAATGGAATCTATGGAGGAAATCATTATGAACAATGGAAAGTGTGTAAAAATCATAGTTTTGAGCCATAGAACAATCATAGAATGGACCATGAAAGTAAGCCAAAGGATCCAAACATGAAAGAATGAACTTTAGAATGAAAGGTCGACTCAGAATATGTGTGGTCGCACATAGGGTTGAATGATATCCGACCCTACAAGACCATAGGATCGACCCTATGCCCTCGGGAAGTTCCAGGGAGGGTGTGGTCGCACATAGGGTCGATTGGTATCCGACCCCAAGTCCGACCCTACCCCTAGGGTCGCAGAAACTGCTACCCTAGGTGCGGCCCTACCCTGCGGCCCTACCCTGCGACCCTATGATTTCAGCTGGTCTAAATTATTGGAATTAATTCTAATTAAAATCTATCGACTTGTTAAGCCTTTTATAGTGATTGAAAGTGATTCATAAAGCTTGAACGATGATTTACGCTCAACCAAAGGTGAGGGAACAAGACCTAAACTAATTGGTTAATAATAAATTATTTTATTTATTGAGTCCAATGCCATGAATGATTCTATGCTTGTTTGCGTGTAATGTGCATTTAACATGTCATCCAATATTTCTGCTATTACTGTTCATGCATATTTAATTTCGTTTATTTATAACATGATGATGATGGTGATGTTAGGAATAAGCATGTGAATGTTTGTGTGTGGTTAGTGTACTTGATGCGAGTGGGGCATCAGGGGGAGGACGTGACACTGTGGTTCATCCTGGTCACTAGACTCTAGTTCTATCTCTAGTCCACTGACATCGTCGTATCGCCATTACCTTAGCAGAGCTATTACGTCGTAGGGCATCAAGGGAGGTGGTCTCTGACTCTGCAGGGGGGCCTTAGCTCTATCTCTATGGACGTATTGAGGGATGTTGGGGTGAGGCCTTGGATACACTGTTTGACATTAGGATTGGTTAGTTGCGAGCCTAGTTTGCAAGCCCTCGCCAACAAGGGCTTACTTGTTGGTATGGGTAGAGCATCAGAGGAAGTGTGATGTGGTGCGGTCCTAAGCACTTTAGCTCTATCTCTATTCCATGGTGGGTGCATGTGGGACGGCAATGCCGATATTCATTGGGCGGCTCCACACACTCCTGTATTGAGGTGCGGCGGCCACCTATCCTTTCTATAGCACATTGCAAACTTATGAATCAGACCAAAGATATGAATTGAATGCATGCATATGTTTGTTGCATTGTTTTGTTTACTCACTGAGCTCAAGTTGGAGAGCTGACCCTCACGCACGTAATTCTTTTTAGTTTCTGATGTTGCAGGTATTACGATTGAAGATTATGCCGACACATCAACATATGAACAGGTGGCGGCTATGATGAGCAAGCTGTGAAGGGCTATTGTGATACGTTAAGCGAGCGTTTCAACTGTGGATATGTTTAGTGTTAACTTTCGTATTTGGATATTTGTAATATGTATTAAATTATGTTTTGGTTACTTGGAGATAAATGAAATATTAATTATTTATCATGACTAGACCTCAGTTCATTATCTGTAAGCCTTCCACTATTTACTTTATTATCTGTGATTAATGTGGAATGTGTTTTGATTTAACAAAAATGGGGATAGCCTATTCGAGATCCTGGTTGAACCGTTGGTTTATTGACGGTTCATCACACCATTCTGGTTGGTGCAGAATTGAGGTGTGACAACTTGCTATCAGAGCTCTCAGGCCTTTCCCATGAACCATGAATACTTCCATTAGAGTCCATGAACTGAGTTAGGATAAATTAAAAGTTTTATTACAAACACACCATAAACACCTGTGTTGGTTGAGACAGAACTTAAACAAGACAATAATGCACATATTAAAGGTGGAACCCTATATATACACAAACGGAGAGAGAAAATTCAAAACTTATCTTGATAAACGAATAATATAGGGTATGATCTATAGGTCGGGCAGTTGCCTAAAGTATACAAAGGATATAATATAGTAGCAAGAAGGAAGCATCTGTAAAGCAAAAAAATTGAAATATCGAGTTGGTACTCACAAGATGTGAAACTCGATGTATGATTGGGAAAGGAGAAAAAAGGCTAGTAATGCCTAAATTCCCTGCAAAGGTAAAGGGAAGGAGCTTAGGCTAAATCCAACAGAGATAAGAGAACAATGGCTATACACAAAAAATGAGAGTAACTATAAGAAGATTAAGCTATACTCCTGGGTGAAGTGGATACTCAGAGTGAGATCTGCCATACGCTGATCCATTGCCCACTGAGCATTAAGAATATGTTGCAACTTGACCCCCCACCACTATCTGGGTTGAGAATGGGAAATAAAAACTCATCTGAGTAGATACTAAATAATGATAATCAGATTGGAGCAAATCAAAGGAGGTGAACAACTAGGCCACTCCAGTCAATCACCTAGACTACCAAGTACCTTGGCTACTGTTGTAATAAACTTGGCTAGACAAAATACAAGAGACCGACTATGCAAGTTACTATGTGAATCACTATCCAAGTTGCCAATGCTACATCAACACCTCCGGATCAAACCAAATACGGTATCGATTGGTAACAACACTGTACCTCCAGTACCTGTTAGCTATAACACAGTGCCTACCATACAGTAAGTCCCAGTAATGCACACCCCAGTATAGAAGCTTGGTGCACAACAAGCAGTGTATCAAGGTGGTTACCCTTATCAGCCACCGATGTAGGGGGGATAGCTGCATCATGATCAAATGATCCGACAAGGATTGAAGGAATGTTTTTTGATGATGTAGCCTCATATATCTTCAGCAAATGATCAAATCTATTGTGGCCATATAACTATATAGGTTATATAGGTGCGGTGCATTATTGATTTACTCTTATGATTATAGAGGATGCACAGACCTGATTTTAAATTTTCGTGTCTTGACAGGATACCTTCTTGATTCAACCTGTCAATTGGAGTTATAGATATTGTTTCTTTAGTATTAGTCCTGATTATACCAACTTAAGCTACTCTAATGATCGACAACATGAACAGAGATATGAACTGAATGAACAGTTAAATGTTTCATCATGTTGAGCGTACATCTTTTGATTTATACCTGATTTACTGATGTACGAAAACTTTCTCCGGATTTACTCCTGTAGTGCCTTGACCAATGGCATTATATACCCGATAGAACCTGTAACCATGAGGTTAAGAGCTGTAAAACCTTTATTTTCATGTATTTGGACCACCGTGCAACTTAACGACCTTTTGATGCCGGTTGGATTACCACAGATTTACTCCTGATCCTTTAAACCTAAGTTCATTACATAAAGCAAGTGTTCGTCATTACCCTGAATTTGAAAGAAGCAAGTGTTCGTCATTACCCCGAATTCGAAAGAAGAAAATGAATTGTATTTTTGACAAACATTCTGATTCTTACATTTCTTGACATCCATTGATAAGATGTTTAGTGAATAAGGAATTATGGGAAGTAAGATGATTAAATTCATATTAGATTCTATAGCCAAGGAACCTCAGATGAAGAAATGGAGGATTTGTTTCGAGATTAGTAAATGGAAGGATATGAGTCATGTCTATAAAAGAGTGCATGAGCAAGAAAGTAAATAACAATTACAAGATATTTTTTGAGGTATATGAAAGAGAGATCAGGTAGAACATCAAGGATAAGATAATGAGTTTCTTTCAAGATAGGAGATTTTGACGATAGTCTTTGAAAAACTAAGAGATGAAGGAACTAGACAAGCTCTTAAGACCTTTATACCAGATTTGCTAGTTCAAACCCTTTTGAACTAGATGTTGTATTGGATGAGTGTTATGAACAATGTTCGAATCATATGAATGGACAGAATTTGGATGCAACCTAAATTGACTTGAAATGGCAGACTTTGACGTCATCTTGGGAATAGACTGGTTGTCTCAACACTCCACAAAGTTGTTATGTGCATAGAAGAGGTTATCATTCAAGAATAAAGACAGAATATAATTGAGTTTTATTGGAGGCATGTTGCTTAAGAAGAAAAACTGATTCACTCTATGCTAAAGGCGAAGAGATGCTTTGAAGAAAAAAAGTTGGACATATGGTATCTGTGGTATACGTTCCCAAAGAAGCACCACAGATGGAAGATATTGATATGATGCATAAATTTCCTGATGTGTTTCCAGGAGACTTACCTGGGTTACCATCTGATCATACGACCGAGTTCATCATCGACTTGTTACCAAGGACGATACTTATGTCAAAAGCACCTATAGAGTAGTTCCTATGTAGTTGAAGGGATTGAGACTCAACTACGGGAGTTATTAGACAAGGGTTCTAATCGGCTAAGTATTGCATCACGAGGAGCGCCAATTCGTGAAGAAGAAGGACGGTAGTGTCAGATTATGTATAGACTACCGGGGACTAAACAAGCTCACGATTCAAGAATCAATATCTACTAACTCAGATCAATGACTTGTTTAAACAGTTGCAAGGAGCAAAGGTATTTTCTAAGATTGATCTTGAGTCAAGATATCATCAGCTGAATAATTTGGACAGCGATATCTCAAAGATAGTTTTTAGAATCAAGATTGGACATTGTGAGTTCCTGATTATGATGTTTGGATTAACCAATGCCTTAATATTTTATGGAACCGATGAACTGGGTGTTTCATGACATGTTGAACACGTCGGTCGTTGTTTTCATAGATGATATTTTGGTTTATTCCAAGAATGAAGCAACTTATACAACGGATCTTAGAACAACTTCACAACAGCTGAGAAGGGAAAAGCTTTATGCCAAGTCCAAAAAAAAAAAAATACGAGACTTGAATAAACGAAGTGATCTTCTTAGATCACATAGCATCATAAAAAGGGATAAAAGTGGACCCTATTAAGATAGAAGTAATCATATGGTGAGAAACACCTAAAGAATATTGTGAAGATCAGAAGTTTCTTGGGTTTAGTTGGTTATTACAGATGATTTGAAGAGGACCACTCTAAGATCGCAATACCTCTTACCAAGCTAACCCGGAAGGGAGAGGAGTTTAATTGGACTGACAAGTGTGAAGAATGTTTCCAAACTCTAAAAACAAGGTTGATATCAGCTTCCATCTTGATCATTCCGGTACTAGGAAAACCTTTTACCCTATACATCGAAGCTTTTGGATTGGATCTAGGATGCGGGTTGATGCAAGGTAAATAAGTGATTGCATATGCTTCAAGAAAACTGAAGGAGCATTAAAAAAATTACCCTACTCATGACTTGGCGGTGATGAATTATGCAATCAAGACTTAGAGACATTATCTATACGGAGAAAAATTTAGATTAAATGGGAACACAAGAGTTTTATTTATCTCTTCATCAGAAAGAGTTGAATATGAGGATAAGAAAATGGCTGGAATTGCCCAAGGATTTAGACTGTGATATTGAGTGTCACCTGAGCAAGGCTAATGTAGTAGCTAAGACCATAAAGAAAAAGGGAATTATGAAGTCCAAGGAAGGACCCAGTATGAATGCTGCCTTATGTTTCGTAGCAATAGATTCAGATTTGGAAGGAGAGTAACATATAATAGAAACTCGTGATGATCTAATTGAGTAAGAACTTATGGAGCAATAGTTCCTCGCTTGTGTTCACAACATTAAAGATCATCTCTGAATTGATAACGAAGTAAAGGTAGTAATTTTGTTAGATCTATATCTAAGAGCAGGGTAAGAAGATTTAGAGAAGGAAAACCTAACCCTGACTTACTTTGGATGCAGAGACGATACTCAAATATAGAGGTAGATTCTGAATACGTGAAGGTAAAGACTCTGATATCATGAAGAGGATAATGATAAGAGCCCATTGTACTCTATATTCAGGACATCCTGGAGTACCCATATGTATCCTAACCTTAAGAGATTGTACTGGTAAAGAGGAATGATAACAAATGTGGCTAGATGCATGTTCCGGTGTCTGGATTATCAACAAGTAAAGGTTGAAAGACAAGGACCAACATGGCTTACTACAACCACTATCGGAGCCAGTCTGGAAGTGAAACTGCTTTACAATGAACTATGCCATTGATTTGCCACTGACTCCCAGATCGATTGACGCAGTTTGGTTGATTGTTGATCGCCTTAGGAAGATAGTTCATTCCATTGCTATACGACCTCGGTATGCTTTGGAGCGGCTAACTAAGCTATATGTGGATTGAATTTGCTACCAAACTACCATGTAGATGTCACCTATAAAGCATGGTACGGTAGAAATGTCAAATTCTTTTGTTTTGGAATAAAGTTGGTGAATAAGGAATTGTAAGACCTGAGTCTGTTGAAGAAACCTGTCGAGTAGCAGACAAGATCAAAGAAAAGGGCCAAGATAGCTCAAGTTTCTCAGAAGAGACACCAAGACCTTGATTTCGTCATAAGTGACAAAGTGTTCTTGAAGGTATCACTTATGTATGGTTTGAAGCAGTTCAGTAAGAAGGGAAAGTGGTATCCTATAGATGTGTTGGACTTTGTAAAGTTTTGGAGAGACATAGAAAAGTTACATATCAACTAGCATTACCACTGTCCATGTCTAGTGTATATGACGTATTTTGCGTGTCTCTATTAGAGAAGTATATTGGAGATCCATATCAAAGGTATTGACCACTGATCTACTGGAGTAGATAGAAGATTTAACTATTGAAGTGGTACCTGCCTAGTTCACTAGTTGAAAGGTACAACATCTCAAAAACTGGGATAATTATTATATGAAGATAATCTGGCGAAGACAAGACGTGGAGAAGATTGCATGGAAAGAAGAAGATGCAATGCGATAACAGAATTTCCACCTATTGACTCCAAAGTAAATTCAAATTTTGAGGATAAAATTTATTTTAAGGAGGGGGAGTTGTAAGATCCGTACGTTTAAATTTCGAGGACGAAATTTCTTTTAAGGGTGGTGGAGTTGTAAGACCCGCACGCCACGAACCCGGTCTAACCTTACATTTCGTGTAGTGACCAGTCTACATATCATGGTCGAGCCAAGTGGACCAAGTGCGTGAAGAAACCAAGACCCAATATGAAATTTAACTCAAAAATAGTCAAAATGAGGGTAGGCTCGCATGCCTAAACAGGTAGGGTCGACCCTACCTTAACAGAAGTCCAACCCACGACTTTTTGGTCATGGGGTCGCATGGGTCTCGGATTATGCGACCCTACATCCGACCCTACCTGCGACCCTACACCCTAGGGTCTCACGTTTTAAAAAACGTAGGGTCTCAGTACATCTGACCCTAGGAAAACAGCACGAACCAAAAATTAGGAAACTTTCCTAATTCCAAGGGGATCTTTCCTAAACTCAATGAGACTTATTTTGGAGGGTTTTTTTTCTATAAATAGGACGTCCCTTAGCCTATTTCGCTCCTTTTAGAACCCTAATTGAAAGTGAGAGAAAGAGAAGAGAAGGAAGAGAAAGAGAAGAGAAGGAGAATTGAAGAAGAAGACTAAGGAGGAGGAAATTCAGAGAAAACTCTGAATCTCAGCAAACCTAAGGTATGAATACATTCTCCATGATTTGTTTAAGAGCCTAGAATAGTTCATAAAGAGGATAGGATCTAAGAGAAACCCAAATCATCAATCTATGGACAAATTTCAATGGAATCTATGGAGGAAATCATTATGAACAATGGAAAGTGTGTAAAAATCATAGTTTTGAGCCATAGAACAATCATAGAATGGACCATGAAAGTAAGCCAAAGGATCCAAACATGAAAGAATGGACTTTAGAATGAAAGGTCGACTCAGAATACGTGTGGTCGCACGTAGGGTCGAATGATATCCGACCCTATAAGACCACAGGATCGACCTCATGCCCTCGGGAAGTTCCAAGGAGGGTGTGGTCGCACATAGGGTTGATTGGTATCCGACCCAACGTCTGACCCTACCCTTAGGGTCGCAGAAACTGCTACCCTAGGTGCGACCTTACCCTGCGACCCTATGATTTCAGCTAGTCTAAATTGTTGGAATTAATTCTAATTAAAATCTATCGACTTGTTAAGCCTTTTATAGTGATTTGAAAGTGATTCATAAAGCTTGAACGAGGATTTACGCTCAACCAAAGGTGAGGGAACAAGACCTAAACTTATTGATTAATAATAAACTGTTTTATTTATTGAGTCCAATGCCATGAATAATTCTATGCTTGTTTGCGTGTAATGTACATTTAACATGTCATCCAATATTTCTGCTATTACTGTTCATGCATATTTAATTTCATTTATTTATAACATGATGATGATGGTGATGTTAGGAATAAGCATGTGAACGTTTGTGTGTGGTTAGTGTACTTGATGCGAGTGGGGCATCAGGGGGATGACGTGACACTGTGGTTCATCCTGGTCACCAGACTCTAGCTCTATCTCTACTCAAGTCTAGTCCACTGACATCGTCGTATCGCCATTATCTTAGTAGAGCTATTACGTCGTAGGGCATGAGGAGAGGTGGTCTCAGACCGTGTAGTCTCTGACTCTGTCGAAGGGCCTTAGCTCTATCTCTATGGACGTATTGAGGGATGCTGATGTGAGGCCTTGGATACACTGTTTGACATTAGGATTGATTAGTTGCAAGCCCAGTTTGCAAGCCCTCGCCAACAAGGGCTTATGTGTTGGTATGGGTAGAGCATCAGGGGAAGTGTGATGCGGTGTGGTCATAAGCACTTTAGCTCTATCTCTATTCCATGGTGGGTGCATGTGGGACGACAATGCTGATATTCATTGGGCGGCTCCACACACTCGTGTATAGAGGTGCGGCGGCCACCTATCCTTTCTATAGCACATTGCAAACTTATGAACCAGACCAAGCATGCATATGTTTGTTGCATTGTTTTGTTTACTCACTGAGCTCAAGTTGGAGAGCTGACCCTCGCGCATGTAATTCTTTTTAGTTTCTGATGTTGCAGGTATTACGGTTGAAGATTATGCTGGCACGCCAACATATGAACAGGTGACGGCTATGATGAGCAAGCTGTGAAGGACTATTGTGATACGTTAAGCGAGCGTTTCAACTGTGGACACGTTTAGTGTTAACTTTCGTATTTGGATATTTGTAATATGTATTAAATTATGTTTTGATTACTTGGAGATAAATAGAATATTAATTATTTATCATGACTAGACCTCAGTTCATTATCTGTAAGCCTTCCGCTATTTACTTTATTATCTCTGATTAATGTGTAATATGTTTTGGTTTAACAAAAATGGGGATAGCCTATTCGAGATCCTGGTTGAACCGTTGGTTTATTGACGGTTCATCACACCAATCTGGTTGGTGCAGAATTGGGGTGTGACACGGTATGTCTGTGCGGGCAGATTGGTTAGATCCAGAAACTGATTTCTGTGGGTCTCACTTTCTAAATATCGAGCTTAAGGACTTTCCTAACGTAAGAAAACTTCATAAACTTCCTAACGTAAGAAAACTTCCTAAACTCTATCCTAGTCTATTTAAGGACCCTTAAACCTTCTTAAAACTCTTTTATTGATCCTCATAAACCCTAGAGAGGAGAAACAGATCGAAGAAGGAGAAAGAGCTAAGGAAGGAGGGAGAGGAGCCGTCGTTTGCCATTGGACGAAGAACACCCTACTTGCGAACCAACAGTAAGTGCTTGAACCTTCCTCTAAGTTAAACATTATAAAAGATTAGTCATGAATGGATCAATACCATGCAAGACGAGGTATTGATCTAAAACCTTTAAAATTGCCGTCAAACCCTCATACAGTCAATGAACCCTAGATTCGCGTTCTAGGCTGAGGATCATCGAAACTAAGACTTGAATGGAACATGAAACAACTCTAACTCGTTGCTCAGACCTTGAATGCATAGGAGAAATCCTGGAACCAATAGGGGGTGACCGACGGAAGGCAAACACCAAATCAATGGTCTTCCGGAGACATACCGGTCGACCATACCGGTCGCACCATATGCGACCGGTAACTCTCGGGGACTGGTCTGTGGGGACCGGTCGACCATACCGGTCGCACCTTTCCCCACAGTTTCGCGATCGGTATGTGCGACTAGTATGCACTGTGGGAGTGTTTTTGACCCAGTTGGTTTTCTGACCAACGTAAACCCTAAGAAAATTGTTCTAATTAACCCTAACATCGTGTAGGACCTTGTGATAGCGAGTTTAGATTCTGTGACACGGAGCAAGTTAGCAATCAAGCGTCAGGTAAGGGAATCGGACATAAACCCTAATAACTTAATAACAGTAAAACGTTGTTAATAATTATAATTCTATGGAATGGTGTTTGTGCATACTCGCATGTCATCTTTACTTTCAGTTATTATATTGTTCATGCATACTCGCTATGCTAGGATGTGATTGTTTTCGTTGATGTGTGGAATGGGAAGGGCCTGAGGTCTGGGATCGTTCTTCACACTAGCACCTTTTCGTATCGTTTCTATCTTAGCATGCTTGGTGCGGGTAAGGTATCAGGGGGAGGAAGTGGCACTATGGTCTCCGATCTGGCCACTAGACTCTAGCTCTATCTCTATGCCGTAGGGAGCTGTGATGGGATAGGGTCTACTGTGATGACATATAGGATTGGTTAGTTGCGAGCCCAGTTTGCAAGCCCTCGCCAATAAGGGCTTACGTGTTGGTATGGGTAGGGCATCAGGGGAAGTGTTGGCGGTGTTTGATCCGGACGCTTTAGCTCTATCTCTATTCCATGGTGGGTGCATGTGGGACGACAGTGATGTTTGATCCATTAGGCTGATTCACACACTCGTGTATAGAAGTGCGGTGGCCGCCAATCCTTTCTATAGCACATTGCAAACTTAAAACCAAACCATACTGTGAATGTTACTCATGCATGTTGTTTGTTGCATTGTCTGATTTTCTTACTGAGCTAAGTTGTGAGCTCACCCTGGTGTACACATTATTTTTAGATGTTGATGCAGGTTACACTATGGAGGACTACATAAATGCTCCAGTATATGGAGGTGTTGCTGCCTTGGAAGTGCAAGCAGGGGAGGATGAGCACGACGCTTCATGCGAGTACCCTTTCTGCGTGTACCTCTAGGATATTGGATTTGTTTATTTTATTTATTTTCAGTTGGATTTATAATTGGGATGTAAGGATAATTATTTATGTTTTGATATTTTGAATAATTGGAAAATTTATTTATCAATAGAAGTACTCAGTTCATTTAATTTAAGACTTCCGTTGTATTTTATTTTATTCTGATTATGGTTATATGCAATAGTTTGTATGAGTGGATACGGTCTTATTGAGATCCTGGTGTGAACCGTTGGTTCAGTAACGGTTTACTCACACTTCTGGTTCAGTCGGAATTAGGGTGTGACAAGAAGAAAGATAGATCATTGTTTCATTGCTATTTTTGTCTTATTATTTTTTTTTTCTTTTCTTGAGATCCAAAGATAGCTTAAGTAAAATCTCTTAAAGAAAAAACTTCAGGTTGTATATGCTTTTGAAGATTTGAAAATACTAATAATCGATACAAGTGGAGTCCAATTTCTTCCCACTCTTCATGGGGCAATTGGCAAGTTCATTTCAATTGCCTGTGGGCAAATTCACCAGACAATATCAGTTATACTTGTATAGAACTGTTCAAAATATAGCAATTTAGAGCTGCAGACTGGACATATGAGATTTGCAGAGGGCCATCTAACTGATGAACAATCTGTACATATCATATACCTCCTGATGTAGCTAAAAGGATGCTTCCAAGGTTCATAAAACCTTAACAATCACCTACAAAACCTCTCCCCTGTGCAAGACACTGAAGTCAAATAGAGATACAACTTGATAGTCTTCATTCTCCATACTTCATGAGGAGAAACCTGACTCTTGCTAGTAAGTCAACATGATCCCCAGGACCAGCATCATGGACTTCTTTAGTATGTTAACCAACCACACAAGTAAATCGCCTACTATTTGGGAGATAAAATGTAAAAAAAAAAAAAAAAAAGATAGAAAAATTCTACATTAAGAAAAATTTTCACATAAAATTTCATTCCTATTTACCAAAAAAAATTTCATTCCCATAAAAAGTCCTACAACGAAACAGATAGAACCCAGATGGGACAAACAAGAATCCTCAGTTATCTCAAATCAGGATAAACTTTCTTCTTATTAATATCAATTAATCAATGTTATTAAAACCCAAAAGACATGGACATCTATGACATGAATATTTAGTTGGATCCAACACCCTTAGGTCTCTCTTGGGTATCTATATAATTATAGAATTAATTACTTCTTTAGCTTCAAATTTGGATATTTGTCCTAACCAAAAGATCTCCTGGTGTGAGCTGCATGACAACATATACTTAACCATAGTTGTTGACAGCACCATGGTATAGCTTTGGTTTGGAGTGCATGCATTACTGCACTTGAATCACATTCTAACCAAATACTTGATTTATAACTAATTATCAAACTGTGCCATTGTTGTTTCTTATCACACCACTGCTGAGGATATTCCTAGATTGCCCAGACTAGAGCCATCAACATTCACCTTATACCACAAAACAAAACCATAGGGGGAATCCAAAAAACTTCTGATATCTTCCGTAGCTTCCCTAGCTTCCAAATCTTTGCAATTTGGCGTTCCGTAGTACTACAAATAACCATGGGTTTTCAAGCAGAGAGGTCACAGCACCCTTCCGATATCAGCCATGCCAATGTTAGGTTCGGTTTCTGGTTTTCAAAGTAACTCATATTCTTTAGTTTCCATATTACCGATCGAGACCGTTATAAATAATAGTACACCCTTCCTTACTTCTGGAACTAGTACCACCCTTCTTTTCCTACGCCACCACTGTAATACTTCCTCCATTGTCCTAAATTCTGGCCATTGAATATTAAACACAACCACAACCTTTCTCCAATATCATTTGTGAGTTCATAAGTGAAAAAAATGACCACGATCGACAGGGAAACTTACCGATCGATCAGTTGGGAGTTTTCAATGGCACCATTGCTAACCAAAAAATTCATCCTTGGGTTGCATAATGTCCCTTCACACCACTGACCCCCCCCAGCCTGGACTCACAATATAATTACCGATGAGGTTCTAAGGTGACGTTACTGTGAATTTCTCACTCTTTTCCCAACACCACAAGATTTCGTCAACATTTTCAATTTCATGTGGTCCATCCCTGGAACTCTGAATGTCAAATTTTTTTTATGTGAAACTCTAAATTTCAATTGTTATCTATCAAAATAGAGGAGGTTGTGATTCTGTTTTTGTTCTCTTTAATGGAAGAGATACTATATGTCAATGTAAACATATTCTAACATGTTGATATGCATCCTTGTATTAATGGTCAACATAAATATCTTATGGTAGAGACAAATGTTTGAGCATGTTCTATGGAGATAATATTTGGTTGTGTCTCTTCTTTTCTTATAAATAGATAGGAGGCTTAGCACATTTAAAAACATGAGAACAACAATAATAACAAGAAGGTTTGGCAATCCCACAATAATTGGCATTGATTTATATTTATAGAGCATAGCATTCTGAATCTATGGGTACACCCGAGAGTGAGTGCATGCAACACTTTTCCACTTTCCCTTTGAGGGGTGTTTTATCTTGGAGGTTAAAATGCAATGAATTAAGATTGCACTAATAGATGCATTTACTTACTACCTTAAGGAGAGTGTTTTTAATGGCATGACTCAACCTTACTATGCAACAATATCTATGTATATTGAATATCGAATCAGTCTTGAGGTTCCATTCAATCTTCTTACAAGTGAAGATATTACTTCAACAAGATAAGTTTCTATATTATCTATTTAACTTCACTTTTTCCAACGACACCAAGCTGTGCCACATAGAAGCTGGTGCAGTAATGTTAGCATTCAGTTCATAAAAATGATTTGAATTACCTATGTGTAAAATATGCGCTCAAATTCACTCATGTACCCTCCCATATATTGACATAATTTCCATATATCGTTAGCTATCTATTATTTCTATTATTTCCGATGTCTACAATATTTTAAAATATTTGTTTGCCACTAGACTTTCAATGCTCCTTGAATCCCCACAATATATGCCATGTGGTAGTTCAAGTGGCCTGCATTGCATGGCCAATAGATCCTAAGGTCTCTTGTTTACATGTCAAAATTTTAAAATCCAGGACTACTTAAAGATGCATGACAAAACATTGGGAGCAAAACATGCATAAACATTGGGAGCAAAACATGCATATGATTATTTTGGCTCTAAATTTTAACATGTTAACCCATCCAAATCACGTTTTACTATCCACGGTTGGAATTGCCACATCATCCTCACGTGGCAAACTTAGGTGCATAGTCAAAGAAAGCATTTTTTTCACAAAACCGAGTTTAGGAGTTGACCCCCTTTCTAGTTTGATGAAACCTATTGGCATTTTAATTAGTTTTCCATAAGATGAACATGCATCTTGTACAAAAAGTCATTGAGTCATTCACTTGGCCTCTCCTAAAGTGCCTCTGATCGTTGGAGGCAAGGATGGCTATCTGGGAAGTGCATGAGGGTGTATGCAGTAACCATCAAGGCAGACAAACCCTAAACAACAAGATATTGCAACAAGGTTACTACTGACCTAAAATGTGGTAAGAATGCATTGATTACGTGCGGAAGTGCGAGAAATGTCAACTCTTGGCTCCGGTACTGCGCCCGCCAACCCCACCTCTACCACCAATGTCCAGACCACTATGATGCCTCTTATAAATTGGTATTATACCATGAATTATTGTGCCTTATTGATTGGCACTGGCAAAGCACACACACACACACACACACACACACACACAGAGCAGCCCTGACCGTACAAGCCAAACTCGGTTATCTGTTTATACATGCAACAAAGGAAAAAGCAGAAGCAACCCGTTATAACAATCAAACTGCATGTTTGACATTATTATCAAAATTCGAATCCAAAATATTATGACTATGTTAGTATGTCAAGAATAGAAAAGAGAAAAACATAGCTTACGATAAAAATAATGATGAAACAATGATCACTTTATTTATCATTCCCCTCCATTTCAAAATTTTTATTTTCTTTTATTGGCATTAAAACATAACCCAGAAAGGAAAATCTGTCATTGTTGGACAGGACATTTTGCTTTTCGAATTCAAATAGGATTGAAGGTGACCCGTGATCCAACTTAAATCCAGCCAATCAACACCCAGATTAATGGTGCAGTGAGGCAGGGAAGCTAGCAATATCAACAGCCCACATCCCCCCCCCCCCCCCTTAGATTACAGCCAAGAACACTGAAGGAGATGTCAACATTGATGGCAGGTCAACTGCATCAGTAATCTCAATTAATTCAGAAGCTTGCCTCATAACAGCACCAACTTGAAATAATGTCCACACTCATACATAAAAAATAAATAAATAAATAAATAATGTCCCCCTTATGGATTAAACCTACTTCACAACATCCAAGACCCTGCTAAATGTTCACTGATGTGAAAGTGGAAGAGTGAAAGAGCTTCCTTTTGAAGGCCCTGCATTATTGATGCAGGGATATGAACAGTGCATCATCCCCACAAAATAAAGTGACCAAAGGACAAGCTAGCTATAACAGTAACTGTGTCAAATACATTGCCTATGTGTTCTACTATTGACAGTTACACATCTATTGAAGGCAACAGTTGCACATCTATTTGAAGGCGACTAAATTGCTTTGAACGGTAGTATAAATCCTTCACTGCTTACTTCATCATAAACAACTAGTGGGTAGTAAGAGGCCACCAAAATGTAAGAGCTTCCACCACCCATGGCGACGTCAAGTATTGCAAACTGCAAAATAGTGACCTCCAAGTCGAGGTACAACTCTCCCCAGCACACATCGACCACCTTATCAAGAAGCTTACACTGTTACAGACTCTCCTCCAGAACCCAAAATTTCCAGCACCTGTAAGGCCTAAAGAAATACTGGCATCGATCCTACATGATCAGGGAACCAAGAGTTGGACAGCAAAGCCTTTTCTAGAAGAGAATCAGCCGCACATAAAACACTCTGGCTTCCCTGCATAGAGAGAACCTTTTGGCGCTTCATGCAAGGCCGTCCATCCATCTCTTAATCGTCACCTGCTAAGCACACAAATATTATTGGTTATCATGCATATGTTAGGTTGATCAATATAAGCTCTGGCATGCAAACATATAAGAAGCAACTCAACACCCTGTTGAAGTGCATGTGGAATCCCACGTAGCAGCAAGGTTTACTTTACAGGGAGATATAAAATGTATGCGGACCTAATCTGGGCCATCAAGGTGGTTTAGGATTCCCAAGATATTAGCCACTTAATCCACTACAGTTTTGAATTCCACCTAGGGCTTTAGGAGGAATTAGCTGCAATATGGTTTGGACCGACTAGTTTCTGAGGAACGTACAGAAACACTCAAACAGGTGTAGACCAGGGAATTTCCTACCATTCTGCAAATTTAAGATAAGCTACTTTTAATTTGCTCATATTTTCAACGCATAACAAAAGGCAAAAAAAAGAAACAAAAAACTTTTATAGACCTCATCAAGAGTGCTCCAAATGAAATAAAAAAAAAAAAATGAAAATAATATCTTTTAGGTGATTAATTTACTTATATCTCAATGTCTTAAATCTGCTCACCTAGTATGTATTTTATTAATGCTTTTAAAATTTCTAAATAAGGGATTTCCATACTGTTAGAAATTGCAAAATAAATTTAAAATAAAACATTAAACAAAAATGAGTGAACATATTTATGAAACAAATGAGAAGACCAAGAAAGCATGCCTTTAATCTACGAAATCTGATTGTTAAACTACTATCCCCAGATCATTGCACAACATGATAACATGGTAGCGTCTGGGGCTTGAGACTTTTAATGAGGTTCCTTGGAATAATGCCACAAAAAATAGAGAAAAAGATTGTGGGATAGAATACAAAAAGGTGGCTTTTGGGGTATTTGTAACAGAGCCAAGAGCCTAAGGGCCCAAAATACAAAGTGAGAGAGGGACCAGGTATAGGAGCGAAAGCACGAGAGCATAAAGAATATATATAACTCCGTGTCAAGAGCGACATTACAGTCATGTATTGTGTCTGTATTTATGGATGTTCAAGTTGGGCTCTAAGCTTCATGGAATTAAAATAATAAGATGGTAAAGAGTGGGAGTGGAACATGGGAGACCAATAAGAGGAATAAAAGGGAGAGACCGCTGGACAGTGAGGCTGTGGGAGACCCAGAGAGAGAGAGAGAGAGAGAGAGAGAGAGAGAGAGAGATTTAGGCTTTTAATTACCTTTCATCTTCTTAGTGGACCAGCCCATTATTGAAGTCCCAATGATCTACCATGTAGGCCATAATACCCAAAGTTCAATTGGAGGGTAAAGTCAAGACTTTTTCCCAAACCATTTATTGTTTAAATAATAATAAATATACGATATATATATATATATATATATATATATATGGCTATATATATATATATTGTATATTAGCTTTTCTAAGTGAATTGTTTAGCTTTTCTAAGTGAATAAAAAATTATTTGTAAATAGTCGTAAATACTTATACTATTTCTTAGGAAAGTAAATTAGTAATTTCATTAAATAGGCTTTACCTATTTATCCACCTAGTAATGGGAATTCTTAACTATACCCAAAGTTAAAGGAAAGGGTAAAGGGTTTATTTTGACTAGGAGGGTACGAGGTCGAGATCCGAAATTTAGAACCTTGACCTATCCTACCCGTTACATCCCTATTACTATGTTTAAGGGGGTCAGGATGGAAAATTATATATGGTTACAAGGGGTGAGATTCTAGAAAATATATTCTCCCCTTAGGAAATTGTTCCATATAAAAAAAGTCAGTCCTTTTTCCATCATTGTGCGCTCAGACCATATAGATCCTACCATCCAAACCTCTTAGGCTTATGCTGCTTTGGCATAAATAACATTATGTCTCAAAGTCCAAACTTATGATCAGTTGACCAAAACTGCAAAACGGTTGAATCATGGATGCACCATTCCAAGAGTCAATTCAATTAGACTACATTTGCCAAGAAGTGAAGTAAAATACAAATTTCAACTTGTAAAGTGAAATGAAAAGGGTAAACTTTTTCAACTGGATGTTTGGTTGGAAGTAAAGTGAAAAAGAATTTGTTGATTTTACTACACTTCAGACTATTTTCATACATTTCACTTCCAACAGAAGAGACCCTTAATGCATTTTCATCCTTCCAAGGAACCGATTTTATGAGCAATTAATGCATTAATAAGCTGGCAACTTAACTCCAACCACTGCATACACCCTCATAAATAAATATAGTCAAGCTGGCAGAATTGTGTCAAATTGTAATTTCTATGGTGAAGGGCGACCGGTTAGTCAGTGATTATGTTCAATAATGAAGTTTCAAATTAGTGCTGTGGCATAAACATGTGGAAATGAACAAAATAACAAACTCATATCAATCAATCTTCAAGTACTCAATGTAAAATAGCATTCAGAAAACCAATCTAAATTCTTTTGCCAAGCAACTTTTGTTGAGTATCCTGATTTCTGTTTAGATGCATGGACTTGTTAAATGATAGTGTCCTGGCAAGAGGGAGAAAAACTCAGAGTAGCTTGAGCATGATTTGATCCAAACCTAATAAAGGGCTTTGCCAAACAGGTCAAACCTACCATCCATACAAAATTAGACCATGAACACAAAATACGACACAGAAAACACACTGCAGGAAACATCATGGTTCCTTCTTCACTACAAACCATATGACATTAGTCCATGAACATGTGGAAATATCATAGATTCCCTCCTGCGGGGAGGAAAGGTGACGAGTAGAATTGCTAACCCCATGCAATTGACTGAACAGCCCATCATGTTAAAAATAAAAAATAAAAAATAAAAATTCATGCTGCATCTCATTAGTGCATATAAAAATCAAATTCACAATGGGTTGTCCAGTCAATTGCATCAGCCCTTTAAAAAACCGTCTCTGACCAAATGAATCACCTCAATTATGAAAAATTGGGTGGAACGAAAATCAAATTTCATGCTCCCATCAGTGCGTATTATTCAAAAACTAGATAACAATTTTGCAAAATGTCATTAAATGCAGCACGTTCAAGGCTTGCTTTGCCAGTGATAATGGAGTGGCCACTTATAATGAAAATTCCTGCAATTTTTAAAACAAAAAAATATTGGGTGGGTTTCTTGCAAACTTACGTTGTGATTCTGAAGAGTCTACATGCACAAAAAAACTGGCTGCGACTATAAGGTAGCACAAAATAAGCATCAGCCCTTTGAAATAGTTTGAAGTCCCTTCCTGCATCAACAGAAACAACGATAATGAATCAAATATGCCTAGGTAAAAAATTGATTTACAATCCAATTTTTTTTATTTTTTGGGTTGTGCATGGCATAATCTTTTTGGAAAGTTGTGCGAAGCACCATGTTCCCTATTGAAGGTCTACCATAACAGAAGGAATCTGCTGAAAGTTAAGTCCAAGAGTAACATTCATTTTTGAAACTTAGACCAGGTGACTATCACATGTATTTAATACGAGAAGAGTCAAAGATTTACAGAAAAAGTAAATTAAATGTGCCCTGTACTTCAAATTCTTAAGAGGTGATCTTAAAAGAGATCCACCGTAAAAAGGTTGTTAATAATGTATCTATCCATTCGCTATGGTCCATTCCCATTGTCGCACTATCTATTAGTGCCAACCCATCTCGGGATTGGTGCTGTCCAGCTTTCAAGCAGGCTACCTTTTAGGCTTTAGGATTTAGTTGACTAAGTCCTCTTCTTATCTTATCTAATCTTTACTTCATCATATGTAATTACGAGTTTAGAGTTATTGTGTAACTAGGATTTATGGGTCTGTCTAGGATTCTCTGTCATGTTGACATATGAAATTCCTATCTCTTATGTAACTAGGACTCCTTACCTTGTGGAGTCCTATACCTATCCTATTTCCCTTATTTGAGTATCTATAAATAATAATGTAAAGGAGGAGAACAATACACATCGATTCTCTCTCCCTCTTCTTCATTCTCTCCATCTTCTCTCCTTCTCTTTCTTACTATTTTGTTAGATGGCATTAGAGCGGTTGATCTGACTTGCCTTTTTGAGAGTCGTCTAAGTTCATCGTTCTGGTGTGCAGCCACCATAGTTGTTTCTGTTGGTTATGATCTACATCTGAGCATGGTTTCCTCACACTTGAGAAACCTCTTACTGTCAATGCTATTACAACTTCTACATATTACTACAGTTGCTGATGGTTACTGCTACTGCTATATACTATTGCCTTGATGAACCACTGCTGCTGGGATTTTTGTAAGAGATGGCTCTGTTCTCTCTCGTAAAGTCGTCGTAATTTCCTACTGTGGGCTGCGAGCCCCCCAGGCCCCTTCCCCATGCTGACTCTGCTCTAGCCATGGCCAAACCCCCCCCCAAAAACCCTCCCTCCTCCCCCCTCCACCCCCGACCTGCCCGGCCTCCTGTTCTCTTGGAAGAGGGTGAAATTTGTGAAGAACAGTAAATAACCTTAGCCGTCCCTGCTCCGACGTCATCTGCTATCAATGGCAAATGGAATGTGTTAAGTTTCGAATTCAAAAGTTCGAACCGATAAGTGGAGGGACTCTCACATATACAAGGCACCCAAGGTTCTACTCTCTAAGCAATGTGGGACTATTCCCAATATTCCCCCTCACGTGTTGCCCCTCTTTTGGGTGGCAGTATACGTGGCATGTGGTCCCTCTTTTGGGTGACCGTACGGAGTAAACCTGAAGCTCTGATACCATGTTAAGTTTCCAACTCAAAAGTTCGAACATAAGTGGAGGGACTCACACATATACAAGGCACCCAAGGTTCTAGTCTCTAAACAATTTGAGACTATTCCCAACAGAATGCATTGTTTGACTCTGCCCTGCTGTCTTAAGGGGAGGGTATCCGCTTCGTTTCAAAGAACCGTTGATGGAAGAAGAGGGCCAGGTCGCCTCTTTCCTGAACAGCTCTCTCTCAAGTGAGATTTCCAAACGGGATAACACCCTGGTAGGTCAATTTGTGGGATGTAGACTCCCTTTTTAGTTGTCGTGAAATCTTTCCTCATGCAATGGAGACTCTCGGAGGGAGTGGAAATTTTCCTTGCGGACAATGGTACCTTTGTCTTTCGGTTTGCACACGAAGATGACAAGTTGAGTGTCTTGCAGAAGAGGCCTTGAGCTCTATGGGACAAGTTGAGTACCTTTGTACCATGTTGGTAAGCCTATTGCGGTCAAACAATGGGACAAATCCTTGCGTTTTGATAGCATGAATGTGAATTCTATCCCTATATGGATTTCCCTCCTAGGCCTTCCGTTTCACCTATGGTGCGAAGAGGCCTCAAGCTCTATAGGATCAGTCATCGGCACCCCTCTCTTTTCAGATAGATGAACGAAAGCCCAAGGTCGATTGTCCTTTGCACACATTTGCATTGTCGTGAGAGCAGACGCTCCCTTCTCTAAGTATGTTACCATACGGTCAAATGAAAAATGCTCTTGGAGACAAAAGGTAACATACGATTGCAAACCTCCCCTCTGCACAACCTATAAGGTGTTTGGCCATAATACCGGCTCTTGCTCCCTTCTGGCGAAGACTATGGTAGACCTCCAAACATGGAAATCCTCCCGCGCCTGTTCGAAATGGAGGACTAGGCCAATGGTGGTGGAGAATACTCACAACCCTAAGGTTGTAGGTAGAGAAAATCAAAGGGAAGAAGATGTTGATGTGGAAGCCTAGTCCGAGAAACTAAGAGTTAACAAACTTGAAAGCAAAAAGGCTACCAGTTCAGAGACAAGAAACCTAAATACCTGCAATGGTAAAGAAGATGTTGATGTGGCAACCTAGTCGGAGAAACTAAGCGTTGACCAACTTGAAAGCAAAAAGGCTACTAGTTTAGAGACAAGAAACCTACATACCTGCAATGGTCAAGAAATGTCTCCGTCAGAGGAAGAGAATGCCCAATCTGATGCCTCTCTCTCGAACGCTGAGCCAGACAAGGTGCAAGAAGACCCCACCTCTCCACAGGATGATAGTCATATTGCCTCTGGAAGTCCTCTACATTCTGCGGAAGCCAAGCCTGAAACTTTCCCTCTTTCTTGCTCTGCGCATAACCGAGCCTCTCCCATCGTTTGCAATTTACCATCTTTCAAACCTATCTCGACTTATAGGTTGAGGAAAAGCCCTCCTCGAATTTCTGAACCTATGGTACAGACCCGAGCTCGGTCCGTTCTCCCCAGACCCAACGCCTGACCCATTAGGCCCCAAATCTTGGGACCCGATCACCCAACCCGATAATCAAAACCAACTCAAGAAAAAAAAAATCTTGTCTTCCCAACCAACTACCCCTAACCTGAACTCTTAACAAGGATTAAAGCATCGTGTATCAATGCATGATGCTATGGGATGGATAAAAGTTCAATACCATATTCGCTGACCCTCATACGTTGAGTGTGATATGAACACCGTCAATGAGTGCCCAGACGCTATTAGTATAGAGGTCTGACAATGACAGCCGCTTCTTTCAATTGTTGGGGAGCTTACCTGTAAAAGCCGGGCCGCTGAACCACAGAGCCTTTCCCTTCCATGCTTCAAAACGAGCTGAAAAACTACAGTGTGTGCTAACGCACTACGGCTTTTCCGCCTCCGTTTGTTGGGAAAGAGCAAGCGCATCTTCGTCAGGTTTTCAAGTTTCAAGAAAAGCAAACACCACCAGAGACCAACAATCAATCTCTTTCACAGAAATGGAGTGGCATAAAAAGGAAGTGAGGGGGCGTTTTAAGTTGAGAATTTCAAACATTGTAGCAGGGTTTGAGTTTCGAAGTTTCCAGAACTCTGATGGTGACACCAAATCAAATGACGCATCGAGCGAGACCATTCTGTTTAAGGAAGCTCTCTTCAAATGGTGTAGAAATGGCGATTGAAGTGTTGTAGGCATGGTTTCAGGCAAGCATTAGGACTTGAGTTCTAATGAGCCGACTCTATAGGGTTCACTTGCCTGCTGAGCTTTGCCTCGCCCCTCCGCATCTGCAATCTTTCTTTCTTTATCTTCGGCCTACTTAGTGTCCTACTGGAACTGGCTTGACTTTTTTTGCTACTGGAGGAAGGTGGGGATGACGTCAAGTCCGCATGGCCCTTATGGGCTGGGCCACACACGTGCTACAATGGCAATTACAATGGGAAGCAAGGCTGTAAGGCGGAGCGAGAAGGAGTGATGGTCAAGCGAGTGACTCGGCTTACCATAACGGGATTGTAAAAAGTCAGGATCTTTCTCTCTTCCACCTGCTGGCTTTGTAGTGGCAAACCGTAGCCCGAGGGCTTTCTTTGGAAAAAATCCTATCTCACCATGGGTTGACAAGGTTAAGAAAGGGTCAGACGGGCAGCCTAACGGCCGCTCTTAGTTGGCACCTTCGCCGTCAAACATAGTAGGAGGGGGAGCCGATTCATTCTCACTACTGGCATTCGCATACGCACCCACCCTTTCCTCCCCAAGGCCTAGAGACTGGACGAGTAGCCACTGTTCACCACAAATCGTCGAAAGCATGCACTATAGGTTTGGAACCCTCACCTTGTCACCAACCAGAGTGAGCGTTCGAGAAAACCATAACCGAGTACGGATTACAGCGGGAACGGGACCCTGCGTAGAAAACCAAAGACCGAAAGAGGCAACTTTTCTCAGTAATGGACTTCTTATCCCGGGTGCTCAAAGCCTGTCGGTGCCCCTTAGCTTTAAGGATGAGTAATGCATCTTAGCAAAGACCGTCAGGCGAAAACGCCGCAGGCGCGAAGCGTGGTAGGCCTGCGTCGGGGGAGCATAGCATAGGGAGGAAAGGGATCCCGGACGGTGGAAGAGCCAGGGGAGGCCGGGTCTTTTGACGGAAATGGAAGGCTTTTTAAGCAGCGAGGTTGTCCGGAGTTGAGCCGGTGCACAAAGCAGCTTCGTTGTAGGAGTGCAATATTAAGGTTGTTGTGAAACTGCAACCAGTGAGCTAGAAAGGAGCGTCTCAGAGTGTTTGGAACAGCTCGGAGCAAGCATCAATAAGTGAAGTCCCTTCGGTTGGTTCGCTCAGGTGGTCTTCCCTTATCTTCCCTAACGTTCAGAGTTGTTTTGGTTTGAGAAAGGAGCACCGGCTGAGCGCCCTAAATGAATCAGAAATGGACAGCAGAGGGAATCAATGGTAGAGCAGAAGCATCAGAAGCAAGAAGCGTCCACATAAGCAAGGGCTTAGTAGACTACCAGTAATATCAATAAAATAAGGGCTGCAATTCGCCAATTCATTCGGATCGGGAAGAAGCAGGGCAGAGGGTGAGATAGAAGGGGACGGGAAGGCTTTCAACTAGGACACCAAGCTCGAAGTCGAAAGCGGTGGACTTGAGTTCCACGCACGACCGGACGTAGAGCCACTAAGAAACCAGGCTGACCGCAGGGAGAGAGTAGATCACTAACGCGCAACGGTGGTCGTAGATCAGGTTGCTGTTTGGTCCTAGATCAACCTAGTGCACCAACCACGTGGTACGACAGGTACTCAAAGACCTGGTGAATGATGACCCACCCCACCCAAGAGCGCTTATGTCATATGGGAACTCATGGCTAGAAACAATCCTTATGGTTTTGATAGCGACCTTACCTGATCTGAATCAGCTGATTCTAGAGGGCGACCCCGATTACGAGGCTGATTCTACTCTCGTCGATCAGCCACAAGAAAATGCAAATAGAAAAGTCAAAAAGAAATCGAGGGCTATGTGGATCCCCTTACCATAAAAGGGCATTTAGGAAATGGAATAAAGATGGACCAAGCTATTGTTGAATGTAAGCAAAATGAACATGACTAGGGCTTAACGACAATAGGCCTTCTTCAATAAGCAAACAAGAAGCATCAAAGATTTCGGATAGGATCCACGGGCTTTGGGATAACAAGCACTAGCTCCCAGTGCGACTTCATAAGAAGGGGTCAAGGATGAAATAGCTTCCATAATAAAAGAATCCAATTCTTGCAAATAGAAAAAGCAGAGGAGAGCGACAGCGATGATAACTACACCGAAAGCGAAAGCGAAGATGTCTAAGGTCGGGCCAACACCTATTCTAGTAATGGACGTTACTATATCCGTATCAAAGAGATGCGACAAAGTGTTCGGATCATTGTGCAATGTCCTAATCAAATGCCTAGTGGCATGATCAAAGCCGATGATTATAAGCTATGTCCTCCATTACGATCTCGAATGAAACTATCCATGGAATCGTGCGCCGTGTGAAACGTACATCATCGCCCTTCTTAATCGAGACTCAGGTTAAGCTCCATCTTGGAACCTTGTGGGGAGGTGCCATCATTCCCCTCCCTCAGGGACAAAGATAAAAGGCGGCGCGAGGTTGATGAGCAGGGAGGGTGCATTTGTTCTAGTTGGCCAAGCGGCCATCCCCCGTCTTCCCCAGCTAGGGATTAGTTATTCAAGGATCAGTTGATGCGCCGGGATGAAAGACAGTTCTTCGGTGCTGCTCCAGGACGAACAGTAGATGCAATGTTCAGTATTGGCGCAGAAGCTAGGCTAGGCCCTTATTGGTCTGTTTGTTTGGAAGAACGATCAAAACCATGAAAAGCGGGATCGGCTCACTACTCCACATATTCAGAGTCCTCTAAGTCAGACAGACGTTTTCGACCAACATCTACTCATATCCAGCTTCGTGTCATTTTTGAACACAGCGATCAGCAAGCTGCTCCGGGCGGCTGTAAGACGGACGGCCGCCTATAGGTGGTAGGGTAGGGTGGGTGGTACCGCTCATATGCGGCCAATCTTCCTAACCGCGCGCAGGCCGAGCTATCAACGGCTTCATCGAAAGGCCGCTGCTACTGGATTGGATCCCGCATCAAGGATTTTTTAACCTGTTCATGCTGAAACCTATTCCCGTACGTATCTCCTTCACCGGCTAGGGTCCCTCAATCAATCGATTGTTGAAACAATTTCATTGCCTTTCTTAAAGAAGAAAGACGAGTAGGCAGGGTACTAAGAAGCCAGTGGGGTACGTAAATGGACACCTGGTTTTGTACTAGTCAGCTTTGGGCTGGAGATTGACGATTGACTGAGGGTGCTTTTCAAAATCTCTTCTTTAGCTAGCTGGAGTCACAAAACTGTATAGCTTTGCTTGGGCGCTAACGCTCTATCTTTAGTAGAGGGGTGCTCCTGGTTTAAACTCCAATGATGGACCAATGCTTGACAGCGCCTCTCTCTGTTCTACCAACTTTAGGTAAGAAATCAAGTACTGAGATTGTTCGGGAGACATGGTCCAAGCCCGGTGAAGAAATGCAAATTTCAAAGATTCTGCTCGTTACAGTAATGATATAAGGCCTGCCTGACTATGCCGTTTCATAAGTAACCCAGTGCTCTCCCTTTACTTTCCAATTTTGGAAACGAAAGAAAAAAAAAAGGAGTTTCATGGGAGAGAGTGGTTGTCAAAGACTCAAACGACTTCAGCAGACTTCCGAGTCACTGATCACAATCAGTTACTTTGACTCTCACTGCTACCAATTCTTTGATCATCTTATCCATCTTGTCTAAGTGCTGAGACACGCTCGTCCCTTCTTGCATCTTGCTTTGCCCCCGCAGGGAAGCCCATTCAGTTCTGATAGCAACCGTCCCCTGTCCCGTTCATAACAAAACACCACTAAACCACACATCTTTGCACGACATTAGGGCCGTCCCCTTCATTTTATGCTGACCCCGGCCTGGGCTGGCTTTTTGGGAAGCCCGTTCTCACCGCGCTCACGGCCCGACTGGCCTGCCAGCGGCAGTGGAAATTCTCCCGTTCCCTGGTGAAAGGCTTGGCTCGTAAGTAACCGGTGTGGGCTAAGATAAGATCCTTTACGAACTGGAAGAGCAAAACAGGAGCTTACTCGAAAGGGAGGCGACATTGCATGCTTCGCTTCAAGTGCACTAGCGCTTTGAGGAACCAGCGCCCAAAGGTGCTCATTGAGGCGGTCCCCGTTGGCTATGGCAAGCGCTACCTCACCTTATCCACTACTTCCTCACCATTAGTCCGGTCCTAGTTGATCCTGATTCGACATTAGAAGTATATTGATTGTTCCCCCAATAACCGAATACCTTTGTCTGTAAATACTGCATATTTGATTCCATCCATAAATCCATTTTCTTCCCTATGAGTTCCAGTATCGATAATAATCCATTTCTTCCCTAAGAGACGTATCGTATTGTATCGTCGATACTAGGCAAGATACGCACGAGAATGATTAGGGAACATGCGTAACATAATTTTTAAGCATAAAAATACTATAATAAAGAATCTTGAAGTATTTCCCAGGATTAAGGACATATATGATGACATTCAATGAGCTACAACCTTTGGTTCGCATGAACTATAGGTTTTTCAGCAAGAAGATCAGAAAAGTGAAAAAAAATCAGTTGTATCAAGCTTTATATATGTGTATCAAGGTGTATTGAGCTGTATCAGTTAGATAAACTTCGATAAAAGTTTGATTTTTTTTTTTGGCAAGAAAATGACTTAACTGTATCGATATGTATCGTGTATCGATTGTATCACTTTCGAGCCCTATCGGTTCAATATGGTCGATACATGTGGATACACTTCGGTGTTTTAAGAAAGAGATATGTATCGAAGAGTATCGTATTGACCACTTCGATATCGTATTGACCACTGTCGATACGGATTCGTATCAGTGGATACGGAACGTATCATATTGATACGTATTCGTATCGGCAGTGGTCGATAAGATACTCTTCAATACATCTCTTTTTAAAAAAAAAAAAAAGTGTATCCACATGTATTGACTGTACCGAACCGATAAGGCTCGATACACTTCGATAGGTCGATACATGTCAATACACTCATGTTTCCATTCTCGCAAAAAATAAGATACACTTACCGATACGGCCCGATACACCTCGATACGGACCGATACACCTCGATACTGATTTTTTTTCCACTTTTCTGGTCTTCTCGCCTTCTAAAAAACCTACAATTCATAGGAACCGAAGGTTGTAGCTCATTGAATGTCATCAACTATGTCTTTAGTCCTTGGAAATACTTCAATATTGCTTATTATAGTTTTTTTATGCTTAAAAATTATGTTTTGCATGTTCCCTAATCATTCCCGTGTATCTTGCCCCGTATCCTAACCTATCTTAGGTATCCACCGTATCCACAATACGATACGATACGTCTCTTAAAATCGCCCAACCAATACGCTACTGATACACGATACTTTAATCCTTGACCCACTAATAAAGATTTATATCTAAGAAAACCAAAGTTCAACTTTTATATCTACTAAATCCATAAAAAAAAACTAAGAATCTATCTTATGATCCCTTCTCAAGGAATTTTAGTTTTTGGAATTTCCGTACTTCCAAAAATCACGATCAAAGCGTCTAAAGTACCCACAAGAAATCCAACTCCTACTCGTTCACATATTTGGATGAAAATACATGAAGAAATCATCAATTTAGAGGCATCATCCTAGGTGTCTTAGCCATTTCATATTCCCTAAGAACAAGAATATAGTAACAAGGGGATATTAGATATGATATTTGTCTTTGGAGGGTCAGGCATATAAAAATTAAATAATGGTTTTTAAGATAGGAACATTTTTGTGAGGTGTTTCAAAGACATTTATCAAAATAATAACCTACTATTGGTGAGTTTGTGGTATAAGAAATCCTGTGCTTGGTATAGGCAACAACTGTCTTGAAGTTAGGACTCGATGGAAAAAGAAAACGAGTTTGATTGAGGAATCTGTCTGAAAGGCTGGGGAGCTATGTAAAAGTTTTGCTGGCTGCTTCAACGGCAAGGTGTATCTTGCTTTTTCTTTCTTTTTTTCTCCCAGAAGGACAACACTAGAAATTGTTTAGGGATAAGGAGGAGCATCAATCTCATAAATTGGAAAAGGGAAAATTGATATAAAAACATAGAAAAGGAAAGGAGAAAAAGAAAATTGAGTTTAACTATGGGGAATCTTTATCTCTTTTTGCTTTTGTTTGTTTCTGCAAGGGAGGAGGTCTTGCTATCATGTGCCCTGTTTTGACTTTTGAGCACTAACCAAATTGCAGTGGCAGGTAAAACCTACAGCGAAGGTATAGTTTCCATCACTGTTGGTGCCAGATACAGGAAAATAACTGCAAAATTTTATAATAATATTGAAAATGGATATTAATGTGTCCAGACCAGGTCTGGGCCTAGTCTTGGGTAAACCAGGCCCTCCATGTATTTCATTACTCTAGATCAGTTCTGGTGAGGTTGGGTATTCTTAATAGGGGACCACAATTATATCATTAAATAGTATTTGTAGATAACCTTGTAGACAACCCCATACCAGCAAATAAAGCAGGAAGCCGCAGACCAGTTAATATTTGGGCCAAACATGGACATCCACCCAGGATCCAAAAGAAACCATTATAACCCTAACTGCTACTTATAATGCAGAGGAAATCGAGACATAACTGAGATAGGCCACAGCTAAAAGTTTGAGAACATACCTGCAGCATAAATGCCACTACTAGAACCGTAATAAAGAGTGTAGCAGTCTCAAAGAGCTGAAAATTCAAGTCCATTGGTTGGCCCATAAACCAACCAACCACCACACAGAAAGGAATCTGCATTGACAGCATAAGAAATATAAGCCCATAATGTGTAGCATAAACTTTTCTAATCTAAGAAAATTTAAAATAACTACCCATAAATGAAATCTAAAGCAGATACACATGCGACTTCTATTCTCAAAAGGAACTCCTCTACCATATAGCTATACAAGGCAATGCTGTACAATTAATTGAAATACAACATTAAGGGGGAAAAAAAATCAATCCAAATCATTTTTACTTCAAGCTTTTTGTGGATGAGGACATTAAGATCAAGATATTCTTGTCAACAAAGGTTTTCAAGGTCTTACCACAAACATAGATATCTGTGTAGATGACCCAATTGCAACTCCAATAGTGATGTCCTGGGTACCCCAACAACCCAAAAAGGAAGAAGAGTAAGGCACAAAAAATAGTGGGAAAAATAAAAGGATGACTCCATGCTTTAAGAAACTCACAAGTTTGTTTTTCACAGCAAACATAATTGCACTAGCATGCTCAGCAGCATTTCCTACGATGGGAAGCAGGATTACACTAATAAAAGCCACTGGCATATTTAATGAATCAGATGCTCCCTGAAAAAGGAATGTAACAAGATCAAAACGTTAATTGTTTCCATAAAACTATAGGCCCTTACATCCCCCAAAAAAAAAAAAAAAAAAAAAAAGAAGAAAAAAAAACAATGGAGCTTAAAATCAAACATATCCAGGAGTTGTTTCATATTTTGCGTACATGCTATATATAAAACGGTTTCAGTTTTACATCAAGATTCAGCAGAAAGATGCAGGCTTGTTCAGCAATTCCAGTCCATCTGAGCCAAATAATCTGTTCAAGCATAAGTACCCACATGTTTCTTCAGAAATCTATGTACATTCTTTTGGACTTCCAACTCAGTTGAGTCTTATCTTGTCATATAAATGTATGTAGTGTGGAGCCTCTGTGCTGTGGTTTGCACCAAGCCACAGGAATGAACTCATCTCTACTTCTATAAACCCTCTTGGATGGGGGCAATATGATTTGACCATTTGGCACATAGACAGTTCCCTCGTCCACATAAACTCTGTGACAGAAGGGAGAAAGAGAGGAGAAGAAAATAGAGAAACAGAAAGAACAAAGAGACAGAGAAGAAATCGATATGATCTTCTCTTCTTCGACGGCCTGCTTTTATTAATGTCTAAAAGAGGTTAAATTACATAATAACACTCACTTAATAATCGACTAAGAAACTAAACAGGTTCATGGCAAACGCCTGGGATTTACCTATCGAATCTAATGTGGATAGGAGATTCATAGTGTTTGTGTGAGCTTTGTCAGTTCCCTTTGGGTTGTTTGTTTAGGGCTTGCCCCTTTGTCTTTTTCCTTGGGTGTGTTTAATATAATATTTTTTTCACGGAAAAAAAAAAAGAATCTAAGGTAAAGCTGGGTAGACCACATAATGTAGCCAACACAAAACTAAAAGTAGACAATAAAACTAACATCACCATATCTAGTGATCACCTAAACATCATTCTAAACAGCATCATATACTAAAATCCAACACATAAAAGTATACACCGCCTTGGTACATAGGTCCAATCTTCAACACTCCCCCCTCAAGCTGGAACATGCTCTAGCTTGGAAAAAAAAAAAAAATTCAACACTCCCCCTTAAGCTGAAGTTCCAGCTTAGAACAACAATAATAAATATGAACCACAACATTGGTCATGAATATATAGCTTCCAAATACGTCAAGGAGCACAGAGAGAACTTTATTTTGATAGAAATATCAACTCACATATATCAATCATCATAACCACCAACAAACTAGATATGTTGTAACACCCCAGATTTCCTGATCTAGTTGTTCAATTATTTATTTTCTGTCTGAGGTGACAATTGGTGTCACTAGGTAAAATTCAGAATTCTAAGTGACAGTAGATGCTCTAATGTGCAATTATTTATTTTGTGTGAGGTGACGATTGGTGTCACTAGGTGACATTCAGACGTCTAGGTGACAACTAGATGCTCGGAATGCAATGTGGATAAGATGTGTTTTATTATTATTATTTTAATTTTATATGCTGAATTAACCTTAAATTCGTGTATAATATTAGGGCCTACTATATTGGTAGGTAAACCTTTGAATTTTGATTTCCTTTTTGAAATTTTGAATTTCAAAAAAAGAGATCTATATAGTACATTGTGTTTCTGGACCACATTTTGGCCTAAAGAAGGTTGGGGGGGTTGGGGAAGGGGGGTGGGGGAAGGCTTATCCACCTTCCTTGCTAGCATTAGATTTTTTTTGGTAACTCAATATTTGGGTTACCTAATCGGCAAAGGAGATATCTAGCATACTAAAGCAATAAGGAAAAATTAAAGGAAGCGAAAAGGGGAGGAGAATCAAATCTCGCTGAAGGGAGAAAGAAAGAAAAGAACAAGAAAAGGAGAGAGAGAAGAACCGTGGGGGAGAAGCAGAAGAAGAATAAGAAGAAAAAGGAGAAGGAAAATAAGAGGAAGCAAACAGCAACTATATATACATCAAGTTTTTTTTTTTTTTTTTTTGGATTAAGAGTTTAATCTATAGATCATGGGAGGGATGAGAGAGTGATTTATGGCAAGAAGACTAAGCTTTTAGCCATGGTTAACGGCTGTGATATTTTATGGGTTTTAATGTCAGGATCATCTGATTTAAGGACAATATATACATTAGATTATGCCTCAGATTCGTAGCAGATTTTTATATGTAGGTTTCAGTTTTATGACAGATTTAAGATCAGTTTATTGACAGAGATCCGTAATACCAGATCTTATCACTTCAAGTTTTATATCAGTCTTACGTACCAGTATTAGATATTGGTTTCAGATTCGTAGTTCAGTTCTTACAACTATCAGTCTATTCATCTCAATCCAGATCTGTATGCTGAATTATATACTGATTTATATAAGGTTTCATATACAAAACTGTATACAGATTATTATACTGAGTTATACGCTGATCTATATACCTTCACATACAAAATTGTATACAGAAACATTTATACAAATTTTTCTTATACTGAGTTATACGTTGATCTATATACTGATTCACATACAAAATTTTATACAGATATTTTTTCAGATCATTCATACCAAGTAATATGCTGATTTGTATATGGATTCACACACAAAATTGTATACAGATTTTTTTTAATGATTTATATACAAGATGGTGTACAGATTCTATACAGATTTTTATGATGATTTATATATTGATTTCTATACAGATATATACAGAATTGAGTACAGATTTCATACAAGTCGTTATAAAGTTTTGATATAAATACCAGTATCAATTCTGAAATCCATTCCAGATTATTATATCAGCATATATGCACGTCAGCTTTAGTATATATACCAGATTACAGATCAGCCTTTATATAACAGATTTTAGACCAGTTTTTACATCAGATTTTGAGAGTATTTTATATCAGTACTACAGTACATACGCATATCAACCCCAGATTATATATTTCATGCAGATTTTAGTACCAGATTTTTATAGTAGTCTCAGATTTCGATCAGTTTATTTCAGATTCCACATCAGTCTCTGATATCAGATCTAATACCACAGTTTAAGATCAGTTTAATACCAGAGTTCAAATCTGTTTAATACCATATTACAGATCAATTTTAAGGGCAGATTTCAGATCAGTTTCATGTCATATTACAGATCAGATTTATAATAGATTATAAATCAGATTTATCTATCAGTTCTAGTTTCAGATCAGATTCTTGGGAACGATTTTTGGGGTTAAAAGACTAATTAAACAGATATGAGTGTGAGGTTTTTAAAGAGTTAATTAAGGTACTGATTTGTTAACTAATGTATGGAATTAAATAACTTATGTAGGTCTAGGACTGCTTGGTGATTGAAACATCGATAAGTGTACGTGTGCAAGAGAAGAAAAAAAAAGAGTACGTGGAATGTTACAGGTGTAAACCAAACCACTAGGGTGACACCAAAATTTGCTGATTTATGTCTTATGCCTTGGTGCTATTTAATTATTTGACATTGGATGATTGTTTTCCGAGTCACCATCCGTTACGCCATAGATGATGAGAATGGGGTCATGAACATAGTTGTCAAGGCGCCAATGCGTTGGAGGCCTATAAAGGGTGCCAAAGTGACCAAGGCACCCACCTAGGCGACCAAGGGGCCTGATTTTCCAAAGCGTCACAAGGGTGCTTGGGCGCCTAGGCGATGCCTTGACAACTATAGTCATGAATGAATGACCGGGAACATGTTTTGGCTGTGGTAAACTCTCTACTGGAACAATGGTAACTAGTTATTTGTGGCAGTTGACCAAGAGTGGAAACAAAGGTGAAGGTGTTAAAATGACAGAAAATAAGTGTGAGCGTGTTAATATAATTGGGAATCGAGTTTTCTTGCATTTATTACTTGAATTGTTTATGTGTTCATCTTTTTGTTGTACTCCTGTGATATTTTGTCTTATTGGGCTAGTGAGCTCACCCCCTTACAATGACATCATAGATGACGAAGTGATTGAAGGAGAACAAGGAGCGCAGAGGACACGTGGATTACTCCTTAGATTCTAGTTACAAGTTTATTTTAAAATTCCTAAAATGGTTGTAATAGGGATTTGAAGTTTAAGTTCAAGGACAATTATCTTTTTATTTCATACACATTAGATTGCCACCAGTATTGCTAATTTGGTTTGAGATGAATTATTTTTATGGAATAAAGTTTAAGTTTTAATTTTATTTGGTCGGTTGTTAGACCAACGCTCGTGAGGGCTGTACTCATACTTTGTACAAGTTTGGGTTGTGACATATGTGATGGAGAATAATAATCACTGTAGCAGCTTCAGTATCTGGGAACCAAACAACATATGGTCGCTATAAACCAGGCAGCATAAGGTCGCTATGAACCAAATAAACTGTATCACGTGTAGGGTTGCATCTTGTGCAACTGGCAATAGTAATAGGCTCTTCCATGAGCAAAGGTTGCATCTTCATCTTGACTAATTGTTTCTTTTCCTTGAGCAGACTTGAACAAATTGATAAAAGTGTCTTCTCTGAGCAGGCACGAGTTTATCTTCATTGAGCAGGCTTGAACAAACTGATAAAAGTGCCTATTCCTTGAGTAAGCACGAGTCTCTCTTCCTTGAGTGGGCTTGAACAAATAGAAAAAAGCGCATCTTCCTCGAATAGGCACGAGTCTCTCTTCCTTGAGCAAACTTAAACAAACTGATAAAGTGCCTCTTCCTTGAGCAGACACAAGTCTCCTTCCTTGAGCTGACTTGAACAAACTAATAAAAGTGTCTCTTCCTTGAGCAGACACGATTCTCTCTTCCTTGAGAAGAGTTGAACAAATTGATAAAAGTATCTCTTCTTTGAGTAGACATAACAAAGATTATATCTTGTGCAACTGATTATAGATTAGGGTCTCTCACGAGCATACATGAACAATGGCACAATATATGCTCCTTCTCCCTCTCATGTAGAGATTCAACGGCAAAAATGTGTCTTCAACAATGAAATAGAGATGATATCCAAATAACAAAATACCAAGATTGCACGATCCACCAAACCAAAATGAAAACAATGATGCTAACAACGAATCTGCTTCACCAATGCAACTCCAACTGTATGGATATTAGAAAGAACCATAATGGAAACACTAACCCAACCCCAACGATCGGATTCAAAGTAATGAAGAAATTTGTATCAAACGGGGATTTCATGAGTAAGCTAAAATTCAGATTTAAAATCTAACCGTTGGATACAAATAAAAATTTGTAACAATGCAACCAATAACAATCGAGAGATAATATCAAAGATGAATGAGATTCAACGTACGGATCAAGAGAATGGACGAGTCCTTGGACTACTAGGACTTTGGATACAAGCAAGAATATTTTTTACAGTAATTGAAAAGTCAATTATTTGATTTGTCAATGATAGATCATCAAGTAACATGTCATCATAATCTAATTGCATAAGAACATATCAAAAGTTGAAATCGATCCAAACATAGGATATGGAGATATGATGAATTCTAAATGGAGGTGGACTTTCTTAAACTAGAAAACAGCACAGCAGTAATATAAAGAATAACATCAGATTAGGTTACTAATTGTACGGACTAACCACAGTCATCAGATCTGGACAATTAGATGATGTTGATGGAAGAAAAAGCAGCCATTAATGGAGATAATACAAGCTTTATGTGATCAGCAAATAGAACCACAATAGATCTGGATCGATGGAAGATAGATGGAAGAATATCAAATCTGAAACTTAAATCACAGCAAGGTACTTACTCGATCGATCGATAGAAGAATATAAAAGGTTTAGATCTCAAAAATAAGCTAAGCAAGAAGAATATCCAGCAATTAATGGACGAAAGCAGCAAAAAGAAGCAGAAATTAAATTCAGCAATCAAAACCAGAAATTCAGATCAACCCAAGCAACCATTAAAGGAGGATTCGAGCAAAATTACCAATGAATGTATGCAAAGAACAGATTCAGATCCGAAACTGCACAGAATGCTTACCAGAACCTGCAGAGATGTCTCACCAGATATTGCAGAGATGATAAAATAGAATAGAAACAAAACCAGATGCAGCAATAGTGGCTGCACACCTAATGGAAAACCTTAAATGCCTCTCAAAACAGTAGATCAGATTAACTGCTCTGATATCATGTGATAAAAGAGGGGAGAAAGAGAAGGAGAAGAGAAGAAGACAGAAAAAGAAAGAAAAAGAAGAAGGAGAGAAGAAATTGATATGATATTCTCTCCTTCTATGACCTGCTTTTATTAATATCTAAAAGAGGTTAAATTACATAATAACCTTCACTTAACTGACAAAGAAAATAAAGTAAAGCTGAATCGGCTACAGAGTGCAGCCTACACTAAACTTAAAAGTAGACAATAAAACTAAAGCATTAACCTACCAAACGTCACCATAATTATTATATCATTCTGAACAGTACCATATATTAAAATTTAACACAACACAATGTACCCCTTGCTACATAGGTCCAATCTTCAACAAACTCCATAACTTGTAAATTGTAAATCAATGGAGCTTCTATCAAGCTAATAGCAACTATTGATTTTCCCATTTTTATTCTTAAGCTTGTAAATGAGAAGATCATCAAAGGAGGTTTCCTTTCTCTATGCAGGCTTGAACTTGGTAGGTGGTAAATAAATGGGCCTTTTGGATACCATCATGTGAAACGCCATACTCGAAAGTTCTCAACAGCAATTGATTGCTGTTTGCTTTAGAGGATCACACACACTTGAAGTATGTAACATTAACCCAAAAAAAAAAAAAAAAAAAAGTTATAACCCTGTGCCTTAATTTTTCCATTGGCAGCAGAAAAATATATCAAAGGAGAGCAAGATCCAGGAGGACTAGAAAAAGGGGATTCCAAAAGACAATGACATAGAACAAAAACACAGCCAACAGCTAAAGGCTGCACCAAAATGTTCAACAGAAGCATTACAACAAGAATCTCCCACCAATACACTAGTACTTCCACAAAACCACCTCAAGTTACCAAGCCTGAAGAGATGGCCCATGAATTGTATGAAGTGGACCTACCAATTTGTTCAATCCAAGAATCATCATGTCGTTACCTGTTGAATGTGGTAATTTTCTAAAAACAAAAGCCTAAGATACTAAATGCTTGACAACCAATTCAATAATATATTGGCAGCTGATGGAATTAATAACACAACCAACACTAAATAATAAATATGGAAGGTGAGGGGAGTTAGGAGCAACGACAGACCGCAACAAAAGATTGTTTGAAAGTGGAAAGTAGATGTAAAGGTTCTCCACAAATTGAAATTAGAGGCTTTCCTTGGGGATCTAGTATTCTAAATTGATGTTCTCTTCCTACGATTAATTTGAATGAACGAATCCCAGTGCTTTGGAATGAAAAAGTACTTGATTTAATGGAGGTTCATCTGGAATCTTTTTCATATTTGCTAGGTTTCAGCTACCTTGGGACAACTTCATATGGGTTTTAAATAGGAACATGGACTCGACAAATCCTTCTTGGTAGATCAATTTAGGACAACCTTTCCTGGTTAATACATGTAGACATTAACAAATGATAATTTCATTAGATTGAGCCAAATTAAAGAGAATCAAGAAGAAATGAGAGATTTTCTCAGCTCCTAACAACAAAAACTCTCTCCTAGATGTGGTCTGATGTGGGATAAGGTTGCATAGTCAGTCCTCAAAGAGAAACAGAAACAAAACTATCATAGGGTGGCATCCAGCCAGGATAGAATTATGCGAGAAATATCAGCAACAATATGCCAATATATCAGTACAGTGAATGGCACAAGAAGGGGGAATGTATCAGTATTACTGTGTGGAATCCAGATGTTACAGAACTTGCTGATTTATTGGTTGCAGCTTCTTTCCATTTTGGCTACAGGAGTTGGAAAGCAAGTCCACAACTACTAGAAGTACGACCAAATATAAAGGGTGAGGGAAGATATGCGGGCATGTGTTGGAGTTGACAGCTACAAGAAGTATGACCATATATGAACAAGTGAGGGAAGATATGCAGGCATCGAATGGAGAATACTATAATTGGTAGATTTCTCTTGACAGCCAAAAACAACATTTCCAGTTGCGATGGCGATTTTCAACTTTCAAATGCTAGGGTTTTTGTCCAATCTAAAATTTTCATAAATCTTATTATAAAAAGCATAACTAAAAACAAGAACTGTGCCAAAATAATCTTCTGTTATGATACCTAAAAATTTATTGTCATTCAGGGCGACTTTAAACATCATTCACGTACTCCAAACAATGAAGGAGTTACGCTCCAATCAAACATTGTTGGAGTACAAGAATGCTGTTTAAAGTCGCCATGAATGAAAATAAAATCTTGGACATCAAGATAAAAGATTATTTTGGCACAAACTTCTGGTTTTTAATGATGCTTTATTATTATAAGATTTATGAAAATTTTCAGATTGGACAAAAACCTCAACATCTGAAAGCTAAAAATCGCCCCACAATTGAAAATGCGGTTTTTTTTCTTGAACTGGAGAGTTAACTTCTTATCCTTCTCGAATTTAAGTTTCAAACTATTTTTATTGGATTCGAACGAGGGTGTTCACTTATTTATGAATAATATCCTAAGTAAATATAATCATTTACTTAAATGATGTTAGACATAAATAAATGTTAGTCCCTGGAATTTTGGTCAAAACCCTATCGAAACCCTTCCCTCTCGGTTGAAACATGTCGAAACAGAGAAGTTTCGATCAAAATCTATCATTTTATACACGTGTAGACCAGGTTCTCGTTGAAACAGGGACATCTCGACCAATTTATGGTATTTTTTTAGAATCAAACCACCATTTTGTCTTTATTCTTCACGAAACCGAGATATTTCGGTTGAAACCACTAGTTTTGACCTAGATTTAGAACCATGTTAGGGCATATGGGAAAGAGAGAGAAATAAGGGTAGCAAGAACATAAAATATTAGATGAGAAAGTAATGAGGGATTAAGAGGTGCGCACAAAAAAACGTGGAATTACAAAAAGATCTCCATAATATTATTAGATTGGATGAAATTAGATGAGAAAGTGACGAGGGATGAAAGTAGCACAGTGCACACAAAAAGAAAGGTTAACTACTAGAAGATTTCCATAATATTATCAGATTGGATGAAATTTCATGAAAACAGAAATCAAGGGCCACATGGATCGAGTCAGGGGTCAAAAATCACCATATAGCAAGTACAAAGATATACGACTAGTCAGCTACAGCTTAAACTAGGAAGGAATGGTGGATAAGGAGCAGGTTATGGAAGACTAGCTACGTGAATGGTTGTACCAGAAGTACTAATTTTATCATTGCAAATTTTAATTACCTAAAGACTTCAAGAAACTACCCAAACCAATAATTACAAAAATACTCATATTTAACAAATCATTCAAATATTTGAAGGGAAAATTATCAAAATACCCCTAAACTAAAATTAATGACAAACAAGATGAAACTTAATTAGACTCAATCATAGCCTCAACTGAGTGGGCTTCTAGATGAATCCAAGAGGGCCCCTTATTACAAATGATCCTGCTGGCCATGTTCTGCATCATGGGGGACACTTTGTAATTTGTTTTTTAGGATCCTAGGACTTCCCCATTCCCCAAAAGAGATATTGTTACATCAATCTTAATAAGATTACATGAATAGCAAGATAAAACAACAATGCTCTGATAGAATGAAATTGGACAAGCCAAACATGATACCAAAAAATAAATTATTTATATAGCATCTATCCTGTATCCACACACACAAGAAAAAAAAAGAAAAAAGAAAAAAAGACATATATATATATATATATATATATATATATATATATATATATATATATATATATATATATATATATATATATATATATATATTCACATACCTCTATGGTATCAACAAGGTATCCAGAAAGGACGGAAATCCACACTGTTAAAACAGCAAGCCATGTAATTGTTTCCCATAGAGTTATCTCAGGAGCTTCCTCTTCATCAGACTCTTCTTCACTATGGCTTATTTCCTGTAATAATTATGTTGTAAATAATAATTAGGAGAGGTTCATATCCCATGCAAACTATATCCTACAAAAGCAAAAAGAAGCAAGAACAAAGAATAAAATAGGCCTAAAAATGAAGCAGAAGAAGAGTTTGATAAACCACCACAAATGAAAAGTACGCATTTGACAAGAAATGAATAAACATGAATAATGGACAAGGATGCTGAAAACAAACAGGAGTTTAATAAGCAGCAGATCCTAGCCACCAAAACCAAATTGGGAGAATTTAGTTAGTTTGGACTGTGTCACAACTTGAGGGTAAGTGGATAATTCCGAATTTTGAAGGAGCTACTAATGATTTAGAAGTTTATGAATATTTTAATATTTTAATGACTTATGCTATTACTTTTGTTTTTTTATAATGACATGTCACATTAGCTATATTAATGTGGTATAAAATGGTGATGATAGATGATAGGCCTTGGTCTAGCATAGTGGGCTTTGATGGACAGGTAAGAAAGAGTGAATATATTTGACTTTGGACCTTAGTACATGTGTGAACCACTTAGCCGAAGGGTTGGGTAGTGGGTTTTATAATAGGTGGTCTTGAGATCAAGTTTTCTCATGAGCAGGTGGGTTTTTACTACAATTTTTTTTTTGAGGTGTTTATTAGCGGAGGGGCCTACATGATGATGAGGCAACCACATGGCAAGAGGAAGTTCATGCATTGGATAATGACATAGTGGAAAGCCTAGTTGGCAAGAGTGCTTAGGTAGCATTCACATGGGAGGACATGAGGCAAGCATTGGATATGTGGCAAGCAAGAGTGATGACACTTGACAAGAGAGTGTTCATGCATTGGATATGGAGCAGTGGAGATCCTATGTGGCTTTGGAGCCTAGGTGGCATCAACCTATTGGGAGTTTGCTCTTGCATGAGTGTAGATTGGTCAAGGGTTTGGTGTAAAATTTCGACTATGTTTCAGTTGAAATCTTTAATTTCAGCCAAAATTTGGTCGAAATACCTTATAAAATATCAAGTTTTGACCGAAACTTGGTCTACTCTGACATTAGAGGTCAGAGTAGTATAAGACAGGGAATAGTGTATAGGAGGGACAATATAGAGCAAGTAACAATTATTTATAACTAATATCATTTAAGTAAAGCTGATTATGCTAACTTTTCAAAAAATCTAACATTGCTTGAATCCGAGTTAAATTAAAGGAGTTACGTCCAGTCAAACCTTGTTCGGAGTATGCGAATGCTGTTTAAAGTCATCTGAATGGAAATAATTTTTTGGACTCAAAACAAAATATTATTTTGCCGAACTCTTGGGTTTTAGTGATAGTTTTTACTTTAATAAGATTTATGGAATTTTAGATTGGATAAATAAGTTAGCATTTGAAAGTTGAAAATTGTCCCGCGATCGAAAATCCAGTTTTGTTCTTAAACTGGAAAGTGAACTTTTTATCCTTTTGGAATTTGAATTTTAAAATATTTTTATTGGATTCAAATGGATGGTGTTTGTTTATTTATAAATAATATCTTAAGTAAATGAAAAATAAAAGTTAATAAACATTTACTTAAATGATATTAGTCATAAAGAAATGCTACCTATTTAACTCTGAATACAATCCTCAGGTTCTAGCGTACATTACCATACTATGGTAAAACAAAGAAATACCATTTGAGATATTTTTTTGGTGCAAATCATTCAATGGATAAGTAATAAGGTTTTTTTGCCACCAAAATTGATTTCGAAACTTGATAATTTTTTTCCATGGTTTCAGCGAAATTTTGGCCATTGCCGAAACCAGGCACGAAATTGAAATTCGAACCTTGGCTATAGCCCATGGCATTTGTGAGCTACTTTTGCTTAAAAGTCTTCTTTGGGATTTGTGTATTCTGATTCAACTTCCCATGCAACTTTTCTGTGATAGCAAATCTGCCATCAACATTGTTCATAATCCTGTTCAGTATGATCGAACTAAGCATGTTGAGATTCATCAAGGAGAAGTTAAAACAAAGTCTCATATGCATTCCATTTGTCACATCTGAGAACTAGTGGGCGGATGTCTTCACCAAAGGACTTCATGGCAAGACTTTTTATCTTATTATGTACAAGTTGGGCATGGTTGATATCTATGCACCAACTTGAGGGGGAGTGTTATAATATGGGATTCATATTAAGACCGGTTTGGGTCCAAAGGTATAATTGTCTCAGGTTGGTTTATTATTTCATTTATTCCTTTGTACCTTTCTCCATATAATAAAGCTGACCTTTGTCACTTATGACAAGTCAAATCATTATTCTAAAATTCAACATAAGGGTTTAACTTGTAATTTCGAAAGGTGACCTTCAAAAGAAATAAACAAAGAATCGCCTTCAAGCTCTCAATCCAAGGTTCTCAATTTTGGTTTCGGGGCTGGTTTCGGTCAGCCTCAAAACCAAAACAAAAGAAGTTTTTTTTTTTTTTTTCGAGTTGAATTTGAAGCCTTAGTCAAAACTTGTGTCGAAACTTGTCAAAATTCTCGAGTTCTATGTCGAAACCTATTGAAATCTGAGATTTTTGTCAAAACCTGGTATAACCAATTTCAACCCTCCATCTCGTTTTGAGCAGGGTCGAAACCAAATTGTTTCAAATGAAATTGAGAACCATGCTCGATGCCCAGCAACCAGTCATGGTAGGGGTCATATTACGAGATCAAACTCCAGCTTAACCTGAATCAAGTAAGAATCGCCTAGGCTTGAAAAATTTTGATCCAAGCCATTAGACCCTAATTAGATAGGGGAATAAGAATCCAACTTGAACTGATTCAGGCAAATCCAAGAAACAGTGCAGGTCTGGTCCCAAGGGGTTACCTCACAGTCCATGAAAGATTCTGCAACTAAGCATAGGTAGGGTCACCCCTAGGGTACATACAAGTGTTTCAGAAACGAGAGGGAAAGAAGAAGGGATGAGGGAGAACCAAACAACTCTTCTCAGTTTAACTGGTTCAATCGTAGCAGAAAAAAATAAGAAATACAGCATAGTACAGGTAACGAGCCCTTAAAACCCTCAAGAGAGCCCCCAAACAAGCAACCTAGCAAGCACAAGGGCCCCAAGAAGAAGGGGGTGTTGTCTGCAACTGTAGATGAGAGATCAAATATGCATTGTCACTAAATTTAACCCCTCCATGCAAATATGAGTTTACTACACATAATAGAAACTCACTCAATGCCAAACAGCAATAGGAAAGAAGGTCCCCTTGCTGGGGAATACCTAGAAGACATTAACTCTTTGCCAACATCCCATTTAGAAGAACTGAGAAGGAGAGGGTTTCAAGATAAGCTCTCACCCATTTTTTCCATTTCTCCCTTTATCTTCCAGCTCCATTTAGGAAGTCCCAATCACCTCTATTAGTCTACTAGCAAGTACCTTGGGAACAATTTTGTAAATTTGAAATTAAGGTGAAGATTGAAACTCATTATCATCATCAGCCCCTTCTTACTTGTGAACCACTGAGACAAACATTGTGCTAGAGCACTGTTCCCAACAAGCTCAATCAAAGAGGTAAGCAATTGGCTACATTTCTGGTAGAAGGTTAATGTGAGACCATGGACTTGACAGTTGACATGGCTAACTCAACTATGGACCTATAGCAACTGTTGAATAATGTGACTGTGGATGGAAATTTGATTCTAGATTTTCATGAATTTACGATGGGCCTATGGCAACCTTGTGTTTGACAGTTGGCCGGCAGCACTCACAAATAGCAGCAAAAACAAAACAGAAAATCTTTCTTCATGCCATTTTATTGTATCCAATCAATGCATACAAATATAGACTCTTCAAAAGATAGGATATAACTAAAAAAATCCAAGTCAGAATCTAAAACTGAAACTAAAAATCCTATTGTTAGCTAACTATTATAATAAAAACAAATTTTAATTTAGAAAAATAACCCGAAATAACTATCATTGACCATTTTGCACCTGTTGGACTCAAAATGCCTGAATTCCTTCAATCTGGGATTCTGGGCCTCCAAACAGGATATCTGTTATCCCACCAAGCTTCTGCTACAGCATCAATCTTGGATGAATTTTCAGGAAATACTGGAATAAATACCAATACATATCTAAGAACCACTAGAAAGCAAGAAAACAACCTAAGATCAATATCTAATAATACATGCCGCCACACGTGTAGAACACCAAAATGAATTTCACATATCCGAAAGTCTAGCCAAATCATTTAGATAGGGGGACTCCATTTTGTGTAGAGCTTTTCCTTTTCTATCATTGGGTAAATTTTTCCTATCATGATCCATTCTAACTTCTAATAAGCTTATCAGAACGGCCAACCATTTTGGATCATATAGCAGGATGATTAGGCAGTTCTAGCCGTTGGATAGACAGGTCAACGTTTAGATTAAGCATATGATAAATTTCAGGCTTATAAGCAATTCTCCCATGCATGTATATGCACCCCTGTATTGTTCAGCCATCCATGTATGTCCATGCACCATCCCGTAGTCCCTAGCTTTATTTAACAACTTGGAAACTCCATCTGGACTGAAACTCAACATGCATACAAGGGGCCTTGGGGTCTACCCATCCACAAATTTTGGGTCCCACAGGATCTGCCACATGGTAGATACTTAGGCTCTTCTAATAAGCTACCAGAATGGCAAGTTCTGGAAACATTTGCTACATTTTTTTTTTCTGAACGCCAGAAATTTATTCAATGAATGAAAAGTAGAACAAAAAATAGATGAAAAAAACAACCTGCCCAATCCCGCTCCAACTTCCGCATTGCCATCAGTAATGGGAAAAGGACCAGGCTAAAAAACTCTAAAGAAAAATAAAACAGAGGACACTTTGACTCATCCCACACAACGTCCCTAGCCACAAACCTCGGACAGCAGGACCACCTCATTGACATCCTTGCATGTGCCGCACAATTAGCTAGACCATCAGCAATAGAATTCACTTCCCTGAAAGCGTGAGTAATGTACCATTCCAAAGACATCAGCCTTGGTAGAAGACTAGACCAAAGCTGACGACCAAACCATGGGATACTACTGCCAAAGAGACAAAACACCACAGCCTTAGAATCACATCTATCCATAGATGACTGATCCCCGATTCTAACGCTATTTTGAAACCAACTAAGACAGCCATAACCTCAGCTCTGAAACTGGTACAGATATCCAGAAAATCCACATACCCAGAATGAAATCTACCAAAAGCATCCCGGAAGACACCAGCCGCCGCAGCCGCATATCCAGAATTACCAAGGGAACACCCATCAGTATTAAGCTTAACCCATGGCCACTTCGGAGCCCACCACATCATCTGCTGATTCCCCTTTTGCCTCCCACATTGTTTGAAGCGGAAGGTGACTAGCAATAGACCAATCCTGCATTGCCTTGATAGTACAGGGATTGCGCATTGATGCCTCGCACAGGTGCTGCTCAACCACCCAAAAAAGAGAAAAAGGAACAATAGTAGCACTGTCAAACATCGCACTGTTTCTTGCCTCCCAAATCACCTTGGCTACATAATTAATGATTTGATCCAAAACAATTAAACTAAATTCCACAGAAAGTGCAGACTGGACCAAATCATACCATGACTGTATCTTGATGGCCCAAAATTTTTGAGCCACCCGAACATTGGATTGGGGCCTGAATTTAAGTACATTCGTAAATAAGAAGTAAAACATTTCCCAGGGGATTAGAGTAAGTGAGTAAATACGAAGCCAGGTAGTATGAAATATCAACTTAAGGTCCTACTTGTGGGTAACAGTAAAAGGTAGAGGATCTTCTGGAAAAGGAAAAAAGATGTCAATACAGAGAACTTACTTCAACAATAGGACTATAGAGGTTCTGTTGACTCTTCAGCTGAAAAAAGAGGTAGCCCGCATATGCCACCAACATTATACCACTGCTAAATCTTGAGAGGGATAATTCTGACTTTCCAAAGTGAGCCTCTGTGTGTGTGAAGTGAAGCACAGCTGGGAACATGATACCCATGACAGCCATCAACAATAATCCTGAGTTCACCACGGCAGCTGCCTGTTGTCAAGATCAATCCACTTTAGTTTTACTTCAACTACAAAATTCCAGAGGGAAAATTCTCAGATATGTTCCCATTGGATGATGTATAATTATCTACCTTATTAAAGACTTGAACTTCCTTGTAATGAACGATCCCACCAGTGAAGAAGGCACACCCAAGAACCAATAGCATATTTGACAGTATGGAGCCCAGTAGTGACTGCTGAACAACTCTTATCATGCCATTCTTCAAAGCATAGATTGAAATTATCATTTCTGTGGCATTGCCAAATGTAGCATTTAAAAGACCTCCAACTGCAAATCCCAACAATTGATTGTATTACTATCATGTATATTGGCAAACAAGCATCATGTTATACGCTAGCCCAGTTTTATTTGCATCATAAACATCCCATTAAGGAAAAAATATAAGCAATGACATTTTTGAAAAATATAAGAAAAGTGACCCACGAGACACTTGAACTTTCTTCAACTCACAAACTCTAAATAATCTAATACGATGGCATATCAGGAGCAGTAAAATCACTTATGCATTTCGATACCCTCAACCTCATCAGAGGACTTAGAATCTGCTCTGCCTGACCGCCTCTATGGGCATAGGTTTGAGTGCAACACCCGAGAAAGAGTGAATGAGACTGGATACAAAGTTCTCTATTCCGGTTGTTCCCCCCTCTCTCCTTCTATGGAGGTTAGCATCTAAGAAACTAGTGAAGCAATTCCAGCCAACCATTTTTCGATAAGAGATACCTTCCATAGAGACTAAATTGGGCTATCTCGCTTTGTTTAGAAGATCGGATGGATACGGAATAGAAAGGGATAGATGAAAGCCAACTCTTCCCATCCAATGGCACAGAGAAATAAATAGGAGTTGGTCCGATGATACTAGCAGAAACTTGCTTCTTGCTGGCCGTGATAGAGACATTCCAAGAGTAAGGAATCGATATGAGGCTGATTCGATTCATTGGTTGTGCCTCCCACCCTGAATTACTGGATTTGTTCAAGCTAGAAAGGGCTGTCCGAAGCAATGGTCGAATTACTATATAAAAAAGAGTTGTTAACTATAGGATTTCCTGTTTGAGTAGGAGTAAGCGTAATTGAGAAGAAGAGGATCCGTGCTTACAAGGCTGGTCAATAGGCGAGCTTGGTGGCACTTGGCCCATTAATCCAACATTGTTTTCTTGGTTACCTTATCGTATGCAGCCTGATGAGCGTTGGCTAACCTCAAGTAGTTTGTTTGGCACTTTTCACAAGACTCCGTAGCCAAGAGATGACAAACTAATTCTCCTTTAATGATACTAAATAATGGAATGCCACTGCTGCTACTTGAGAAGATACATTTGTTGCTAGAGGACGGATGTTCAACAAAGACAGGGTGAGGGGTCATCGCAAAGAAGAAGACCGAGAGGTGAGTGAGCCTACAACCACCAATTGCTTATCTTCTATTACCAATTGCAGCAGACTTGGACTAATTGAATTATTTGAAGTGAATACCAGAGAACAAAAGGCTTTACACAACAGAATTGCTGACCTCAAACGGGTTAAGATCTATTGAATTAGCCAGGTTCAGTTGGAATGATTGGTCAATGGTACTTTGATTCCACTTCCGACTGACTGGACAAAGACTGATCCAGGTAGCTCAATGTCACTTCTGCTACAAGAGAAAATAGATTTGTTGCTAGAGGATGGACGTTCAACAAGGACGGGGCCATCACAAAGAAGAAGAACTAGAGGCGAGCAAATCTACAATCACCAATTGCTATCTCCTATTACCAATTTGGTCCATTTTGGCGAAAATACAAAAAAGGCCAGTTCAGTGCCCAAAAAGTGGGATTTTGCAGTGAAACTTCAGGGAGTGCCTATTTAAGCATGATTACACATACTTGAATCATTAGAATAAGGGGAAAAAACCCAAAGTGATAGCTTGTCTTCGGACACCCTATAGGCCTATAACATATGACAACCATGTCATCCTCTATTTGAAGAATCTCTCCAAGTCCATTTCAGTAGCCCTATAGGTGACCAATTTGAAATTTTGGAAAAATTGGCCAAATGATGCTTCGATTCCATCCAAACTTTGATGTGGATGCTCCACAGTAGACCACCAAGCCTTGATTCAGCAGCAAAATGAAGGATTTTAAACCCCCCAAAAAAAATTAAATAAATAAATGTTTTCTAGCAGTTTTGGAGCTCCTGGGCAAAAGCTCGAAATGTTTTTTTTTTTTTTTTTTTTTTGGGTAAGTGGGGGAAAAGCTCGAAAGCTCAAAATGTTACTTTCACACATGGGAAATGTTCGAAATTTTGCCGAAATGAGTTGAAATTTGGAATTTCCAGCATTTTGTTTCAGTTCTTGTCGAAACTAAATTATTTGGGCAAAGTTTGAAATTTCACCAAAATTGATAACTATATTTCACGAGTGATGCCATAGCTATCCAGAGAAAGGATCAATTTGTTAAGCTTTGGAAGCCCAATACTAGGAAGAAATCCAACCAAACTCTAAGGCTGGGCTCTGCTCTAAGCCCGTTTAAGAATCCAAATGAGTAGTTGAGCCAGAAATCAGTTTTGGCCTTTTATTTCTGGCTTTGCTAAAGTACTGAGCCAATAATATAAGACCATAATTGGGGGTCTTGGTGGCTGTACGGGATTAGATTAGAAAGGGCCCCTTCCCCCCCCCCCCCTTTTTTTTTTTTATAGAAAGAACCCTTATTAGTGTTAACTACTTATTTATTGTCTTGGGAGTCAAGTTTAGAGTTAAGAGAACCCTTATTGGTGTTCACTTCTAACTTACCGTCTTATAAATCAATTTCAGAGTTAAGTCTCTGCTTTAACAGTCTATAAATTAGTATTATTGTACCCATCAAAATTATGGTTTAGGGAATATTTAATAGAGGATTTTGGTTGAGTTTTGGGAAAAACAATTTTCTGACTGGGGGTTCTGGATATTACCATTGATTTCAGCGAGGAGCTGATTGGACAGGTTCTCTCATTGTCTCTCAAATTCCTCCTCTTCTTGTTCTACTTCTAATTTCAGATCAATTCTAAAACATCTTACCAATGCTAACAAGAGCATGTGTGTTCATTTGGGATGCCAAAGTTTACAGTAAATTCGACTGTACATCAGGTTTTTGGCAAATTAAGCTTACTGACGAGTCCAAACCCCTGACTGCTTTCAGTACTCCCTATTACAAACACCACCAATGGAAAATGATACCATTTGGTTTGTGTACTGCACTACAAGTCTTTTAGAGACGAATGGATAACATCTTTTCTCTTTAGATTTTTGTGTAGTATATATTGATAATATTTTAGGAGGGTGAGCCTTGGTGTGACGGTAAGGTTGTCATATTGCAACCTGGTGGTCACGGGTTCGAATCCTGGAAATAGCCTCTCCACATTGTGGGGGTAAGGCAACATACATTCTACCCTCCCCAAACTCTACAGCAGCGGGAGCTTGTGCACTGGGACGCCCTTTTTTATATTGATAATATTTTAGTGTTTTCCAAAAATTTGGAAGAACATAAACATCATTTTGAAATTATCAACAACTTATTCCACAAACATGGAATAATTTTAAGTCCCAAGAAAATATAAATAAAAAAAAAGGCTATCTACTTTGTTGGAACCTTGGCCAAGTTGTGATGCTGCCAGCATCTTTGTATTGTATGTGTTGTCATTGTTGGCAACCTCTAGACAGTTGGCAGGATGACATGGAGGAGAGAGAATGTCAGCAGGCACAGCAGACTGAGTGGATTGCACAGTGGACAGAGTGGACAGCTCAGCAGGCAAAGCAGACAGTCCAGACAGCAGCAAGCATGGTCAGACAGGTGGACAACTCTTATCTGAGAGAGAAAGAAGAGAGAGAGTGTCTGTAGGACTCTCTGATAGACAGGGTGACTGGGCAGTCAAGACAGGGTGACTGGGTTGATGCAGCAGTTGAAGAGAATGCAGTTCAGCTAATGAAGCCCAGTTGATGAGAAAATCCAGCTGAAGAGAAAGAAAGAAGAGAGAGAAAGAAGAGAGAGAAAATGGAGGAGAGAGAAAGAGGAGAGAGAGTGGGTGGGTCCCACTTTGGATGGCCAGGCCAGCATGACAGCCAGCCTTGGCCAGCAGGGCCATGCCAGCAAGCACAGCACAGGGTCAAGCCAGCACAGCCGCGCGCAGCAGCACAACAGCATGCCGTGCGCGCAGCAGCAAGACCATGCGCACGGCTATGCCATGCCATGCCGCAGCGCAGCAAGCCAACACCCGTGCGCAGCAGCAGCCGCATGGCGCAGCAGTGCAAGCACCCCACGCGCGCCGCAAGCCAGCGCCGCAAGCCTGCGCAGTGGCTTTCGGCATGCGCACAGCTTGTTCGACGTAATGCCTCAATGAAAGAAAATTTTCGGACCCTACTGGAAAAAATTCAACTTACAGGGCATTACCACACATTCACAGGGGCATTTTAGTCTTTTGAACAAGAGGAGATTCAGTATGGATGACTTGGATCAAGCCACGGAAGCATGATTCCAAATCGAGGGCTTACATGAATGCGGGCTATGATGTAGCGCCGGTTTCGCGCTCAGATTCCTGCGCGAAGACTCTCGTTGGCTGGATGCAACCTAAAGTCTTGATCCGCGACGCACCAAACTAAATCCAGGATTTAGTGTTGCGCGCGTATGGTGCGTCGGCGTCTTGGATCCCCATCTGACGGCCATCATCTGCGCCGAGTTCGTCTGACGAGATGAAGCCAATCGGACGGATCCAAGGAGATCCCGCCACTTCTTGACCGATCCAGCGGTCTGTTTTCAGAGATTCCGTCTCCGCCAATCAACGGACGATAGCGGTGTACGGTGGGTCAGATGCAGCGATGATTGTGTGCGTCGCGGCGCACGGAATCATGGAGAAAGATTCCATTTGGAATAATCTCATTCACTGATCTTCTTTTGATGATATCTCGGCCGTCCGATGTCGGATTGAGGCCCATAATATGTCAAACTGAAGGTTTTTTCAAGCAGAACACTTTGGCAGTGGTTTGAGCTCGAAAGAAGCCTCTAATGGCGATTTTGATGAGAACCCTCCATTGAAGCTTCTCCAAGAGAAAGAGAGACTCCTACTGGCAGTGTGAGGCCATGAAAGCTTCGTTGAAGCTTGAAGAGAATGTGAGGACCAGCTGTGAGCGTCCTATGGAGTTGGTGTGTTGAAGAATGAGCTTTGGAGCCCAAGAGGAGGCCGAGATGTTTGCATAGAGAGACTTGCATCAGTAGTGAGCAACACCGGAAGGTCTGGGTGTACTCACTTGGCAGGCCAAGCCCCTGGTATGGATACCTGTGGGTGTGTGGTTGGTGTGTACACGAAATGTGTTTGACAGATTGTCTGTGAAAACCTCAAGTAGTCAGCTCAAGGCAGCACAATACAAAGTGATCATCAACTCTTGACAGCCACTTGCATAGCATCAGGCCATATCTGAATAGTGGAAAGGAATTTTAGTGGCCACTGATTCACCCCCCCTCTCAGTGTCAACCTGGGAATCACAATTGGTATCAGAGCTGAGTTCCCAAGGGAAGAAGACTGACAACTTCGGGTACAAACAGTTGATTGAGACTGAGAAATGGCATCTAGTAAAGACCACCACAAGAATGGAAGAATTCCTATATTTGATGGGTCCAACTACAGTGTGTGGAAAGTGAGAATGGAAGCATATTTGATAGCTCAAGGCTATGGAGTATGGCTAGCAGTGAAGAATGGCTACAAGCACACCACAGAAGACATCACTGATATAGTGGAGATGAAGAAGAGAGAAAATGAAGCCAAGGCAGTCACAGCCCTTCTGGCTTCACTTGTGAGCAATGAGCTCACTAGAGTTATCAGCTGTCCTACATCCAAAGAGATCTGGGACAAGCTGAAGAGTGTACATAAGGGAGATAGCAAGATCAAAGAGGCAAAACTACAAATTCTTAGATCACAGTTTGAGAGTCTGAGGATGACTGAGGGAGAAACCATTGAAGTCTATCTCAACAGAGTGAATGGAGTCACCAATGCAATCAGAGCAGCCGGGGGAAGAGTGAAGGAAGTCCATGTTGTCAAGAAGGTATTGAGAACACCGCCCAAGCTGTATAATGCAAAAGGTGTCTGCACTTGAAGAAATAACCACCTTGGACAGTCTAACTATTGATGAGCTACATGGCATCCTGACCACTTTATGAGATGAGAATGATAGACCTAGTGTCAGTGGAAAAAAAAGCTGCTTTTGAGGCTGCAAAGAAATTGAAAATTAAAGAACCAACGGAGAAGTCAAGAGCAGAAGATAACAGTGATTCTGATGACTCTGATGATGAGCTTATAGCTTATCTTACCAGAAAGTTGAAGAAAAGGAGTGACAGGTACAAAGGCAAGTCAACCATGAGATGCTTCAACTGTGGAGGCCTAGGACACTTCGCGTCCAAGTGCCAGAAAAAGGGAAAATTTTATGACTCTGATGATGAAGAATCCAAAGAGAGTCAAGATCAAAAAGGAAAGAAAAAGTATGTGCCCAAGAAGAGAAGTCTACTTACAAGGAAGAATGAATATTCTTCAGATGAATCAACAGAGAATGATAATGATGAGGCCCTCTTCATGGTCCTTCTTGATGAGCCTCAAGGGAAGAAGAAAAAATCAAAGAGAAAAGATGACTTTGAAGAAGAAATTGATCTTGAAGGAGAGTTGCTTTCAGCTCTTAAACATCTCGGGCGAGAGGACAAAGAACAAAAACTGAATGACCAATATAGTGAAGCAAGCGAGTTGATCGGTCAACCGCAAGTCTCTACGGAAGAATCAAAGAAGATAGCATCCGATCTAAACAATGAATTGTCCTCAAAATCGGATGAATGTGCAAGGCTTGAGGAAGAGATTCTCAAATTAGAACCGAGCTTGCAAGCTCCGTGAGAGAGAACCGGGAGTTACATGGAAGCAACAACATCAGCTCCATCGCGTAACTATTCTAAAATCAAAGGAGAAGACCGCAACGGATCAAGAGAGTGAGGATGACTGCTCACAAATGGAAGAGGAGAATATTCTAGATGAGATTCTAAGCTACCAGAGGTCATCTCACATCAAGTCTGGACTTGGCTATGAGAAGCAGAGGACAGAAAAGGTTCAAGGTAAAGGGTCAGTTGAAAACCCCACTGTGTTTGTCAGAGCAAAACAAATGAGGTCACATGTTGAGACACAATCTGATAACAGAACTGGCAAAGATGGCACCAATACAGTCAACCAGCAAAGGCAGAGGAAGCAAGATAGAAATCTCAGGCAAAAAGAGAGTTTCAGAGGGTACTGTCATGACTGTAATGCATATGGGCATAGAGTGGCAGAGTGCAGAAGACAGAAGAGACCTCCAGTGTTCACAAGCAGGAACAGATTTGCTCCTTTGGTAGAGGACAAGGCAGAATGCTTTAGGTGTCAGAGACATGGTCACAAAGCCAGAAATTGTCAGACACTCCTTCCATATCAAAGGCAACCCAGAAGAAACAAGAGAAGAGATACTCCCAAAAGACCAGCTCAAAGAGAAGAGAGAGTTGTGATAGAAAAGGCAAGAAAACCCATCACAGTGAAAGAGAAAGCAGTGTGGGTTGAGAAGAGCAAGAAAAAGAGCAATCAATCCTTTTTTGTACAGGCAACTCTGAAAGCCAAAAATAGACCTACACCATGGATTTTGGACAATGGGTGCTCCACTCACATGTCAGGGGATAGAGAGATTTTTTCAAGTTTGAATACTGAAGCAGGTGGCTCAGTTAGATTTGGAAACAATGATGGTGCAAGGATTAAAGGAAGAGGAACAGTCAACATCTGCAGTGCACAATTGAAATCCCAGAAGGTTCTACTTGTCAATGGCCTGAAACACAATCTCTTGAGTGTGAGCCAAGTGTATGATCAAGGAAATGAGATAACCCTCACAAAAGATGGTTTTATTATAAAAAAATGTTGAAAAAGGGAGAGTAGTGGCACAAGGGAAAAGAACACAGGGCAACCTGTATGTTCTTTCAGAAAACTGATTGTCTACTAAGCTATGGGCTTGGCCAAGTATGTTAATGTCAGAAAGGGTACTGGTGGCAGTGTATGCTTTTTGGAAAGTTTTGTGGCCTAGCTGAGCAGGAGCAGAGTGTAGTAGCAACAGTCAGTGGTGATCAAGTGGCAGATGACTTTAGAAATATCATCTCAATGAACTCAGTTGAGTGACTCTTAAATTCAAGTCAAGAGTTGTGACTCTTCATACTTTGGAGATGGTACATATGTAAGGGGAGTTGGTATCTGAAATACATCATTGTTCATCTATAGGATTGGAAAGATGCGGTGGGCACTCCTATAGGTGATTCTATGCAGAGGAAGTTCTGATATAGGGGGAGCAGTGATGAAGGGGGAGTTGATGTCTACACAAAGATCATTTTTTTTTCATCCGTAGGATTGGAAGATGCGGTGGGCACTCCTACAGGTGAGGCTGTGTAAGAAAGGTTCCTATGAAGGAAGAGCACCTATGAAGGAGGAGCATTTCTAGGGGGAGTCTATACTGGTGAGGTTATGCTTTTTGGGACTTGTTGTAAAAAGGGGAGAGAAAAGGCAAGGTCGGGAGAAAGGCTGTGTTAGTACATGATGCCCTTTGGGACTTGTTGTCAAAGGGGGAGAGAAAGGTCGGAAGTTTGTGGTTGTACTTGATATTATGAGGAGATATCATGTAATGTAGGTTGCCAACAATTCCAAAGGGGGAGATTGTTGGAACCTTGGCCAAGTTGTGATGCTGCCAGCATCTTTGTATTGTATGTGTTGTCATTGTTGGCAACCTCTAGACATCGAGTGGATTGCACAAAGGTGGACCGAGTGGACAGCTCGAAGGCAAAGCGAGACAGTCCAGGCACAGCAGCAAGCATGGTCAGACAGGTGGACAGCTCTTATCCGAGAGAGAAAGAAGAGAGAGAGTGTCTGCGTAGGACTCTCTCGATAGACAGGGGTGGACCGGGCGGTCAAGACAGGGTGACCGGGTTGATGCAGCAGTTGAAGAGAATGCAGTTCAGCTAATGAAGCCCAATTGATGAGAAAATCCAGCTGAAGAGAAAGAAAGAAGAGAGAGAAAATGGAGGAGAGAGAAAGAGGAGAGAGAGTGGGTGGGTCCCACTTTGGATGGCCAGGCCAGCATGGCAGCCAGCCTTGGCCAGCAGGGCCATGCCAGCAAGCACAGCACAGGGCCATGCCAGCAAGCACAGCACAGGGCCATGCCAGCAAGCACAGCACAGGGTCAAGCCAGCACAACCGCGCGCAGCAGCACAACAGCATGCCGTGCGCGCAGCAGCAAGACCATGCGCACGGCTATGCCATGCCATGCCGCAGCGCAGCAAGCCAACACCCGTACGCAGCAGCAGCCGCATGGCGCAGCAGTGCAAGCACCCCACGCGCGCCTCAAGCCTGCGCTGTGGCTTTTGGCATGCGCACAGCTTGTTCGACGTAATGCCTCAATGAAAGAAAATTTTCGGACCCTACTGGAAAAAATTCGACTTACAGGGCATTACCACACATTCACAGGGGCATTTTAGTCTTTTGAACAAGAGAAGATTCAGTATGGATGACTTGGATCAAGCCACGGAAGCATGATTCCAAATCGAGGGATTACATGAATGCGAGCTATGATGTAGCGCCGGTTTCGCGCTTAGATTCCTGCGCGAAGACTCTGGTTGGCTGGATGCAACCTAAAGTCTTGATCCGCGACGCACCAAACTAAATCCAGGATTTAGTGCTGCGCGCGTATGGTGCATCGGCGTCTTGGATCCCCATCTGACGGCCATCATTTGCGCCGAGTTCGTCTGACGAGATGAAGCCAATCGGACGGATCCAAGGAGATCCCGCCACTTCTTGACCGATCCAAAGTCGATGCGTTTTCAGAGATTCCGTCTCCGCCAATCAACGGACGACAGCGGTGTACGGTGGGTCAGATGCGGCGATGATTGTGTGCGTCGCGGCGCACGGAATCATGGAGAAAGATTCCATTTGGAATAATCTCATTCACTGATCTTCTTTTGATGATATCTCGGCCGTCCGATGTCGGATTGAGGCCCATAATATGTCAAACTGAAGGTTTTTTCAAGCAGAACACTTTGGCAGTGGTTTGAGCTCGAAAAAGAAGCCTCTAATGGCGATTTTGATGAGAACCCTCCATTGAAGCTTCTCCGAGAGAAAGAGAGACTCCTACTGGCAGTGTAAGGCCATGAAAGCTTCGTTGAAGCTTGAAGAGAATGTGAGGACCAGCTGTGAGCGTCCTATGGAGTTGGTGTGTTGAAGAATGAGCTGTGGAGCCCAAGAGGAGGCCGAGATGTTTGCATAGAGAGACTTGAATCAGTAGTGAGCAACACCGGAAGGTCTGGGTGTACTCACTTGGCAGGCCAAGCCCCTGGTATGGATACCTGTGGGTGTGTGGTTGGTGTGTACATGAAATGTGTCTGACAGATTGTCTGTGAAAACCTCAAGTAGTCAACTCAAGGCAACACAGTACAAAGTGATCATCAACTCTTGGCAGCCACTTGCATAGCATCAGGCCATATCTAAATAGTGGAAAGGAATTTTAGTGGCCACTGATTCATCCCCCCTCTCAGTGTCAAACTGGGAATCACATACTTTTTAGGATTAATCTTAAATCAAGATGGACTCCATTTACAAGACCATATTGTTATCAAAATACCAGATTTTCCCAATCAATTGCTTGACAAAAAAAACAATTACAAAGCTTTTTTGGGAATTTAAATTATGGTCAGCATTTCATTAAAGACCTTTCTAAAAAGGAAAAGCCTTTACAAAGACATGATCCTCGAGACAAATGCCTCCAATGAACAATGGGGAGTCGTTTTAAATGTAAACCCCTCAAAAATCCTACACAAGAGGAAAACTGCGGTTATAATTCAAGTAAATTCAAACCTGTTAAAATAAAATATATAATCTATGAGAAAGAGATTCTTGCCACTATTCATAGATTGAAACGTTTTAAAATCTATTTTGCTTCTGATGCCTTTCTCTTACGAACTAACAACCAGGCAGTTAAAGATTTTCTTCAATCACGAAAGCGAGAAGATAATCCACGACGCATTAATTGGCTTGTTAGTCAATTTCCTTTCAACATCGAATTTATTAAAGGTACTCAAAATGTGTTGTCTGATTTTCTTAGCAGAGAACCAATTGCTACACGAATTGACTAATAATAGTCACGGATCACAGCCTCGATATCTGGAAAAAACCCAATAAAGAGAAGGATCATGGTAAACAGCCATGGATTCCATTGGCCAAACCAAAAAGGGATTTTGCCTTTTTTCCCCCTTCCCCACAGACAAGGAATCAGAATCACTGATACAGAATCTACAACAAACATAAGTCATAATCAGCGACTAAGTCAACATCATTCACCCAACACTGGTAATCAACAAAGACAACAGATTTGTTATTTTGTTCCCATGCTTAAACAAAAGCAAGATCACTGGACTACAACCTTAGCTCATGTCAATTCTCTTTATACCTCTCATGGACAGCCTCTTGTCAGGTACTCTCAAAATCCTCAATCAACCCCTTCTCAACAAGTTTCATTCTCCGAAGTCTCAAACAGCCTTCTCTAGTTGCAAACCTAGTACCAGATTTTTATAATCCTGGCCTCCCAAGTGACGTATATGCTGAAATCAACGGAACTTGGAAAGCTTATGTAACCGATCAGAAAAAACTGTTTCGGAAACATTTAAGTCCTCTAACAAATTTGCTAAATCAACAATTTGAAAAGAACAAAGACTTTCAAAAACTCATTCTCAGCATCATTAAACAAATGAACTAGAATGATGATTTCGAGTTAGACAAAATCAATCTTTTTCTCGATCTCACTGAGTTTTTAGACCCGTCCTTTTCATCAGACACCGTCTTTAACTAAAAAAAATGAATTTGTCTGTATGAAAAGAGTCGACAAATACTTCCCTCCAAAGTCTTCGATCAGATTAAACAAATCTGTGATAAAGAACAATGGAAAGCTTTTAAACTATTACAACTCAATATTTTGAAAGAATTTTTCTAAATAAATATCAACATTTAAGATTATTTTTTCATTTAGAAATTTACCCATGGGATGAAACAACATTTTCATAGTGTTTAGTTTCCAAAGTTTCTTCAAAAGTGTAAGTGTTGATCAAATTTCTAGTTTTCACAACATGATTAAAGCAATGAAATATCATGTGATGAAAGTTGAAAGTTTGAACATTATCTGTAAATCAACATTTATGGTACCCTTGGCTGACGAAAACAAGAAAAGTTTTACATCCCTTATCAGATCAAGATGTTAACCTAACCCCTAGATCGTGTTCTCATTAGACCATCCAAACCAGAAGATGAAGATGCACTCAAATGGGCTTGACAAATTAATGTCGAATCCTCTTACATTAATTCGCTCATCGAACTTCACAATGCAACAAAATTTGCACCGCTCTTCAACTTCAAAATCACTAATGATCAATGAGTTTTATGCATCAATCTACTAGTTGACCACATGGTCTCAGATCAACAGACCATTACCATCGATATAGTGTTGGAAAGGTTAATCAAGTTCGACATGCCCAATGTACCATTTGCATGGATCAAAATCTCGGCAAGATCTCGAAAGTAGAAACGAGATCTCGAGGTTCTCAACCAATTCTCGACTAGTTTCAACATTTTCAACCATTTCTCGACATTTTCTACCAATTCTCGACATAATGTATGAATTATGATTGTATGGTCTACTTGACTACTTTGTGTTTTTTATTATGACAATTAACTAATTAAGAATTATTATGTTTATTCTTCCCTTAAAATATAATTTTACTAGTCATTTGGTATTCTTTGATCTTCTGCTAGTGTAACATTATGTAGAATAACTAATATTACCCTAGGTTTACATTTGAACTTCAAACCGACACTACCAAACATGGGTGTAAACCCAAACAACGGTGTAAACCCAAACAACCACCATGTGTGATTATTTTTTCAATTTTATTGTTTAAATATGATTATGCATGCTAAAGGAGTGATTCCCTATAGTATTAGGCCTTAAAATGACTATTTGAGCCCCGAGACACTTTTTAAGCCCTCACGGCTTTTTTACAGTGTCTCGCCCAGATCTCGGTTCGGCTTCTCAGAGGGTCAAGACACCCTCGAGATTCAAGATTTTGAACCTTGACCATTCGATCACCAAGGCTAAAGAATTTTTAAAACGGCGACACGTTGAAAATCAGATGCTCAATGAAGGTGAAAACTACACCGGACTACATTATTCTTCTGATAGCGGAGTTAACACAGGATCACGCTAACATAAGGATAATCTAGACATTTCAAAAGGGATATTGATCAACTACACACGTCAGCATCACCAGCCGACAATTCAGAATACGTCGTCCCTCGAAGAATGCCAGACGTAAACAAAACATCAGCACGTACCGCCGCCTTTCATTGTAACAAACAGTAAAAGAGAACGCAGCAGACAAGAATCACTACTATTCATAAATAGTAAAAGCATGACATGATATAAATAGTAATATTCCTTTTCTTTTTCTATAAAAGGGAACCTTCCCCCTCCATTAAGGGCACCTTCCATTTTGCTCTCTTACCATTCCTCTTTAGTTTTGCTTTTTCTTTTGTATGCTTTCTTTGTAAACTATCTCCCTCCTTCTCTTCTTATGTAACCAAGCAAGCACCTCCCTTTCTTTTCATGGTATCAAAGCCTAACACAAGGTTCGTTTGTTTTGAAGTTCTTCAAGTTGTATGATCTTCTCTCTATAGCTTATGAGTACAGTTTTCCATTGCAAACGGACTCTTAGTCATAAAGACAAAGAGATTACTTTCTTTCTACAAGTGAAGAACACCCTAAACAAGGTTAGTTCACGGTTGTCAGCATATATAGTATAATTTCTTTCTTTCTTTTACATCTTCTACACTTCGCGCACACTCGTGCTCTTGCTAGAGAACATTTCTGATTGCTCTGAAAATTATTATCTAAGTTTCTCGAGATATTTTCTTACTGTTCTGATCAGAATCTTGAAGTACTCTATTTTCTACCACCCTCTGTAACAGTCCTATAGCATCATTCTGGAGGTTAGAGATCTGAGATTTTTCTTAGATTTGTTAGTTTCTCCTTTTGTCTTAATTCTGACCCTAATTTTAATCTTATCAAATATTTTCTATTTTTCTTATCCTATTTTCCGTTGTGGTCATAATTTATATTTAAATTTTTAAATTTCATATTTTAAACTCCCGTATGAGTTTCTTATTTTGAATTCCCAAACACTTTTCACCACTCGTATCTGATTCCTTGCTTAAACTTTAAATTCTTCGAAGTCCACGTACGATTTCCAGTTGTGACCATTGTGACCTGCAATTTCACTCTCCTAAATGGCTGAATTAGGACTACTCCAGTCCCAGTTCAGCATCAAATAGGGTTACAGACATTGAATAATGTACAAAAATGGAATCCCAGCTAAATAACTTTGCAATGGTGGGGTCAAAATATTAAATGTACCTGTAGGTCCTGTGTAGAATGCAAGCTGCCTGCAAAATATGAACATCATTGTAAGCAACATATTCATAGATGAACAAGAAACCAAAAGTGCCACAATTTAGATCACAAGTCATCACATACTCTGTCACATAACCCAAACGCTCAGCTGAAGGTGCAATGCCCAATAAGGTGGAGAGGAAGACCCATCCCTGAGATAAAACACTTACTATTAAAGGACTGGACCAGCAGTGAGACTGTTATACACCAGTGAAACTTGATCCAAGCAATACTTAAAATAAAACAAGAGTTAGAAACTTATATATTTTCGTCACAATCATACCAATTGCCGAAGGTTAATATTTTGAATTTTCCCTTAAAACTTATAAGGGCTATCAATGAATATAACCCCCCTTCCCCTATTGTTTATCTCATTCCTGAGATAAAACACAAAGCATTAAAGGACTGGACCAGCAGTGAGACTGTTATACACCAGTAATATTTTAAAAGAAACAAGAGTTCAAAACTTAAACATTTCCGACACAATCATACCAATTGGCGAAGGTCAATATTCTGATTTCTCCTAAAATTTATAAGGGCTATCAACGAATACCTCTCTCTCTCTCTTTATGAACGACAATGAATTTGGATTCCCCCTATTGTTTTCTTTCTCCAAGTTTTCCTAGGTTAAGGATGCAGGAAAAAACAGTAGTGATGAGTATAGCTCACATGATTTCCTTTAAGATAGTGAAGGAAAATTGCAAGGAGCCCAAAAGGTAACAACAAGTTAATCTTGCCGTTCAACAGGACGACATTGATACTCCTGCATGCTGTTTTACGTAACCACTTAGGGCTGTATGTGTGGGAGACATCTGCTAAGACATGTGATGTTTCAAAGACATGTATCTTTCTCGATGACTGTGACGAAGTAAATGGGATCTCCTCTTCAGGTTCAGGGCCTGTCTTCTCCTCGATGGGTCCCATCTGCAACACAAGACCATCTCATCCATCAACCAAAGCACAATTGCCGAAAAATGAAAACTAAAACTAGAAGTTCCCCAACAAAATTACACAAAAAAACCCTCTGCAACGGTCTAAGAGATGTGTTCAAGATCTGCACAGTTCAGTTCAGGAAAGATTGGCACCGTGTCGTTATGAATGCAAAAAAGGAGGAAGGTGCTGGGAAAATGGAAATGTAACTGAAAAAACACAATGCGGTGCATAAAATTATTCAGTAAAATTTATAAATGCATTGTATCTATTTTTCTGTTACTTGATTTGTTTCAATATGCATTCCTCCTGCTAAGTGAGAGGTGTCAGCTACAGTAAACGTTTGAAAAACTAGGAGAGTGTTATTTGTCCTAAAGAGCAGTGGATGACTAACCCACAAAGACTTTGGAACGGTTGGCGTGAAGAAAGCCACCGCAAAGAAAACCAACTTGAATCATGGCTGTGAAATGTAATCTAACGCAGAAAGAGTAGTGAATCACAAAATTTGCGAAATTTAGCAATCAAAGGCAGCTGTTGAACACTCCATGAATTGACGCATGAACAACCAGGCGACGAAGTAGAGAACAGGGTCCAGACCAAACTAAGAGAAGGGAAAAACATAAAACCTTCTATAAGAGTGATTAAAATCTGTAGAAAAATATTCAAAATATCTACAGATTTACTCAAATACTTTTATTTACATTTCATCCGTCAAGATAAACGCAGACAAGATTCCATCCCCTAGTAACAAATAAAGCACTTGATGGAAATGAAGAAATCGCAAAATTGGTGATTTATAGATTCTGTTACCTTCTTTCGTGGGGGGGAAAAAAGAGGAAAAACTGAACTAATTTAAGGAAATCGACAAAAAGTGAAGGAATGGGAAATACTGATTAAGGATAACAAGAGGGAAAACAAGTGAGAAATCAAAATTCATTAATAAGCTATAGAGATAAGCAGGTTCGATAAGCTATATGCCGAAACAGATCTAGCTCTAATTTATTTAAAAACAAAAACATCAACAACAACCATCAGAAAATAAAAAAGGGAACAAACTAAAAAAAGAAAAGAAGACCCAAGACAAATTATCCTTTCGTGAGCACGTAACTATATATGTTCATACATGAAACAAGAGGGAAGCATATTCATACCTGCAAAATCTTACTGCGGGCAATAAAGCTGGCGATAGAGAGAGAACTTCAAATTCCGTACTTCCTCCAGTGTACAAAAATGTATTCCGGAATGAACAAGAATGTAAGAGATGAATAATCAGCAGCAGCAGCAGCACAAATTCAATGGATTTGATTGGTAAGTCGAAAGACAAGATGAAGGGTGAAGGGTTCACGAAACAGAATATCTGCTAGAATAACGAAGGTAGGAAAATCATCTATCCGAATTTTAAAAATTATATAAAATTCCCAAAATGGAAATTGACCAACGGAAAAGAAGAATAGAAAAAAAAGGATTTATGTTCCTCACGTATTTTATGATTGGTTCTGTGTCTCGTTTTACTCTTCCCACATGATCATCCAAATGGAAAATGAAGACCAAAACTCCATCGGAATCCAAATTAATATAATATTGATAAGACAGGAATTTTTATTGTTGTTTTATTATATATAATTCAAAAAAAATCTAATCACGAAGTTGCTAGGAAGTTTCCTACTTGTAGGAAGTTTCCTCGAAGCTACGTCCTCTCGCTCCTGCATATTTTTATCATTTCTTCCTCACCTTCTTCTTTTTTTTTCTGTTTTTTTTTTCGGCTGTAAACATGTCTTCCTCGCTTACATAAATCCTGAAAGATCATACAAGTCATCAGTCAGTGGTCAGCGGTCAGTGGTCAGTTTGGACTCTTGCGGTCTCGTCGGACCAGATCGGCAATGAAAAAGTTCGAGTCGAACTTGAACCAGCACAGAACCCAAATCGACTGGTCAAAATGAACGAGCGTTTCCATGGAATCATAAGTCTCGTTTGAATGCAAGGTCGGCAAAAAAAATCCCCAAAGGCCCAGCACTAGAGAGAGATCCTTCAATGACTGTGGAAGAAGTAAATTAACATGTGTGGATGGATTTGACAACTCTGAGGCTATTCGGATGGTTAAATATCAAACAATATGGTACTCGGGATAGGAAAGATTCCAGTTCATTTGTGTGGGTTTTGTCACGGCGAGATTGGGAGAGAAAGCGTATATGTGAAAAAAGATCAATTGTTTACCTTCAAGCTGTGGGGTATTTATATGACTGACGAGGGATAGCTTTGGCTACCACACATGTCTCAGTGTGCTGAGGTGGTAGTCTTAGGTGTCGTGCTTGTTGCCTATTGGGCTACACGTAGTCAATCATGCAATGAAGGGAAACTCTTTCTTCTTTGTGTGGCAGTGCGTGTTTTGATGAGATATTTGTGTTCTTACTCGTGGTGTTTCATGGTGTTTCACACTGCACTGACTAGGGATTGAGATTGATTAGACTGAATATAAACAAGTTAGTTAAACATGTAGATCACGATACAAAATATTAAATTGGTAAAGACCAGTTAAGTCCAATTGAAACCGATCAATTGACACCCCTAATTAAATGAGTATTTTTTATAAACAGAAACCTAAAAATGATTAATCAGGTAATTTTCACTTAAAATAATTGGGCATTAATTGATAACACATTCACACCACACCATGGTTCAGTTCGGCTCAACATGCTCACGTGTAAGGGTGTCAACGGGTTAGTTTGGGCCGGTTTCGATCCGGACTGAACCGGTGTCGGGTTTTATAAGCCTAGCCCAAAACATGTCCATTAAGAGTTCGGGCTAGGGTGGACTGCGCTGGACACAATAACTAACGGGCTGGTCCGGTGTCGATTTATTATCGAGCTGGGTTTATTGAGGTGATTTCGAGTTGGTTCGGTCCGGATCGGATTTATCGGGCTTATCGGGCCCCTTTTATACGTAAACTATATAGCTTATTTTATTATTTCTATCTATAAAATTAGTATTATTCCTTCCATATGTATGTAATTTAATAAACTATAATAATTAACATAATCTTTTCAACTATAGATTCACATAATCTTCTAGATCATGAAGTGAACTCTAATAATGTAATACAATCTATTAAAATTTAAAACTATTAAAATTAAGAAATTGGGCCCGAACGGACCTTAGCGGTGTTCGGACTGGGTTTTATCGATTTGACTAATTCAGATTTCTTACGGACCGATCCAGTTTGATTTCGATTTGGACTGAAACGGTGTCGGGCTTTACATGCTCAGACCAAAACCTGTCCATTAAGGCTCGGTCCGAGTTAAGTTTAGGTTATATCGAGTTGATTCGGTTCACGCTACCAGACCGAGCCCAGTTTTGATACCCTTACCCACGTGAAAAGACCGCAAAACCAACCCAAACCACTGAGATAACCTTCTCCCCGATGAACCCGTCCCTTGTATTTCGGGCATCCGTATATAATAAGCAGGACATCATCTATGATATAAGACTAAAATTATTCCTACAAGTTTTTTTTTTTTTTTTGAGTAAGAAATTATTCGTACAAGTTACTGTCTAAAAAACGCCACCCCATTTTTTTGTTTTTTTATATTGAAAGGCAGACTTCAATTACTTAAAAATAAAAAAAGACAAACATGTGACAGTGACAGGGCTTAGGGGTAAAGCGACAACCACTTTGGGAAACTCCAAACTTAAGTGAGGGAAATCAAAACATTTCGAGACCTAATTTCAGAACACAAGAAGACAACAATGATAGAATTTTATAATTTGACAAACGAGCAAATGAGCCTGTGTTTACTGTTTTCTCTCTAAATCAAAATTTTCACTTTTCACTCGTCTTTGCTTTGCTTTTAAATCACTTAATCCCTATTTTTACGATTAATTTCATTCGTATTCCTTATTGTTAAGTTGACTAATTGAAAATATAAAATTATCCAATTATCTTCCTTAATAATTTGACAATCAAATACAATTTCGCCATCACCTCTCTATTTCATTATAACCTCAATGTTCGATTCCTCATATCTTTTTCTCCTGCTCAATTCCAAAAACCTTCTATTTATTTTCTTTTTCTCTGATCAAAGCTATTTCCATTACTAATACCATTACTCAGTAGAAAAGTTAGTATGGAAGCATTGGAAATCCCACTTATTAGCACAATAAACGACTTCAAAGACTTAAACCAATTACAGAATTTATCCTTTGGTTCTCGCGTTATTGATCTTGTGGTATCGATAAAAATTTTCTAAATTACAATTTGTGGACTTGGGGAGCTCTAATTCTGGCCTTCCTCACGACTTTTAGTGGCATCATCAACAGAAACAAGCTCTTCATTCTCAGACTCTCGAGGCAGCATTGATCTATAAATTCAAAAAGAATCTCCTCAGACCACTTGTTGACGATGATGACAACGACGATGATGATGAGAGCTGCTCGTCATCTTCATCCAATGATGAAGACAAGTTGCCAACTTGATATTTGAGAATCAGACATCTTTTGATGAAGATTTTTGCATGGTAGATGGTTATTGTAATTACGACGAAGACCAAAGGCATAATAGATTGAAGCTCTAATGTCCTTCTCCTGGTCCCGTTTCACTAGCGGCAAGAGCATTGTGAAGCTTTGGGATGACTTAGGGTTGGGGTTAAGGTTTAAGGGTTTGTCAATTGAGATAAACCACCTTTCTTACCCCCCACATTTCCCATTATATCATGGTCTTGAGCAGCAAAACACTTTCCCCAGAAAACTTAGAACTGTAAAGGAAACATAAAATGCATCAGCTAGATTGCTAAGTTGCAAGCCCAAATCTTCATCGAAAATGTTTGGATCAAACCCTAGCTTTGTTGGAGTTTCACTTTGTTTTTCTGTTTTTTCTCTACGGTTGAGTCGATCTGAGTAGGTAAGGTATGTAGAAATATTTGTAAATTAATAGTTTAGGAGAAGATAAAACAGTAACTTAACTTGTGTCTAAGGGCAATTTTGCCATTACAAAATTTTAAACATTGCCACATCACTTAATAGACGTGTCTATTATGACAGGGTCTGTGATATACATATTAGTTGGGAGTTGGGTGACTTAAAATCAAAGTACCAGGAGAGGGGGGGTTGGAATTTTCCCTAAATATTAATACAAAACCTTTAATAAAGATTTTTTTTGGGGACTTCCAACTCTATTGGAGCCCATAGGGGAAAGAGAGTAGAGAGAGTGGGGAGGAGGAGAGGGGGTAGGGATGTCTTAAGGCACAATGTGAATAGAGGAAAGTGTAAGACAATCAGAAAACCATGTAATACATAAGGCAAGTATTCAGTTATCTCATATGAAGCCAAGAAGCATTTATTGCTTTGCTCTGCTGCTATATCCGGTCAAACACTGTGTTCCTTTGTAGTTCTTATTAACATCACTTAGCAAGGGTTGCCTTCGAGCTCTTGAAATCTTTCTCTAAGCATGGAATACATGGAGTGCCATACCTATTTCCCAGAACTAGAACCCTTATGTATTACCCCCCTCAATATCCATATGTAACTACCAACCATCATGTTAGTTAGGGGAGTTAGTGAGAACTAGGCCACTTCAATGCCACTTCCTATGTTGACGTGACAATTAGGCCACATCAGCTTACATAGAGTTGAACCCATGAACTCTTGGGTGCATGTATTCTATCGAAAGGAAAACAACCAACTAGGTAATAAGGTAGTTCACTTTTATAAAGATGGAATACTCTATGTCTCTATCTATGGGAAAAGGATACGTACACATTCCCTGTCCTCTTTTACCAAGTGGGTCCTCTTATACTAAGTTCCTGTATCATGGGCATGATAATCGGTGACAAGAGTGCCAATGCTAGAATAGCCAAGAAAGAGCCAACCGAGTTCAAGACGACCCCAAGGTCCTAGGTAACATCAATACCATCTCGGAAGGACCTATCATCAGAGGCACGTCAAATTCCTCCAATAATCGGTATGCTTTGTGTCCACTCCGCCAAACTAAAGCGTTCGAACTGGTCAATTCTTCGCCTACGTTGATGAATTCTTGGAAGGCGTCCATCTTCCACATGACGATGCCTTGGTGATTAAATTGCTTATCGCCAACTACAGGCAGAAGCTCGACATATAGCTTGTATCAGGAAACCTACAAGAAGCTAAAGCTCAAAGACAACAAGCTAACTACCATCACCATGCCCTTGTATGGATTCTCAGGCGCGGCTTCAAGTTAAAGATTCAGTGGAATTGGACGTTTTCATGGGCTCCAAGCCCAATGTTATGGCCACCAATTCTTGGTTGTTGACATCAACTCTTCTGATAATGCAATCATCGGCCAACGAAGATTGAACAAATTGAAGGTGGTGACATCTACCCACCACCTAAAGATCAAGTTCCCCACCAAGAGCGGTGTAGGAGAATGTAAAGGCGATTCGACCGTATCTCGACAATGTTAGGCCATATCCCTTCGAGAGAACAACAAATCTCTTGAGGTGCTCCCGATCACATTGCAAGATCTTTGAGACAACCCATACTAGCATTGAGGGCAACGGGCGGAAGATCTCACTCCAATCGAAATTGTTGATGGTGAGCCAAATCAAGTGTTGCAGATTGTAGCTTTGCTTTAGGGAAGACAAAGAGAATACCTGATCTAGTTACTGCGTGAGAACGCATATGTTTTCGCTTGGTTGGCGACCGATATGCCTGGAGTTCCCTGAGAGGCAATCGAGCATCATCTGAGTATCAGTCCAACTAGAAAGCCGATCAAACAAAAGAAAAGGACATTCACCCCAGCTCGCCTGATTCTCATCAATGAAGAGATTGGTAAGCTCCTGATAGCCGGTTTCGTCCAAGAAATCTATTACCCAGACTGGGTGGTGAATGTGGTGATGATTCTTGCATCGATTATACTAACCTCAACTAGATATGTCCAAAGGATAGCTTTCCACTACCTTGGATTGACCTACTTATCGATGTGACGGCTGGGCATGAGATATTCAGCTTCATGGTTGCATTCTCGGGTTATAACAAGATACAATGGATGAGCCTGACGTCCAGAAGACAATCAAGGACTCTTCTACTATGAGGTGATTCCCTTTGGGTTGAGAAATGTAAGGCGACTTACCAGCGCATTGTCAACAACATCTTAAGAGAATAAATTGGTCGAAACATAGAGGTGTATGTGGACGACATATGGGTGAAGAACTTTAAAACCACGAGCCTAACCCTTTGGCATCCAATCCAAGATTGCCATCTTGAGGTTAAAATGGAAAAACAGGACTAGATTGGGATTGAAGTTATTGGTTCAATCCTATATCATGGACTGGGATTGAAGAATCACAATTAGTTAAAGTTGCACTAAGTTGCCAGTTTGTGGATTTTCACATGCTTAGGAAAATAGATCCCAAACTGCCATAATGTTAATCCAAAAAATAACGACATCCAAAATTCCCTAAACATTCTATATTATAGGCGTACCCAATGCATGAAGCTCCTGCCATTGCAAGATCTGGAGATGCGCTTTTGTATGCAATCGTATCCCTACTTCGCGGAAAAACTATTTCCAAATTTGAGCTTATGACTAACAAGTCACAATGGAGAAACCTTAATGTTCTATAAAATACACCATTAAACTACGTACATTACTTAATCTTCCAAATTAGTAGCTCATGAGGAACAAATTTCCACAAGTACGTGGAGAGCCACCCGGTGCAAACAATGTCTTCCTTTACCATCATAAGGATCCAAACAATTTATTTTGAACTGATTATTTTCATAATAAGAATCTCATAAGGTCTAACACAATATGATTGTATAAATTATCTAAATTTCTTATCATATTTAGTAATGATACTTATTAGATGTAAAAATTATTTTATTTTTTCAAATGTAAGGGATATGGATGTAAAGTAAAATATAAGTTAATAACTAAATATATAATATGGAATCATTTGGAGTTAATTACATAGTCATGTGATAAAATATATTGTAATGATTACAAAAGTTAATTTTAAAATTTAACTTCCCTTATCAATTCCCCTTGATAGCCAATAAGAATCTCATAAGCCCATTATTAGCCCAACTAACTCTCCATCTCTCACCTCAATTTAACTTGTCCCCTTCACTATTTATAATCTACACACCTAGCTCTTATCCCACCAATTTGAATTCTAATATCAAGATCTAATACCCAATAATTATAATTTTAGGAATTAAAACTACCATATTTACACATAACATAAACAAATAATACATAACCATTATTTTTTTACCCTCTCAGTGACTTAGTATAATACATTTTTTTTATTTTTTTATTTTTTTTTGTGAGAGAAATTCTTGTAATTGCACTTGTTCATTCGGAAAAACATATGAAACAATAGCAACTCTTGACAATGACATAATGATAAATCACTTTCAAAAAATTTATAGAAATTTTATTTTACCTTTAAATTTGTTTTTTTTAAATTAAGACAAATGATAATTTACAAAATTGTATCATATTCTAAAAGACACATATAAAGTAGTCATTCAGAAAATCACAGCAAATGAACTAAACAACACCTAAAAGACTCAATTAAAAACTATATGGATGATGCCTTTCACAACTCACCCCCTCTTGAATTTCCAATATAGCTATTCAACTGTCTAAATAACCAGACGCATAACCCAATCCCGTACTAGCAGCCGACATAATATAAAACACCGCCAAGTAAGGGTGTTAAAAGGTTTGGTTGCAATCCGGTTCGGTATGTAATAGGTGAAAACAAAAATAATCGATTAGTAATCGGTTCCGAATATTGAAACCAAAATTGATTATTAATTGATTTTGGTTTAATCTTTTTTAACAGTTTCAGTTTAATAATTCTTAACGGTTTTGGTTTTACAACTGATTTTCGTTATTGGTTTCTTAATGGTTCACTTTGCCAATAATCAATTCTAGTTGCTACGTCTGACCTATTAGGACCAAACATATCTATGCGGTTTCGGTTTGGTTTTAACATCCTTTATGAGACTTGAACTCATGACCTCTTTGAGGTGTGGTCTTTTACCAACCGAGCTAACCCCTTGAATAAAATGTTTGTGTTCCTTTCCCAAAGAGGGCAAATTCAAGGGGAACGTAACTATAAGCTTGGATCCAGTTTTTTGCTCTCCCACAATAGAACTCCTGTTTCTAGAAAGAACCACCATCCCACCGGTCCCAGCGCTGCCATGGCTACCGGTCAGGCCGTACTAGACTAGCTCCAGCATTCATTAAAGAACTTGAAGGCTGCCCATATGATTTATCCGGCTCGAACTGATCAAGATCAACCCCCTAAACAAGTTCTTCTTGTGATTCTTTTGTTTTATTGTTTTAATTTCTTAATTCGTTTGTGTAACTGTGTATCCAAGAGAGAGAGAGAGAGAGAGAGAGAGAGAGAGATTTGGAGCTTAAAGGAGGGAGGGAGGGAGGGAGGGGGGAGAGAGGGGGAGGGGGACGATTGGTGTTAGATCAAGGCTAAACCTAGGCCAGCCCGGCCTTTTTAGGGTTAGGACCTGGGTTGAGGGTTTGTTTGACTCTGGTAGGGTCGGGCCTACTTGGCTTTCAGAGACCCACGGTTGGGTTGGGTTTTAAAATACCCAGCTCAATCCGGCCTTGTTGCAGCCCTAGTTGAAATCAACCTTCCACAACAAATTCCCAACCACGACAATGTCACAACAAAGAACATTGACACCATGCATCGGTGTTTGTTTGATCGATACAATCCTCGCCTCGTATTCACAAAGTTCATATCTTAACCCCTTATTTATGAAGTGCCTATAATACCCCCTACCTAGCCCAATCCGTCTTTGTTGTAGCCCTAGTTGAAATCAACCTTCCACAACAAATTCCCAACCATGACAGTGTCACAACAAATTAAGAACATTAACACCATGCATCGGTGTTCGTTAGGTCGATACAAACCTCGCCTCCTATTTACGAGTTCCTATCCTTACCCCTTATTTATGAAGTTCCCATAATACCCCATACTTTCGGCGCCTTCAATCGTTCCCTTTTTGGAATCAATGTCAAGGTCTCGTTGACAAGCTTGTGTCAAATTTTGATGTTGCCACTGTTTGTGGCAATGCATTTGCAATGGTAGTCATAGGTTTTTCTTATTGACACCGATCTGGTGTCAAAGTTCCATTGATATTTGACGCTGGTGTCCATTAAATCGATGCCAAACTCTCCCCCTTAGTTATGATGTTTCCATCCTAGCTACCCCTATTTACGAGGCTACGTACGCCGAAGATCTCCTCTGAACCTTGGACGTACCTATCTTTTGGCTTGAAAAGGTTGTTGAAATGTAATGGTTGTACTGAGACGACCGCCTCTACAATGAATTGTGATCCTTTGTAGTGAGACCACCCCTGTAGTGAGGATCCCAGTCACTCAAAGTGGATTGAGGCGAGACAATGAAATTGTCCTTGCCTTACAATTGTCGTCAGAACAACAAACCATAGTACATCCCAATGCACTCAAAATGTATCGAGATACATGCAGATTCATTTTGAGTGAATGAAATCCTCACTACAGAGGTGGCCTCACTATAGAAGATCCCAATTCCTTATACAATAGGCATTAATGCTTTAATATAAATCTTCATAACTCATTCCATAACCAATCATTCGCCATTTAAATACGTTACAGAAACAGTTCGAAAACTTAACTCAACCTACGTGCATAGTCTAACCACTACCCATTTCTAAAAAAAAAAAAAAAAAAAAAAACCCACTACCCATGATTTCGACAACATATTCAACTTCTATATAACTACCTTTTAAAACTATTATTTTAATAACTACTAAAATAATTATTTTTAATCATGTGCAACCATCAGTAACCCCACTACCGAGTTTTGCCATGTAACCTTTATAATAATAATAAAAAAAAAAGATTTTGCCATGTAATCAGTAACCAACATGCATACATGGAAGCCAGGATCCGCATCGTCTCCTCCCAGTGGTCTGGGAGGACAGTGGTAACCTATTCTGGATGGTTGCCACGTGGCTCTCAGTGAATCCAAGACCCACGTCCGAGCCGATACCCAGCCGACAAGTCAAGCCGACAGAGGGTGTTGGCTCGGACGTGGGTCTCGGATTCACCGAGAGCCATGTGGCAATAATCCGGAATAGATTGCCACTATCTTCTTAGAACCACTGAGAAGAGATAATGTAAATCTTAGAAGCCAACGTAACAAGCCAACATATGTTACGCACATAACACAATATAATTTTACACGAGTATCCTTCATATATTAATCGTTTGGGATTTTAAGCAGTTATGATGAAATGACATTTTTAACCCCAAAAATATCCATTACAAAGCCAAAAATAAGGGTAATATAATTTCGGTTACAATTATTTTATTAACGGCAGGTGACATCCAGCCGAACCAAGAAAAAAAAAACCCAAAACTCGTCAAACAGATGAGGGTTTTGGGTGCATCATTTCATTGGCTACTGGTAATTAATAACTAGGATCATGGTTTTAGGAATCAATATTAGATCGGTTCGATTGATTGGTATTAGTTTCCATTAGATCCGTTACTCAATTCTTCTTTTATTTTGAATTACTTTTTAATCAGCATTAGCCATGTGTCAACACATCATTTGAGTCGTACCCGATCTGGATCAGTATTGGATTGATTTTAATTTCAACGGATACTATTTTCCATACTTAGAACTAAAACTTTGATGAAGACCCACAGTTGTATAGCCCAAGGTTCAGTTGCATGGACATGGATACTCAGATCAGCCGCTTGGAATCCCAATCCAATCCCAAGTCAGATTGACCAGAGATCGGCCTAAAAAACACCTAGAATCGGACAACAAATGTGGCTTTACCCAATCCCTTCCAATGACCCAGCATGCTGCATGGCACCACCCCTTTCCGGATTGGGCCGAATCGTGTCGATTCGATCCTTGTCCTAAAACCATGGTATATCAATATCAGGGTTGTACATGTATCCACATGCACATGAAGCTCAAGCTTTATTATAACAGGGAAAGAGTAAATGCGCATACATCCTAACTGTTGGTAAGATCTTTCACCAAGACGGTGGACGACCCTTGTTTTGGTGGTGACAAAATCGATTTGAAAAGACATGTATTCTTTATGGGAATCCATCATCGTTGATGTCATGTGGAATCCTCTTTTAAAATGTGAGACTCATTGGATATGGACTGGAAGAGGATCCCAAGGAGGATAAAAGTAAATGCACGTGAACTATCTGAGATCGTTCACCATTTCATGCTCCATGAGTTTATTTAACCTTCACCGACGTGTATTGTTCACAAGATTCTCATTGTCCAGTGGGTCTGGGATCCATCTCAGGATTGTGGCATCCACATGATATGGACAATGATGGAATCTCGTGAAGGTACATGTACATACAGTGGTACAGGTGGACTCTTCTCATTACCCCATGGTTTGAGTTATCAGTATCGTATCGGCCTATCGTCTAATGCGTATCAGTATCGGCCGTAATCGATGCAAATACCTAGCTGATATAATATTGTTTTGCTGAATTGGCATGGAGACCGATACGAAATCGATACCTCACTGATACTTGCTGATATTGGCCGACACGTAACTGATATTGGCTAATATTGATGATACCTGACCGATACCAAAAAAGTATGCCACATCAACCTATGACTTATTCTTGACTGATACCTAATTGATACCCATATCCAATACTGATTCTGACACCGTGTACTAAATCCATGCATGAACCACATACCACCAACGTCGAACTATAAGTTCCAATCGAACCTGCTGGTTTGCTGAGAAAGGAAATCTGACAATCCAAATGGGGCCTAAATCATTGGAACCATGCAACCCTTGCAGCTGCTTCCGGGCCATTGAGACATGAGTGCATTTGCGTCAATGGTCCGGATGTAGCTGCAAGGGCTGCACGGCTATAGAAAACCCGAATCTATCCCAACTAGCCATACCTCATTGTGGTAGGAGCAGAACTGTAGAAGTTGAGTCTAATTGGATAACCTGACCTAGCCCCAGATCCAAGTATGCGACTTGTCTGAAGTTTTGCAATTGGTCAAGTTGGTGATTCAGCGCCAGAGTCACTACATTGATATGTATATAAAATGAATTACAGCTATTGAATCACGATCGAAGAAACTACACAACTTGAGATGAACTCCTTCCCTGACCCACATCCATATATACCCAAGTCCAAAGTAAGATAAGCTGTAACACTTACGTAATTGAAATCAATTAAAAGAGTTGAACCAAGACCAACCTGGGTCCGCGAGGCGCCGCGGAGTACAACAAAATCTGCCCCCTCACAGAAGATCACTTTCCGAGCAATGTGTTCCCAAATCCATTCCTTTGCCTTGTCTTGCTTATGCATCTCTCCTTCTCTTCTGCATTTTTTGCCACGTTTCACTAATTTTTATTTATTTACATTATATTAAAGGGTTCCAATTTCCCATACCCACATACGGTCCCCCTTCTCTCCTTTCCTTCCTTCGCCCTTCTGGCCCCTCTCTCTCTCTCTCTCTCTCTCTCTCTCTAAACAAAATTCATTTTCACAATTTAGACTTGAATGCAAGCAAAGATTGCTCCTTTCCACGCGCGACACAATTTTCGAAACTGACCATGTTCATCCAATCTTCCACCCTTTCCCTTGCGATATTATCAACCCCATTTTTTTTTTCTCTCTCTCTCTAGAAGCCCATACACATACATGTATAAAAACCCTTCTCCTCATCAATCCTGCTTTAGGACTTTGAGCTGGTGTTGATCAATCAAAGATCAACATCAAAGTTCAATATGGTTCAGGTTCAGGTTGAAGCTCAAGTTCAACCTGTCCGCTCGAAAAAGAGTGGACGTGGGTTCTCTAGCAGGTGTGGGTCTCTGGTGAAAGAGCAACGTGCTAAGATATATATACTTCGACGCTGTGCAACCATGCTTTTGTGCTGGTACATCCATGGTGATGATTAGAAGCTTTGTTTCTCCAATTATTTTCTCATGGCGTTTCTATCTTTTTGGGTAAATTGGGTTTCAGATCCTTTCCAGTATCAACTTTTTGCTCCAGTTCAGTTTTAATGGCAATGGCTGGGTGGCTGCTCCTTTTTGGTTTTTTCTCCCATTTCCTTATCTTCTTTTTTGACCTGATCGATCCTTGTGATTGGGTTTATGGACATGGGAGGAAGTTTCTTGCTGCTCTATTGCTTTTTACTGAACTGGGATCCAAACTGCTGGTAGCACTAATGCGGGATCTTCCAACTCTGAACGTTGCTTTCTGATCGACTTCATAATTTTTTTTTTTTTTTCGGGATGTGGAGGTCAACGGATTCGAACGGTTTAAAGACGGAGAAAGGACTCCATATGTATTTTTTTTTTTTTTTTTTGTAATGAGGACTCCATATGTACTATACTATTTCTTCACTACCTTCTTCTTTTTTCTTTAATGTATTTCCACTGCAGCATCCAGATGCATTACGGTGGATAAAAAAAGATGTAATCGGTGTTTCATCCCAATAATAATAATAATAAATACGTAATCGGTGGTGACTTTTTGGTTAATGGGTTTGATGGCTCTTTGAGTGGTGTGCCTGAAAATGTGATTTATAAATGGGTTTTTGATTTGTGGCAACTAGTTCATTCTCTCTCCTTAGTGCCATTAGTAGGAGAGTAAGCTGATCTACGACCATCTTTCCTTGTATTCTATTTTAAAACTGAATGATTTATCAAATCCCATTTAAGCCACAACACCATCTGACGTTGTAACTAGGGTTCAAAGCTGCATTTCACAAAGCTGCAGTTAAGGTCTCATTCATATCTATGGGGAATAGAAAGAGAAAGGCTACTTTAAGCGGAGGAAGGTGAGGATGATATCAAGTCATCATGGCCCCTCATGCCTTGGGTGACACGTTTATACCTTTGGAAATGTTTGTGTGAATGTCAATGCAAATGACATATGAGTGTCATCTATATCTTTCATCACAAAGTTCCTTCTGAGGCGTGTAATAGTCCCAAATCATTGTCTAGCATACTAGGAGTTCGGGGATTGATTCTTTTCTGCTCCCTTCGCTCCATATGAAAAGGAAAAAAGTTTCCTATCTGCCTATGTCTCTTTACGCCTTCTCACATTGGCTGTGAAATGACCCCCCCATCTCCTTCATGAATACTTGTATCTGTCCTCCAATTGGACCCTGTGTTGGTGCAAGAACCACCGCAATGGGACAAGAAATTATGGGTGCAACCAACTGGGCGAGTTGGAACAGGATTTCTGTCCAGGTCCTATGCCTATCCTGGGTTTGTAATCCCAGGCTTGGCTCGGTCTAAGGTCCAGCGGGGATATCCCTGGTCATGGGCTAGGGCTGGACCCTTATACATTTACATGTTTATGGCCAGGTTCAGGTTGGGATATCTTAATGTTGTTCCAATTGGATGTAAGATATTGATTTAATACCAATATACAAAGGGAAATTTATCATTAACATTACTTTGTAGATCTCTTAAATATAAGGCAGTTTGTGTAAGATTTATTGGCCTACAGATATCTTAGAATGCAATGGTTTTATAAGAAACATGAATATAACCACATACCTATTGTGAAGTTTGATTTTCTCCTTATGCTTCAAGCTTTGATCACAATCCCTCGATCACAATCTTCCACAACCTCCAGAGGATATCCCCAATCTCTTGCTAATGAGTGTAGAGAAATTATTCACTAACTGTGGTTGTAGGGATTCTGATACAATATTTATAGAATACTGTCATAACCCTAATTTCCTTCTCACAATATAATTAGGGTTACCTAACTCAACCGAGTGATGAACTAACCAGATCGATTTTACCGTGTCAATTAGACTCCCATTGAATAATTAGTTAGGTAATTAAGTAAACCCACATATTCTAACAATCTCCCACTTGGGCTACATTAATTACAAAACTATTATAAATCAGTGTGGCTATGAAATCCAATACACTAAATCGTCACAAACTTTTATCCACCCATTAAGCTTACCAATGCCGAGCAACAGCGAAAAATTCACCTCAATATATGGTGTACAACCTTCTGTCAGCTACAACAGACGTCTACTCAATACATGAATCATCTAAGATAATGCATGAAAGTAAACTGTCATGCGAATCCAAACATGATTAAAGAACCTTTAATCAAAATACCTCAAAACCTTCATGGGCAATAAAACATGACATCTAAATAATCTGAAAATATAATATCATAATTTGGCTAGACACCGCCTTCATTCTTTGGCTAAATACCGCTTTGTATTTGTGACATGTCAAATAAACAACAACAATAACAATATATATATATATATATATATATATATATATATATATATATATATATATATATATATATATATATATATATATATATATATATATATATAATGTAAACATGATCATGATTAATATTCAAAACATAAATAACTGTGTTTGAATAAACATGGGCAAAAGTAAATAGAAGTTAATAATTAAATAACTGAAAAGTCTCTCACTAATTAAGCACATCGAAAGAATCAATAACACCCATGCATGGAACATGTCATTTGAAGACTCCCATTGGCAAAGCCTTCGCTAGAGGATCAACGATCATCCTACCTATCGAGATGTGCTCTACTGTGATTTGACTTTCTGTAACATTCTCTCTCATTGTGAGGACAAAGATGGAAATCCTGGAAGTCGCCACCTAGATTAAGGTCTAGCTAGGACCTTAGAAATGTGAAATCTCACCCTAAGGTAAGACTTCGATTGACTATGACCCTTAGATTGGATTTCTGGTCCATCAGAGATTGGGTAAGTGTCAGGTTATGGTTATGGGAAGGGGTTAGGCACCCAAACCGCCCGATCAAAATCGATCTCCTATGCCTTTCCTATGCTAGACTCTATCTGTTAAATCGAATCAAACCAAGTGGTTTGATATCATTGAACCGAATCTGTATCCATCAAATTGCCTACGTATCACGAAATTATTTCGAAAATCAGGTTCACCATTGTTTTTTAAGTGTGATTAAAATTTATGGATGTGATTTATGCTTGTGCATGATTAAGTTCATTGTTCAAGTTGAAATTTATGCTTGAAAGGATGAGAAATCCTATGGGTTAGGATCTGGATAGTCTATGTGGACTGATAGATAGTCTTAGTGGATCTAAGAATAACCTTATTTGGGTTAAAATATGGATAACCCATTCTGGGTTGGAATATAGATAACCCTTTCTAGGTTGGAATGTGGATAACCCTATTTGCGTCAAAATATGGGTGGATATCCTAGTGGATCTATGGATAGTCCGAGTGGACTAAGGTGTGGATCCAAATTTAGGATTCTCTCAAATAGCCTACGTATCCTAGGGTTTGCCCTAAGAATCAGAATCTACGTAGTTCGAACTGGATAACCCTATTGGGTCAAAATGTGGGTAAGTATCCTAGTGGATCTATGGATAGTCCAAGTGGACTAAGGTGTGGATCCGAATTTGGGATTCTTCCAAATGGCCTACGTATCCTAGGGTTTGCCCTAGGAATTAGAATCCGCGTAGTTCGAACTGGATAACCTGTTCTAGGTTAGAATGTGAGAACCTGTTCTAGGTTTAGGATTTAGAACCTATTCTAGGTTTAGGGTTTATAACATATTCTAGGTTTAGGGTTTATTGAGAGGTGAAAATTGTCCTGAGTTACCCTTTTCATCCTAAATTCTAATTTTAGAAGGTTTGATAAAATATTTTCTTTCTTTATTAAGATTTTTATTATTTTCCATTATGCCCTTCCCAATAATGTGGGTGCCTAAATGCACGTCCCTACGCCTAATATGTTTGCTAGGTGTACAGATATAGCAGTTCGACTAGGGTGTTGCATAAATTAAATTATTACCTAAATAGAATATTCTAAGCATGGCATATATGATATTTATGGTAACTATCACAAGATATAATAAGATTATGAAAATCTCCCTACTATGACATGCATTGCAAATAAGGCAAGAACCTAATATGGCAAGATCTAGTATGCTAATCTAAGCATGGCAAGACCTAATATGGCAAGAAATCATGTGACAAACAAAGCATGTGAGAATCAATCAATGCATGTGAATATCAATCAAAGTATGTGAGAATCAATCAAAGTATATGAGAATCAATGTATCAAAATCAGATCCTCAATCAACGATTCAGATTTAATATACCTCTTTAAAATACTATCAAGATTAGATCCTCGATCAACAGTTCAAATTCATCCCACATCAATTATCATGATCATACTAGGAAATAAATGGCTCAGATCTCATGCATATCATGTTCAAATTTAGATCCAAGAGTTTGGATTCATTTAAATCACTCATGATGATCATCTATCGGTTCAGATTCACCTAAATCATCCATCATGAAAATCTAACCGTTCAGATGCATTTAAATCAACCATGATGATAATCTAATGATTTAGATGCATTTAAAACATTCATGGTGAAGATCCAACGGTTCAGATTCATTTAAGACACTCAAAATGAAGATCCAATGGTTTAGATTCATTTAATACACTCATGATGAAGATCCAAAGGTTTGGATCAAGCAAACGTATCTAAAATCAATGGTCCAGATTTGATCATTCAAACATCCAAGATCAATGGTCCATATTTGATCATTAAAACATCCAAGATCGATGGCTCGATTTTATCATTAAAACATCCAAGATCGATGAACAGATTTAAACCACATAAAAAATTCATGGTCAGTAGGCCAGTTTTTATCTCATAAAAATTCATAATCAGAGGCCATGATCAATCACTTAAAGAAAATCTAAATCAAAGGTTAGATCAATCACCTTAAAATTCTAAATCAAAGGCTAGATCAATCACCTTAAAATTCTAAATCATATGGTCGGATCAATCTCATTAAAAATTCTAAATCATATGGCTGGATCAAAAACATTAAAATTTCAAATCGTATGGCTCAGAATTAATCAAATTAAAATTCATTCCATATCAATGGCTCAAATTAAAATTTCTCCAATATCAATGGTTCACATTGGATCAAGGATCATAGAGGTACGGAGAGTCTCTTCAACATAGACATTCCAACTTAGTCAAATAAGACTAATTTATAGTGGGCACAAAACAATTTCAGAAATAGTCGAGTGGGAGCAACCAATTCATGTCAAACAATATGCTAAAACATGACCAGATTTAATACAATGGGATCCATGGGACCAATTAAAGGTATACAGAAAAATGATTGCAGGTGGAGGGTGTATGGGGATTACGGTTTATTGGTTCTGGTATGGGGTTGGTTTGGTTGAGAGTGAGGTGTATGAACAAGGTTGTGGGTTGGTGTGTAGGTTGGTGATAATGTGGGTTGAAGATGGGCTTTGATATGGTGTTGCAGGTGGCTGGATACTGGTGGTGATAGGGAGAGGTATGCATGTGGGTAGTGGAGCATGAGTAGGTGTCCAGCATAGGGCTTATCGGGTAAGGTGATAGAGTGAGTGCAGGCTGGGTAATGAGGCAGATCAAATATTAAAAAAAAAATCTGGTTAGCAGGTAGGCTTACAGAAAATAATAATAAAAAATAAAAAATCAGAAAGAGGGAGGAGAGCTTACCTCCTCCTTCTGATCTTCTTCTTCTTCATCTTCTGCTTCTGCTTTTCCGCCTTCCTCTCCTCTTCGAGTCTCTCCTCCTTCGCTTCCCGATCTGCCTTCTCTCTCGTTCTGCCTTCTCTCTCGTTTTGCTCCTGTCTCCGCTCCCTCTCTCTCGTTATGCTCCTATCTCCGCTCCTTCTCTCTCTCATTCTGCTCCTGCTTCTTCCTCCTTTCTCTCTTCTCCATCTCATGCTTCTTCTCCCTCCTCTTTTATTTTCTCGTTTCTTCTCCCTTCTTCTGTTCGGCCTCTTTTTTTTTTTTTTTTTTTTCTTCTCGGCTCTTTTTTCCATCTCTCCAGCCCCTCTCATTTCTCTCCTCTTCTTCTCATTGCCGCCTCTCCTCTTCTTTCTAATTTTTTTCTCCACTTCATCTCCCCTCTCTCCACTTGTCTTCCTCCTCTCTCTCTCGGCCTCCCACTCTTTTTTTCTTTTTTTCTTTTTTATTCTTCCTCCCCCTCGATCCGCCATCTCCCTGTTTTTTTTTTGTTTTTTTCTTCTTTTCTTCCCCACTCTCCAGCTCCTGCTTCTTCTCCCCTTTATCTCCACCACTCTCTCTCTCTCTCTCTCTCTCTCTCTCTCTCTCTTTTTCTCATTTTTTTATTATTTTTTGGGAAAATTACACAGACACCCCCTCTACTGTTATGAAATGAACAGAACTACCCTGCTTTTTCAAAAGTTACACAGAATACCCCTATAATGATGCTATCATACAATCTCACCCCTACCGTTAGTTTCAACTTAACGGCAGAGGCTCACTTTTTTTTAAGACGAAAATACCCTTACTAAGGGTAAAATACAACTTCAATCCCCCTGTTCCTCTCCCGGTCGAGAAGATGATGTTCAACCAGTGCCCTAAGTATGGTATGACATCTGTCTGTGGCCGGAGAAGAGACATGGAAGATGCAGTGGCTATCCATCCCTCATTTTGCCGGCGGGATAGTCTCTTTCCCTCGGGATTGCATTTCTTCGGCGTTTATTCGTTTCGCGATTCAACCGCGTAAAACCTAAATCATTTCGATTGCTTGAAGCTACGATGGATTGAATACTAAACTTGCTTCTGCCACCGCTGCTTCTAATTCTGCGTTCATGTCGTCGTCGTCGTTCTGGATTGAATACTAAATTTGGAGAAATAAAGAGGAACACCTAATATATTTTTTAGGAAAAAAGGAAAGAAGGTTCAGGGAAACCCTTGTTGATCTCTGCCGAGGTAGCCGCTTCCATGGCTCAAGAACAGAGTCTCTGTATCTGGAAGGTAATACCTGGTTTCTCCCACGCTTGGACCTCACAACAGGTGAGATGTCTTCGAAACCATCGTATAATTCGAACATCTAACACCGATTCCATTTTGATCTGCAACCGACCTGTTCATTCGTCTCCGTTTCTGCTTCGGCTCTCATTTGAGAGTCTCCTGACGCTTCGTGTATCAGTCCACCTTTCTCGCTTGATGTCTTCGGCTCTGATTCTTCGTCTTCGAAGTTTCCAGAAATCAATCTCGCCGCTTCTACAAGTAGACCCAAATAACCGTCGTTTTTGTTTTCTTCACTCGGAAATAACCTGCTTTCTTCTCCTTTTGGCGACGACGAAATGAACGTGGGTGTCGCTGGCGAGACTTCTGACAAATCGTGCTTAAAAAAAGTGTAATTTCACCCTTAGTAAGGGTATTTTTGTCTTAAAAAAAAAAGTGAGCCTCTACCGTTAAGTTGAAACTAACGGTAAGGGTGAGATTGTATGATAGCATCATTATAGGGGTATTCTGTGTAACTTTTGAAAAAGCAGGGTAGTGTTGTGTAATTTCACTACAGTAGAGGGGGTGTCTGTGTAATTTACCCTTATTTTTTTCTTCTTTTCCCCTCTCTCTCGGATTCTCCTCTCTTTATTTCTTTCCTTTTCTATTTTTTTCCTCGGTAATAGTCCCTCCCCCTTTTGAATCCCCACGGCTTTTCTTCCTTTTCTATTTTTTTTCTTTTCCTCCTCCCGATCTCTCTCGATCCCTTTCCTTTTTTCTCGTTCTTTCCTTTCTTTTTTTTTTTTTTCAATCTTTCTCCCAATCTCTCTCAGATTCTCCTCTCTTCTCATTCTTTCCTTTCTTTTCTTTCCTAATCTTGGTCGGTCTCTCTTGACACATATGATGTACATTTATACAATAATATATCATAAAATATACATAATAATATGTAATAACATACATATTAATATATATAGAATATAATATATTCTATATAATTACATATATATATGGCGCTATGCACATGGACGAACCGGTTCAGTCTAGACTAGTCTGACTTAAGTTGACTGGGCTAGACTGACTTAAACTGAGCTGGTTTGGACTGAGAATGACTTGAATTAACTAGGTTTTCTCTCTATCATTTCATGGGCCATTTCCACTGTAATTCCGCATGAAATTTTCTGATAGCCTTTATTCCAAATTTTTTGTGTTCACTTTGTAGAACACTAAAAATGAGGAATATTGGAACTTGAATCATCACATTTGAAAATAAAATGGTCAACTTATGAATTTCGAAAGTTTAAGCAGACCAATCGATAATTTGACTGACCATTCTGCATGGGATCCTTCAGAGACTTCTACCGAAAATTTTTTACGTCCACTTTATAGAGTACTAAAAATGGAACATAATGAAACTAAAATCACCTGATTTGGATATGGGATGACCAAAATATGAATTTTCAAAGGTTAAATGATCATTTTCATGTGTAATTTTGCATGGGACCCTTTGGAGACTTCTACCCGAGATTTTTTACATCCACTTTGTAGAACATCATAAATGAAGAATAATGGCCTTGGAATCATCTGAATCCGACGTAGAACGGAAAAGATATGAAGCTTTGAAGTTCTAACGATAATTTTGCATGAAAGCTTGCATGGGACCCACTGGTGACTTCTACCCGAGATTTTTCACTTCCACTTTGTAGAACATCATAAATGAAGAATAATGGCCATGGAATCATCTGAATCCGACGTAGAGCGAAAAAGATATGAAGCTTTGAAGTTCTAACGATAATTTTGGATGAAAGCTTGCATGGGGCCCACTGGTGACTTCTACCAGAGATTTTTCACGTCCACTTTGAAGAGGACTGAAAATAAGGAATATTGGCCTTTGAATTATCTGATTCCGATATCAGATGACCCAGATATGATGTCTTGAAGTTTGAATGATAATGCATGCATGATACGATAATTACGTAAATGCCCTTGCACTTTCAAACTGCGATATCTTCCTTGTTTGAAGTTAGAATTTGATGATTCCGGTCTCATTTAGAAGATAATTTCACAACCTATTCATCCAAGTAGATAATAGCCCATGACCCTACTATGGGTTCAGTAGAGAATAACAAATCTTTGGGTTAAAGGCCGGAAACCTGCCATATTGGTTCACTTATACAGAGGGTGGCAAAAATGGGATGCTTACAGATGCCCCTCTTTAGCCGAGATTGTTACCAATTGAAGATTGAAGATAAAAGAACCACATTTTTAGGATATGAGTGAGATTGTTTATTGGGCTGCACTTAGGGTGATTCATCCTAAACTGCCTACGTATTCTAAGGGTGTCCTAGAAATCAAGCCCAAAACGTAGTTCGACTGGCAAGAAGGTTTGCTCTTCTTGGGAGATTGGTGATTGTTTTTCTTGTATGAAGCTAGGTTGTGAATACAAGGCTCATTTGTAGGCTGGGAACCTTTTCTTGTTGAGGTGAGACTCATGATGCAAGGTATGTGCGGGCTTGGACCCGGCTTGATCCATTTGTAGGCTGATAAACCTCTTCTTGTATGTAGCTAGGCTGTGAATACAAGGCTCATTTGTAGGCTGGGAACCTCTTCTTGCTGAGGTGGAACTCATGATGCAAGGTATGTGCGGGCTTGAACCCGGCTTGATCCATTTGTAGGCTGATAAACCTCTTCTTGTACGAAGCTAGGCTGTGAATACAAGGCTCATTTGTAGGCTGAGAACCTCTTCTTGCTGAGGTGGAACTCATGATGCAAGGTACTCGCGGGCTTGAACCCGGCTTGATCCATTTGTATGCTGATAAACCTCTTCTTGTATGGAGCTAGGCTGTGAATACAAGGCTGATTAGGTTTGGAACCTCTTCTTGTATGAAGCTAGGCTGTGAATACAAGGCTGATTACACGAGCTTGGGCTCAGCTTTGATTTGTTTAGATGGAGGACTTGCCATTTTTTCATTGATTGAACTGAGGCTCTTTTGATTGAGATTCTGAGATTGATTTTCTGAATAAGCTAGGGCTTTGCATTTGATTCACTTATAGGCTGAGATTTACTTGATCTTTGAATGAGCTAGGGCTCTACATTTGATTCACTAATAAGCTGAGATTAATTTGAACTTTGGATGAGCTAGGGCTCTGCATTTGATTATGAAATGAGCAAGAACTTAGAAGGTCACTTATAGGGTGATACTGAATGACTCATCTTTGAAGTTCCTACAAGCTTTGAACCTTCGGGATTGAAAATTGGAATATCCTTCTTGGAAGCTCTATGGCTATGAACCTTCGGGAATGGAAACTAGAATATCCTCTTAAGTAGCTTTGTTGCTATGAACCTTAAGGATGCTTGAAAGTGACCCACACAGGAAGTCTTTGTTGACTTGAACTTTTAGGGTTGAAATCTGACCCATCTTGGAAGTTTCTTGACTTTGAACCTATAGAGTGCTGGACATATTTGAAATGATGGTGAATTCCTTGGTAGTTTTCCAAGGTTTTTTTGCCCCTACTTTATTGGTGAAGGCATAAAACATGGCATCAATGGAAATGGTGTCATGGACTTTGCTGGCATGATACCTAGATTTGAAAGTTGCCATTTATGACCTGGTACTGAAAGTTTGACTCAATTTCAGCACAATAGTGATGACTTGGTTGCTCCCTTGGAAGGGTTCCATGTAATTTGAAAGTGATGATTTTCTTTAGCCAACATTGCTGTTGTTGGATTTTGGATTGAAAGAAACTCTAGCGAGGATTTTGGACAAGAATGAGGGGAGCTTGACAGTCTCTAACCAAAGTGATTTTATTGATTGACCTTGGTGTTAAACTGTCGAGGGGCATCTGGTCAACTAAGTTCTTTGACTGTGCACTGTGGTAGACCAAATTGGTAGAACAGCCAAGCGGCGATGAAATGTGACATGGGTTTGGCCCTTGATCTAGGCTCATGAAACGCTCAGGGTTTTGCAACATTGTTGTGCCAATTTTGAAAGATGAATGAACCATGGCCCCAAAGTAGGCATGAGGAGCAAAGGATTTGAAGTGTTCCTTCAGAGAATTTGGTGACCAACTCCTAACAGGTGAGCGACCACATTCGATTTTCTTCATCAATAGGATTGGGAGAACTGAGAAATTGGCAAAAACCAACTTGGATGGACCTACTTCTATTGACTAGAAAATTCAGTGACTTTAGACTAGACAATGGATCCTAGATGTAATGCTCATGATCAAGTTCAATTACTCTACATAAGGTATATCTATGCCCCAGTGTCTGCATTTTGTGACAGACCACTATAGTGTGCTAGGGGCAAGATAGAAGGAAAGGGTAGTCTACCCAGAGTTGAAACTAGGTTGAACCTAGATTGCATCAAGAATTTGACCATGCTTCCAAGGTCAAGGGAAGATTGATAGATTGATTGCAAAAAGTGACTTCTTAGATAAATCCTTCTTGAATCTTGAAAAATGAGGGAACTGATGATTTGATGAACTTGGCTACATCCGTAATCAGACCATGAGAATTTGCTCTCTCCCTAACGTGACAACAGGATTTGAAGATAGAATTCTGTTGAAAGGAAATGCTATGGAGCCCAACAGATGATGGTTTGTTTAACTCCTCTGAGTATGATTCACTGGAGAGCAAGAGGGGTTCATTTCCTTATGGAGGTTAGACTGGGTATGACACTTGTCCACATGAACCACTGAATTTTTCTATGAAGGGCCAATGAGGGCAATGCTTTAGGGTTGCATCAAGTCGCCTATCCCCACTGAGGTATTATGGGTTTCCCATTGAGGTTTCTTGGGTTGCTTTTCCTTGCTGAGGTTTCTTTTATTCTCCTTTTTTCTTGCAAACTCCATCTTGGGTTGAATAAGGAGTCCTAATATGGTGAGGATATTGCCAAAATTATGGTCATATCCAATGGTCTGAAACCCTTAGGGGAAGTTCGAACGGCATGACTTTCATGACAAATGGATAGCCTTGCCCCACTGTTTAAGTTGACACCTACACGCATTGATAGGCATACAACTATTTGAATCATCACTAAAAGCGACCTTAGGGAAATACAGTCCCACATCGAAATTAAAAATGGTGCCGAATTATGTTTTCCTTTCTTGGAGATGTTCAGATGGAACACGTGTCTCAACAAGCTACATCGAGATGCCGAATCAGTCACGATCATATCTGGGCCTGAAACCTTTAAGTTTGTTGACAAGTACTGATATTGAAGGTCCGGGAGAACTGATGTGAAACTGTCCACATGGGTCTACAATTGGGAGAGTGTTTGGTTGTTTATGTAGAATGGGTTTATCTTACCGAGAAGATCCCATTTTATTGGCTTGAGAAATGAAGGGCTTATAGGAACCTTGGGAAGCCGTCAGATGTAATGAATGACAGATGAGAGTTCCAGCCAGATTCATGAATTTGTACATAAAATGATAACATGTTCACGAGATACAATGCCATAGAAACTGATAATCAAAGGAAGAGCTTGTGGTAGAGACTCCTTGGAAGGCCGTCAGATTGATAGACGGGAGAGAGAGTCTAATGTCGATGAGAAATCTTTCTCTGATGATGAAGAAGTGATGAGATCGTCTCCTGTAAAGGCGAGATGTAATTAGCCAAAATCAGAAGTCCGGTCCAATATGCTGTGAATCTCAATGAATAATCGCACTTGCTATCAGGCTTTGATTGGAACTACCGTCTTCTTGAAGTGAGAGGAACAATTAGCTTATTTTCGAGCTCCAATTCCATTCAACATCTTACTATTTTCTTTTTTTTTTTCTTTTTTTTTGGATGTGGAGGCCACATAATGCAGTGCTTCGCTTGATCGCAAAGTTGAATCATGACTTTCAGTATTGGATTGGAATCTTCTTCTTCCTAACATTTCCAATCAGATAGAACATCTTTGCCCCAGTCAGTACTCTGATCTTCTGAACTTTATGAACATTTGTGACTGCTCATCTAGTATCTGATTTTATCTGGTGAATCCGTATACTGTCCTCTGGAAGTTAATCATCTCCTTCTGTCTGATGTGACTACCTCCCATTATTGATGTAGATAAAACATAGGATTGAATTTTCTTTTCCTTTTTTTTTTGTTTTTGTTATTTTTTTTTATGTATTCCGATGACCTCATTCTTTGATTTTGGGATTTATCATTCATCATATATCTCTTGGTTGTAGATGATGTACTTTGTAAGAACTTTGAAATTTTTATCCTTTTGGTGGCACATCTGTCCTCCACTCATTTATATAGATTGGTTGACCTGCTGATATTATCTGTTACTATCTAATGCTTTCCTTGGAATCTTTTCATAGGTAGAACAAATGGCAGCTTCTCCAATACATGTTTCTTGAGAGTACTCTTGTGTCTCCCGATTGATCATTTAAAGCTTTCCCAGACGGGTTGGACCTTTCTTTCTCAAGAGGCCGGGTGGCGTAGAAGTTCAAGAGACGGCTCATCGTTTCAATCATCTTAGAGTCAGAATTGACTGCGCACGTAGAATAGGAGGATGTATGAAACTAGGAGGAAATGTATGGAAGAGACAAAGCACAAAGTTTGAAATCCCAAATGGATGATTTTCTTTTACTTACAGGGCAGATTGGACTAGACTTGTCAACAAGCATATCAATCTTGGACCTAGACATGGATGACCTATCGAATACCGAAAATAGAAAATGGAAACAACTAGTTCGTCCAAGCGGCTCCAATTGGGCATAACGCCTTCGACAACCACCTTCAGTCGTTGTGGGAATAAATCTTCCTTAGACCTCTAACAGCAGGACTCATCATGCCCCTCTATCAATAGGTGCAAGATGCCTACCTTTCAGGGTTCCATACAATTCTTATCATTTTCTTCTTTTTTTTCTCGGTTTGGGATCAATTCATAACAGACTATTGCTTTTTAAGATCAAGGTTACTATGGTTTATGCCCTAGTTTGGGGTTCAGTGGATTCATCAATGGACCGCTTGTAGTTGAGTTCATAATCATTTTAGCCTGTGCCCCAACTTGGGGATCAAGGGGTATCGCCATTGCACTACACCACTTTTAAGTCCAAGATTAGACTAGTTTATGCCTCGGTTTGGGGGGTTCAATGGATTTCTTCATTAGACCACTCTCAGTTTGGGTTTATGGTCAATTTTGTCCATGCCCCAGTTTAGGGCATAATGACTTTCCTCATTAGACTGCACTCAATTTGGGTCCAAGATAAATCTGGTTCATGACCAACTTAGGGCTCAATGGCTTTCCTCATTGGACCGCACTCAATTCGGGTCCAAGGATATTTGGTTCATGACCAGCTTAGGGCTCAATGGCTTTCCTCATTGGACCACACTCTATTTGGGTCCAAGGTCAATCCGATTCATGTCCAACTTAGGGCTCAAGGGCTTTCCTCATTGAACCATACCCAATTCAGGCCCAAGGTCAATCCGGTTCATGCCCCAATTCAGGGGTCATTGGCTTTCCTTATTGGACCGCACTCAATTTGGGTCCTAGTTCAATCTGGTTCATGCCCCAGTTCAAGAGTTAAGGGTTTCATCATTGGACCATTCCCTAGCTATGATTCTAGTTCCTATCCTAGCCTGGGGCATATCGGATCTCATCTTTGGTCTACCCTACTGCTCGGGAAAATTCCATTCCCTTTCTTTGAATAATAAGAAATATGAGGGCAACTCTTTGGATTCTAGCATTTCGGATTCTAGCATTTCCTTTGCCAATGGGGTAGAAATGCTCGAGATGGGATAGTACTATCATAGCTGAAGGTTTCATGTTTTCCTGATGACTCTAGAATCTAGAATTGATCTTTACTGACAGACAATGAGGAATGCTTCTCGTTCGCCATTCCTGAAGAGCAATCCTAGCTTGTAGCACTGGGCTATTATAGACATGGATCGGGCTCAAATTGATAGAGCCAGAGATTGATTTTTAATCGGTCTCCGATTGATAGAGACAAGGTTAACTTTGAACTGGTCTTTGATTGATAGAAATCAATATTGACTTTGAATTGGTATCTGATCGATAGAGATCAAGATTGACTTTGAATTGGTCTCTGATTGATAGAGATCAAGATTGACAGTCATGGACTGGGCTCTAATTGCTAGAGGCAAGATTGCTTGAGTTGGGCTCCAATTGATAGAGGCCAAGGATGACAATCATGGATTGCTAGAGATGACGGATTGATTGAGTTGAAATGACTGAAATTCTCTTCGATTCCTTCATGAAATGGAACAATGACCAGAGGTAATGGTTGAACAGGCCTAGAGGCTAACTCATGCTCACATTGAGTTCATATGAATCGGAACCTGAACTGGAGTTGACGATTGGACAAGCCTAGGGGCTGATTAAATTCAAATGAATGAAACTCTTCTTAGTTCCAACATGGGTCAGTACTTGAACCACAGTTGATGATTGGATAAGCCTACTGGCTAAATGAATTCAGATGAATGGGACTCTTATTAATTCCAACATGAATCAGAACCTAAACCAAAATTGCTTGTTGGACAGGCCTAGTGGCTAAATGAATTCAGATGAATGGAACTCTTCTTAGTTCCAACATGAATCAGAACCCTAACCAATGTTGATGGTTGGATAAGCCTTGTAGCTAATTGAATTCAGATGAATGGAATTCTTCTTAGTTCGGACATGAATTAGAACCCTAACCAAAGTTGATGGTTGGATAAGCCTAGTGGTTAATTGAATTCAGAAGAATGAAACTTTTCCTAGTTCCAACATGAATCAGAACCCTAACCAAAGTTGATGGTTGGATAAGCCTAGTGGCTAATTGAATTTCGAAGAATGAAACTTTTCCTAGTTCCAACATGAATCAGAACCCTAACCAAAGTTGATGGTTGGATAAGCCTAGTGGCCAATTGAATTCAGATGAATGAAACTTTTCCTAGTTCCAACATGAACCGAAACCTAAACAGGAGGTGAAGGGTGAAAAGGCCTAGGGGCCGAATGCTTCCTCCATTTTAACATGATCTGGGAGTGATGATTGAACCTGCCTAGGGGTTAAACCTTTCTTTAGTTCTGAGATGAACTAGAAATGGTGGTTGAATCAGGGGTTGAATATTTCTTTGATTTGAGATGAACTGGATGTGATTGAATCAACTTAAGGGCTGAATCTTTCCTTAATTCTGGATGAACCAAAATGATGATTGGACCTGCTTATGGGCTGAACCTTACTTCAATTTTGAGATGAACCAGAAATGGTGGTTGAATCTGGGGCTGAATATTTCTTTGATTCTGAGATGAACTGGATGTGATTGAATCTGCCTAGGGGCTGAATCTTTCCTTAATTCTGGATGATCGAAATGATGATTAGACCTGCCTAAGGACTAAATCTTTCCTTAATTCAAAGGTGAATAGGGAACAATGATTGGATTTGCCTAGGGGCTGAATCTTTCCTTAATTCAAAGGTGAATAGGGAACAATAATTGGATTTGCCTAGGGGCTGAATCTTTCCTTAATTCAAAGGTGAATAGGGAACAATAATTGGATTTGCCTAGGGGCTAAATCTCTCCTTAAGTCAGAGGTGAATCGAGAAGGTGATTGGATTTACCTAGGGGCTGAATCTCTCCTTAATTCTGAGATGAATTGAGAACTATGATTGGATTTGACTAGGGGCTGGATCTTTCCTTAATTCAGTGATGAATCGAGAACTATAATTGGATTTGCTTAGGGGCTGATTTTTCCTTAATTCAGAGATGAATTGAGAATGATGATTGGATTTTCTTAGGGGCTGAATCTCTCCTTAATTCTGAGGTACATTGAGAACTATGATTGGATTTTCCTAGGGGTTGAATCTTCCCTTAATTCTGAGGTACATTGAGAACTATGATTGGATTTTCCTAGGGGCTGAATCTTTCCTTAATTCATAGATGAATCGAGAACTATGATTGGATTTACCTAGGGACTGAATCTTTTCTTAATTCATAGGTGAATTGAGAACTATGATTGGATTTGCCTAGGGGCTGAATCTTTCCTTAATTCAGAGATGAATCGAGAACTATGATTGGATTTGCCTAGGGACTGAATCTTTCCTTAATTCAGAGATGAATCGAGAACTATGATTGAATTTGCCTATGGGTTGAATCTTTCCTTAATTCTGAGGTACATTGTGAATAGTGATTGGATTTGCTTAGGGGCTAAAACTCTCCTTGATTATGAGATGAATTGAATATGATATTTGAGTAAGCCCAGGGACTAACTGTACATGAATATTGTAAACTTTTCAAGTATAGGTGCTTGTCGCTGCCTAAACTGAATGCTCTATTGCACCAGATTGACTGAGTTACTGATTGTGTTCCCAAATCTGGTTGCCTCATCTCTTACAAAATTTGATGTTCAATCAAGATCTAGATTCATGGCTTCCATTGATTCATTTAGAAAGATAACATGGATGGATCTCATGGTGGGAGATCAAGACAATTCTTAGTTGTAGGGGCCTCTCACCCTAAAAGGGTGGATATGGTTGCAGATTGATTTTTTTTTCAAAGACATTGTAACCCAATGGAGAAATATCAAGATTCTAGACATCTAGAGGAATGGAAGAAGTCACATACACAATCAATGATAACTTAACCAACAAAGTTAGCTCCCTCATAAGGGCGATTGGGTAAACATTATCCGAGTCAATTTAATTGAATTTAATTAAGCCATGTGTTCAGTCTTGGGACCTCGTGATTTCAAAATGGATAATCATTGGTACCAAGGTTTGGCCAATTGGATCACCGAATTCGATGAAATTGAAATGGATATATTAATCTGTCGTCCTTATTAAGGATGGTTAGCAAAAGCGGTTCATAGATGAACAAACTAGTAACTTTCTTCTTGACCATGGTATCTATGTCTTGACAGGGATTTTCTGTTCGTTTTTCGAAATCGATGTGTTAACAATGAGAGATTCGACACATCGAGCTTACTTAATGGAGGGTGTATAGTGACCGTCTACAATGATGTAGAACAGGTGTATACATGCCTCATACTCCAAATGGGTGAGAGTTCAAGATGCTCATCGTATAGATTCTAACATGTTGACCATTCGAGGATAAAAACGGGCAGAACTTCGACGTCTCGAACATGGATGTCATGGTTAAGCAGATTTTATTGGGTCGGTTCAGGGATGAACCAAAAATAACAATCATTGAGCTACAATCTAGGTTAGGACAGAAAAGGTCACATTGACAAGGACGGGGTAACCTATCACCGAATGCATGATGAATAATGGGCCCCCAATCCCTTTATATACTATGTTGCAAGGATTCAAGCGACGTGGAGTAGCATAACGCATTCTCAGGCAGACCCAAGAAATGCTCATTAGAGGCTGCTTATCGGTCGTGGTCTCACAAAGTACATGCCAAGGTTGTGTGTTTCGCCTAGTGGACTGCCCCATATGCATGGGACCCGGTTCGACTACTCGCACGAATGTGTGACTGAACCCATTCCCCCCAAAGCAATATTATACAGGCATAAATATAGTATCCTAAGAGCTAGCATCCAATTCCCACAAGGAAGGTTTTCATTTAGGAGTCTGACGTTTATATCCCCAGTGAAGTCGCTACTATGAGGACAAAGATGGAAATCTTGGAAGTCGCCACCTAGATTAAGGTCTAGGACCTTAGAAATGTGAAATCTCACCCTAAGGTAAGACTTCGATTGACTCATGACCCTTGGATTAGATTTCTGATCCATCAGAGATTGGGTAAGCGTCAGGTTACGGTTATGGGAAGGGGTTAGGCACCCAAACTGCCCGATCAAAATTGGTCTCCTATGCCTTTCCTATGCTAGACTCTATCTGTTAAATCGAACCAAACCAAGTGGTTTGATATCATTGAACCGAATCTGTATCCATCAGATTGCCTACGTATCATGGAATTATTCCAAAAATCAGGTTCAACATCGTAGTTCAAGTGTGATTAAAGTTTATGGATGTGATTTATGCTTGTGCATGATTAAGTTCATTGTTCAAGTTGAAATTTATGCTTGAAAGGATGAGAAACCCTATGGGTTAGTATTTGGATAGTCCATGTGGATTGATAGATAGTCCTAGTGAATCTAAGAATAATCCTATTTGGGTTAAAACATGGATAACCCATTATGGGTTGGAATATGGATAACCCTTTCTAGGTTGGAATGTGGATAACCCTATTTGGGTCAAAATATGGGTGGATATCCTAATGGATCTATGGATAGTCCGAGTGGACTAAGGTGTGGATCTGAATTTAGAATTCTCCCAAATAGCTTACGTATCCTAGGGTTTGCCCTAAGAATCAGATTCCGCGTAGTTCGAACTGGATAACCCTATTTGGGTCAAAATATGGGTAAGTATCATAGTGAATCTATGGATAGTCCGAGTGGACTAAGATATGGATTCGAATTTGGGATTCTCCCAAATGACCTACGTATCCTAGGGTTTGCCCTAGGAATCAGAATCCACGTAGTTCGAACTGGATAACCTATTCTAGGTTAGAATGTGAGAACCTGTTCTAGGTTTAGGGTTTAGAACCTATTCTAGGTTTAGGGTTTAGAACCTATTCTAGGTTTAGGATTGAGAACCTATTCTAGGTTTAGGGTTTATGGAGATGAGAAAATCGTCCTGAGTTATCCTTTTCATCCTAAATTCTAATTTTGGAAGGTTTGGCAAAATATTCTCTTTCTTTATTAAGATTTTTATTATTTTCCATTATGCCATTCCCAAGAATGTGGGTGCCTAAATGCACGTCCCTACGCCTAATATGTTTGCTAGGTGTACAGATATGACAGTTCGACTAGGGTATTATATAATTTAAATTATTGCTTAAATAGAATATTCTAAGCATGGCATGTATGATATTTATGGTAACTATCACAAGATATAGTAAGATTATGAAAATATCCCTAATATGACATGCATTGTAAATAAAGCAATAACCTAATATGACAAGATCTAGTATGCTAATCTAAGCATGGCAAGACAATATATGACAAGAAATCATATGGCAAACAAAACATGTGAGAATCAATCAATGCATGTGAATATCAATCAAAGCATGTGAGAATCAATCAAAGTATATGAGAATCAATGTATCAAAATCATATCCTCAATCAACGATTCAGATTTAATATACCTCTTTAAAATACTATCAAGATTAGATCCTCGATCAACAGTTCAAATTCATCCCACATCAATTATCATGATCATACTAGGAAATAAATGGCTCAGATCTCATGCATATCATGTTCAAATTTAGATCCAAGAGTTTGGATTCATTTAAATCACTCATGATGAACATGTATCGGTTCAGATTCACCTAAATCATCCATAATGAAAATCTAACCGTTCAGATGCATTTAAATCAACCATGATGATAATCCAATGATTTAGATGCATTTAAAACATTCATGGTGAAGATCCAATGGTTCAGATTCATTTAAGACACTCAAAATAAAGATCCAACGGTTTAGATTCATTTAAGACACTCATGATGAAGATCCAAAGGTTTGGATCAAGCATCAACGTATCTAAAATCAATGGTCCAGATTTGATCATTCAAACATCCAAGATCAATGGTCCATATTTGATCATTAAAACATCCAAGATCGATGGCCCGATTTTATCATTAAAACATCCAAGATCGATGATCAGATTTAAACCACATAAAAAATTCATGGTCAGTAGGCCAATTTTTATCTCTTTAAAATTCATAATCAGAGGCCATGATCAATCACTTAAAGAAAATCTAAATCAAAGGCTAGATCAATCACCTTAAAATTCTAAATCAAAGGCTAGATCAATCACCTTAAAATTCTAAATCATATGGTCGGATCAATCTCATTAAAAATTCTAAATCATATGGCTGGATCAAACACATTAAAATTTCAAATCGTATGGCTCAGAATTAATCAAATTAAAATTCATTCCATATCAATGGCTCAAATTAAAATTCCTCCAATATCAATGGTTCACATTGGATCAAGGATCATAGAGGTACGGAGAGTCTCTTCAACATAGACATTCCAACTTAGTCAAATAAGACTAATTCATAGTGGACACAAAACAATTTCAGAAATAGTCGAGTGGGAGCAACCAATTCATGTCAAACAATATGCTAAAACATGACTAGATTTAATACAATGGGATCCATGGGACCAATTAAAGGTATGCTGAAAAATGATTGCAGGTGGAGGGTGTATGGGGATTACGATTTATTGGTTCTGGTATGGGATTGGTTTGGTTGAGAGTGAGGTGTATGAACAGGGTTGTGGGTTGGTGTGTAGGTTGGTGATAATGTGGGTTGAAGATGGGTTTTGATATGGTGTAGTAGGTGGCTGGATACTGGTGGTGATAGGGAGAGGTATGCATGTGGGTAGTGGAGCATGAGTAGGTGTCCAGCATAGGGCTTATCGGGTAAGGTGATAAAGTGAGTGCAGGCTGGGTAATGAGGCAGATCAAATATTAAAAAAAATCTGGTTAGCAGGTAGGCTTATAGAAAATAATAATAAAAGAAAAATAAAAAATCAGAAAGAGGGAGGAGAGCTTACCTCCTCCTTATGATCTTCTTCTTCTTCTTCTTCTTCTTCATCTTATGCTTCTGCTTTTCCGCCTTCCTCTCCTCTTCGAGTCTCTCCTCCTTCGCTTCCCGATCTGCCTTCTCTCTCGTTCTGCCTTCTCTCTCGTTCTGCTCCTGTCTCCGCTCCCTCTCTCTCTCATTTTGCTCCTGTCTCCGCTCCCTCTCTCTCATTCTGCTCCTGCTTCTTCCTCCTTTCTCTCTTCTCCAGCTCATGCTTCTTCTCCCTCCTCTTTTATCTTCTCGTTTCTTCTCCCTTCTTCTGTTCGGCCTCTTTTTTTTTATTTTTTCTTCTCGGCTCTTTTTTCCATCTCTCCAGCCCCTCTCATTTCTCTCCTCTTCTTCTCACTGCCACCTCTCCTCTTCTTTTTAATTTTTTTCTCCACTTCATCTCCCCTCTCTCCACTTGTCTTCCTCCTCTCTCTCTCGGCCTCCCACTCTTTTTTTCTTTTTTTTCTTTTTTATTCTTCCTCCCCCTCGATCCGCCATCTACCTTTTTTTTTTCTTTTCTTCCCCACTCTCCAGCTCTTGCTTCTTCTCCCCATTATCTCTCTCTCTCTCTCTCTCTCTCTCTCTCTCTCTTTTTGATTTTTTTATTATTTTTTTTCTTCTTTTTCCCTCTCCCTCGGATTCTCCTCTCTTTATTTGACTAAGTTGGAATGTCTATGTTCGCTACTTCTACACCTAACTACAACCTAAAGCCCCAAGATATAAGTTTATGCATAAAGAGAAAGGGATAGGGATTTACAATCTGGAGTCTGGCATGAATATCCCCAGCGGAGTCGCCACTGTGAGGACATGGGAAAAAATCATCTTTTTGAAATTTTCTTTTTGGATTTATCCTCATTTTTAAAATTGAGCTTTCATATAGTTAAAGTTGTCTACCCTCATTACACTCAAACTGGATCTGGAAAGTTCTCACCTTCAAATCCCATCCACTCATGCCAGTGGAGGGTATGAAGACTAGAGTCGCCACCTAGATAAGGTCTAGGACCTATAAATGATGCCCCTCAATGGAGGAACACTAATGACTCGCACAAATGGAACGACTATCTTGTCTCACCAAAGGCGGGTAAGTGCCAAATTACGAGTTGGGAAGGTGTTAGGCACCCAACTCGCCGGATTAAACCAGTCTCCCTAAATCCTATCCTTTCCTACAGTTTATGAATGCTTGGGGCTATCTAAATACATTACAAGATAAAAGGGAGAATCTTAAGTTAATTTCTAATTCTTTGCTAACTAAGCATGGCATAAGCTGAAATTAAACAAATATAAACAAGAAAAATGATTACAAAATGAATCAAAGAATTTAAAAAATTGTTTAATCATACTTCAAAGAAAATAAAAAATGATGTATAACATATGACCGAGGTCTGGGAAAATCCCAGACCGCCTACATATCCCTGTGCGGCGGGAATCAGGCCAAACGTAGTTTGGGCGGGTGTATACGTACCAAGTGTGTGCTAGAGAAGGGACGCTCCCAAAGTGTTGGAACGCATCCCAAGCGATGGATGCTCCCATAATCATGGAACACATCCAAGGGTGAGAGATGTCCCCACAACAGTGGGACCCATCTCAGTGTTGAGGTACTTCCTATAACAAGGAAGTCCCCTCGGCGAGGTAATCCCATAATACATGGAACTTACCTCAATTTGACCGAGCGTGGAGCAACCAAACTCCCCCGCAGCCTACGTATCCCTCGAGACCTCTGTCTCTCCAGAATCAGGTCAAGGGTAGTTCCCATGGATTGACGAGCCATGGACACGCGTGGCAGCACTCAGGAAATGCCAAATGCCTCAGCTCCCCATACACGGGGTACACTAATATCTCACTCATATCCCACATTCCGGATGCCCAGGTGGACTGTAAGACCCGTGTCAATCTAACCGGGTCTTACCACCTTGAACCAGGTTTACCCATCATGGTCGAGCCAAATGGACCAAGGGCGTGAAGGAGATTGAGATCCCAGGTATCAAATCGACCAAAAAACACTTAAAATAGGGGGAGGGTCGCATACCCAGCTAAGCAGGGTCGGACCTCCCTAAACAGAAAGTCAGACGCTCAGTTTTGAAGGGAGGGTTGGACAGCTTAGAACCCTAGGGTCGACGGGATCATTGACCCTCCCATCGACCCTCGGTTACCGTAGGAAATAGAATTAGGAAATTTCCTAATTTTCGATTGGGATTCTTTCCTAATCTCAAAGGAACTTATTTTAGAATGTTCCTACTCTATTTAAAGGGCGTCCCTAAGCCACTTTCACTCATTTCACAACCCTAATTGAATTGTGAGAAAGAGAAGAGAAGGAAAAGAAGAAGAAGAGAAACAAGGAAGAGAATTAAGCCAAAAGAGAAGAGTTACAGAGAAGGATTATTCTTCTCAGGTATGGATACTAATTCCATGAGTTTCTACAGACCTTAGGTTAGCTATTGATGAGAGTGTGATCTCGGAGAAACCCAAACCATCAACCCATGGTTAGGTTTTCATGGAAAACCATGGAAGAATGCATGAAAGCTATTTAGGTGGATGATTCATGGTTCTAGACCATGGAATGAATGTTGAATGGAATGTAGAAGCAAGCCATAGGACCCAAACACGAAGAATGGATTAAAAAGAGGGTATTGGACCAAAGTACACAGAGGGTCGCACCGAGGGTCGATGACCATCCGACCCTAGGTGATTCTGACCATCGACCCTCAGTGTTCGGGAAGTTCAGAGTTTGGGGAGGATCGCACCGAGGGTCGATCTGGACTCCGACCCTACCTCCGACCCTCAGTTAACAGCATGGTTTTTAAATTCAGAATTAATTCTAATTAAATTCTATCGACTTTGTTAGGTCTTCTAGCAATATAATAACATTGTAAAGGTGATTCTAAAGCGTGGAAAAGTATCTATTAGCAAGCTAAGGTGAGAACTAGAACTCCAAACTAATTGGTTAATAACAAAACTGTTTTTCTATTTTCTTGAGTCCTATGCCATGATTGATTCTATGCGAATATGTTTGTAATGTGCATACAGCATGCCATCCAATATTTCTATTACTTGTTCATGCATATTTACTTTATTGTTTATAACATGATGATGATGATGATGATGATGATGATATGAATAGGCATGTGCTTGTATGTGTGTGGTTGATGTACTTGATACGAGCGAGTATCAGGGGGGTGTGATGAGAACTTCAATAAACGTTAACCTTTGGCGGGTCTCAGCACTTTAGCTCTATCTTTAACTCAAGTCTTGTGCATTAGCATCGTCGTATCGCCATTACTTTAGCAGAACTATTATGTCGTAGAGTATCAGGGGAGGTGGTCTCGGTCCTTGTAGTCTCTGACTCTACCGGGGGGCCTTAGCTCTATCTCTATGGACATTCTGAGGGATGCTGGGGTGAGGCATTGGATACACTTTTTGGCATTAGGATTGGTTAGTTGTGAGCCCAGTTTGCAGCCCTCGCTAACAGGGGCTTACGTGTTGGTATGGCAATATATAGCAATAAACGTTAACCTTTGTTATATACTATTCATGGTTGGGTGCATGTGAGTCGACGATAAATGTGATCTTCGGGTGACGTCACACACTTGTGTATAGAGGCGGGGTCAATAAACGCGACCTTTGGCTACCTAAACCTTTCTATTGCATACTGCAAACTTTAAATCGGACCAAGGATATAAATTGATTGCATGCATATGTACTGTTGCATTGTTTTGGCTACTCACTGAGCCGTGATGTGTGCTCACCCCTCGACGTCGAATATTTTTAGTTGATGATGCAGGTTATACCATTGAAGATTATATGAATGCGTCTGTGTACGGGAACGTGGCAGCAATGGAAGCTGGAGCTGAAGTGGATACACACGACTCCTCTTGCGAGTGCAACTCGTGTGTATTTGATTAGATATTTTATAGGTTTCTTTATTTGGATTTATTACGACATATATTTGGTATTTAAATATTTATGTCTCAGTTGAAACAAAATAAATTGTTATTTAAATTTTAATATCACATAGATTCTCAGTTCATTTATTTATAAGATTTTCGCTATTGTGTATTTACTCTGATTGTGATTACGGATGTATGGGGGTTCAGATAACGCGGGGATAGCCTACTCGAGATCCTGATTGAACCGTTGGTTTATTAGCGGTTCATCACACCATTCTAAATAGTACAGAATTGGGGTGTGACAATTTGGTATCAGAGCATCTCAGGCCTTGCCCGCTGAACTAACATACATTCAAGACAATTGTGAACTGAGATAGGATAAATTAAAAGCTTTAATACAAACACACAATAAGCACCTGTGTTGGTTGAGACATGACTTATATAAGACAATAATGTACATATACAAGGTGGAACCATATATATACACTCAAACAGAAAGAGAAGACCAAAATTTATCCTGATAAACCAATAATATAGGGTATTATCTATAAGTTGGGTAATTATCCAAGTATACAAGTGATATTGTACAGTAGCAAGAAGGAAGCACCTGTACAGTAGAAAATTGGAATACTGAGTTGGTACTCACAAGATGTGAAACTCGATGTAGGACAGAAGAAGAAGGAAAATTGCTAGTAATGCCAAAACCCCTGCAGAGATAAAGGAAAAGATCTCGGGCTAAATCCAAAGGACATGACCAAGTACGGTACCAATTGGTAGCATCATGGTACCCCTAACACCGGTTAGCTATAACACAGTGCCTACCACACAGCAAGTCCCAGTAAAGCACACCCCAGTGCAGAAGTTTGGTGCACAACAAGCAGTGTATCAAGGTGGTTACCCTTATTAGCCATCGAGGTATGGGATAACTGCATCATGACACAATGATCCGACTAAGGATTGAGAAATATTTTCTGAAGACGAAGCCTAAAACGTTTTCAGCAAAGGATCAAATCTATTTTGGCCATGTAACTAGAGATGTTTATATAGGAATGCGGTGCGTTATTGATTTACTCTTATGATTATAGAGGATGCACATACCAGATTTTAATTTCTCGTACATTGACAGGATACCTTCTTGATTTAACCTATCAATTGGAGTTATAGATATTGTTTCTTTAGTATTAGTCCTGATTATACCAATCTGAGCCAGTCTCATGATCGACAACATGAACGGTGATATGAACTGAATGAACAGGTAAATGTTTAATCATGTTGAGTGTACATCTTCTGATTTATACCTGAGTTATTGATGTATGAAATCTTTCTCTAGATTTACTCCTGTAGTGCCTTGACTAATGGCATTATATATTCGATAGAACCTATAACCATGAGGTTAAGAACTATAAAACCTCTATGCATTTGGACCACCGTGCAACTAATGATCTTTGGATGCCGATTGGATTACCACAGATTTACTCCTGAATCGTTAAACCAAGGTTCACTAGATAAAGCTAGTGTTTTCATTATGCTAAAGCAACAGAAGGAAGTGAATCACTTTTGGATGAACATTTTGATTCATACACTCCCTGACCTTTGTTGATAAAGATGATTGGATTCAGATTAAATGCTATAGCCAATGAACCTCAGATGAAGTAATGGAGAATCTATTTTGAGATTGCTAAATGGATGGATAAGAGTCATGTCTGTAAAAGAGAGTGCATGAGTAAAAGTGAGAACTATCAAGAGTAGCCAGTAAAGAAATAGATAGCACTCAAATAGAGTTAAAGAGGGCTATATCGGTATAAATTTTGACAAAGCAGAAGATTCCTAAAGGCAAAGCTAGGAGTGGATACAAGGATAGAGTCAAAAATCATGGCATTAATACTACTCAGTTTAATATAATGATAATTGAGTTATGCCCAATGTTGAGTAATATGATTAAGAAAAGACCAAAAGAGTTTGGCTGAATTAATGAAATTATAAGCATATACCCTAATGCTTATAAATAGATTTGGGATATGAGATTTCGACGATAGTCTTTGAAAAGTCATAAGAGGCGAAGAAACTAGACCAGCTCTTAAGACCCTTACACTAGAGTTTGCTAGTTTAAGCCCTTTTTGGACTAAATGTTGCATTAGATGAGTGTTATGGACAATGTCCGAATCGTATGGATGGATGGAATTTGGACGCAACCTAATTAGACTTGAGATGACAGACTTTGATGTCATCTTGGGAATGGACTGGTTAGCTCGGCATTCTGCAAATCTATTATGCGCCGAAAAGAAGCTAACGTTCAAAGACAAAGAAGGAGCAGAATTCAGTTTCTCGGGAACCAAACTTCCCCGGAGACGCAAGCTCATACTTTCAGCACTAAAGGCTAAGAAATGCCTTGAGAAATGGGCAGTCGGGTATCTAGTATCAGTGGTCGACCTAACCAAGGAAGCACCACGAATGAAAGACATTGACATCGTGCGAGACTACCCTGACATATTTTTGGAGGAACTACCCGAATTACCACCCGATCGAGCCACAGAGTTTGTGATAGACCTTATACCTAGAGGCGCACCAGTGTCAAAAGCACCTTATAGAATGGCTCCTACGGAACTGAAGGAATTAAAAGTGCAACTACAAGAATTGCTGGACAAGGGTTATATTCGACCCAGTATATCTCCATGGGGAGCACCGGTGTTGTTCGTAAAGAATAAGGATGGTAGCGTTCGATTATGCATCCACTATCGGGAGTTGAATAAACTGACAATCAAGAATCAATACCCACTACCTCGGATCGATGACTTGTTCGATCAGTTACAAGGAGCAAAAGTATTTCTAAGATCGACCTTCGATCAGGCTATCATCAGCTGAAGATTAAAGAAGGTGATATTCTGAAGACAGCATTCAGTACCAGATATAGACATTATGAATTTTTGGTTACGTTTTTCGGATTAACTAATGCACCGGCAACGTTCATGGAACTTATGAACCGAGTTTTCCACGATATGTTGGATACGTCAGTTATAGTATTTATTGATGATATATTGGTATACTCCAAGGACGAGGAAACCCATATCAAGAACCTAAACGCCGCCCTACAGCGTTTAAGGAAAGAGAAGTTATATGCCAAATTTTTAAAGTGCGAGTTTTGGCTAAGTGAAGTCGACTTCCTAGGCCATGTAGTATCCGTTGAAGGAATCAAAGTGGACCCCAGCAAGATCGAGGCTATTGTGAAGTGGGAAGCACCAAAGAGCGTGTCAGAAATTAAAAGTTTTCTGGGTCTAGCTGGTTATTATCGGAGATTCGTAGAAGACTATTCTCGAATTTCCGTACCTCTCACCAGTTTGACTAAGAAAGGTGAAAAGTTTGTGTGGACGGATAAATGTGAGAAGAGCTTCCAGACATTGAAATTCAGATTGATATCCGCCCCGATTATGACTATTCCTATTCCAGGACAGACGTTTACTTTATACACTGATGCGTCGGGACTGGGATTGGGATGTGTACTTATGCAAGGAGAGCAAGTGATTGCTTATGCTTCAAGACAGTTAAAGGTACATGAGAAAAATTATCCCACTCACGCTCTGGAGCTAGTGGCAGTAGTACATGCGGTCAAAATATGGAGACATTACCTATACGGGGAGAAATTCCAGAATAAGTCGAACCATAAAAGTCTTACTTATTTATTTAATCAGAAGGAGTTGAATATGAGACAAAGAAGATGGCTTGAACTATTGAAAGACTATGATTGTGATATCCAGTATCATCCAGGAAAAGCGAACGTAGTAGCGGATGCATTAAGCATAAAGGCAATGATAAAATTGCAAGGAGAAGTTAGCACGACTGCAGCAATGTGTACTACCGGAAGGGTATTTAATCATGGCAACAGGCAGTATGTGATAGATACAACGGATGGATCAGCCAACCAAGGGTTTATTCATCGGTTTTCGAATATGTTTGCGGCATTGAAGATTATACCGGACATAATGGATGAAGTGAAGACAGCTATCAAAGCAGATCCTTATTTGATAACAATACAAGAAGATATCGAGAAAGGTAGGACTAACCCTGAGTTCACCTTGGATGACGAGAAAGTACTGAAATATAAAGGAAGAATATGTGTACCTGAAACAGAAAGTGTAGACATTAGACACCGACTGATGAAGGAAGTCCATACCACCATCTATTCGATACATCTTGGAAGTACAAAAATGTATCATGATCTAAAGAAACAATATTGGTGGAGGGGAATGAAAGCAGATGTAGCCAAGTTCGTGTCTCAATGCCTAAATTGTCAGAAAGTAAAGGCTGAACGACAAAGACCCGCAGGACTGTTACAGCCATTATCGGAACCAGCATAGAAATGGGACTGCAACACTATGGACTTCGTCACAGGGCTACCATTGACTCCTCGAGTAGTTGACGCAGTTTGGGTGATTGTGGACCGTCTGACTAAAACAGCTCGCTTCATACCTATACGACCTCAGTATACACTGGAAAGGTTAGCGAAGTTGTATGTGGATAATATTGTTCGGTTACATGGTGTTCCATAAGGGTGTCAACGGGACGGTCCGGGCCGGTTTCGGTCCGGGCTGAATCGGTGTCGGGTTTTAGAAGCCCAACCCAAAACATGTCCATTAAGAGTTCGGGCTGGGTTGGACTGCGCTGGACACAATAACAATCGGGATGGTCCGGTGTCGATTTGTTATCGGGTTGGGTTTATTGAGGTGATTTCAGGCTGGTTCGGTCCGGACCGGGCTTATCAAGCTTATCGGGCCTATTTTATATGTAAGATATATGGCCTATTTTATTATTTCTATCTATAAAATTAGAATCATTCATTCTATATGCATGTAATTCAGTAAATTGTAACAATTAACATACTTTTTTCAGCTATAGATTCATATAATCTTTCCGATCAAGAAGTGAACTATAACAGTGTAATATAATCCATCAAAATTTAAAACCATTAAAATTAAGAAACTGGGTCCGAATGGACCTTACCGGTGTTTGGGTTAGGTATTATTGGTTTGGGCTAGTTCGGGCTTCTTAACGGACTGGTCCGGTTTGGTTTTGGTTTGGGCTGAAACGGTGTCGGGCTTTACAAGCCGAGACCGAAACATGTCCATTAAGGTTCGGTCCGGGTTGGGTTCGGGTTATATCGGGCTGGCTCGGTCCATGCTACCGGTCCGGGCCCATTTTTGACACCCTTAGTGTTCTAGAAAGCATTGTGTCTGATAGAGATCCACGATTTACTTCCAAGTTTTGGGAGGGATTGCAAAAGGCTATGGGTACAACGTTGAAGTTCAGTACTGCATTCCACCCACAGACAGATGGACAGTCGGAGCGTACAATCCAGATTCTAGAAGATATGCTACGAGCATGTGTAATTGATTTTAAAGGATCAAGGGACGAAAAGTTACCATTGATCGAGTTCGCTTATAACAATAGCTATCAAGCTACCATACAGATGTCACCTTATGAAGCACTGTATGGCAGGAAGTGTCGAACTCCCTTGTTTTGGAATGAAGTTGGGGAACGTAGTATTGTTGGACCAGAATTTGTTGAAGAGACTTGTCGAGTGGTCGACATCATCAAGGAAAGAGTGAGAACAACTCAGAACCGTCAGAAGCAATATGCAGACACTCGACGAAGAGATCTGGAGTTCACCATAGGTGATAAAGTATTTTTGAAGGTATCGCCTATGCGAGGATTGAAAAGGTTCGGACAGAAAGGGAAACTAAGTCCAAGATATGTCGGGCCATATGAAATTCTAGCTAAGCGTGGACAAGTGGCTTATCAGTTAGCACTACCACCATTTATGTCAAGTGTGCATGACGTATTTCACATTTCCCTATTGAAGAAGTATGTCAAAGACCCAACGCATGTTTTGACTGTGGATTTGCTGGAATTGACTGATGATTTGACATTTGAAGTAACACCAACAGAAATCACTAGTCGAAAGGTTCAACGTCTACGCAATAGAGATATCTACTATGTTAAGGTCACATGGAAAAGTAGAGACATGGAAGAGATTACATGGGAAGAAGAAAACGCTATGCGGAAGCAATACCCTCACTTGTTTGATTCAGAAGGTACGTACAATTTCGAGGACGAAATTTTTATAAGTTGGGGGGAGTCTTGTTTCCTCACCTGTTAGCAATACTCGATCTCTTTTCAAGCCTTGAAATTCTCTTTGAATTGATTTAACAACCTAAAAGTTATATGAATTTAAGTTAAGATTCATATGTAACATGTTATAGTAATCGAAAATCGAAACAGAGCACTGATAGGTGTCTGATTGGTCCTATGGTCTCATACTGTGTCGACCTTACTGCCTACGGTCGATACCCTACGATCGCATATGGTGCGATCATAGCTGTGACCATATGATTTTTGGATCTTCCCGAATGCCTGTGGTTGATCCTCTGGTCATACTGGTCATGCTATGGTCGACCGTAGCTGCGACCTTGAGATTCCTGGTCACAGACTACATGCAATTCGAGTTCTTCCTGGGTCAATTCCTCTGATCTTCAATTGGATTTATTCTAAGGTCATCCTATGGTGGCCATCATTAGTAGTTTCTTATCAACCCTAATCATCAAACTCTCTCCTCATGGTTCTCCTTAGGATTTTCTCAAGGAAATCACATAAATCACAATAGGTTGATATTGCCTATCTTCCATACAAATCTTATTCCTTAGAGTTTACATCTCCAGAGATTAGATTCATATCTTTGCCTGTGATAGAGAGCCAATCTCTTCTCGACAAATTCCTCTCCTTAGCCTTTTCTTCTTCTCCTTCTTTTCCTTCTCTTCCCTTATCTTTCTCTAGGATTTACTAATGTTCTAAAAGAGTGAAAAAGGGCTAAGGGACATCCTTTATATAGAGGAAAACTCTCCATATAGAATCATCTTTCAATTAAGAAAGCAATCCCTTAATTTAAGAAAGCTTATAAAACCCGGAGTCTGATCTGGGTCTCACGGTCAATGGCTACGGTCGCAGAACCAGTCGACTATAGGGTCAAAATCATCGATCGTAGGGCTCTGCATTTGAGATTTTATTTCTTTCCTTATGGTCAACCATACCTACCCAGGTATTCGACCACAGGTATGTTTTCAGTGTTTTTAACTCAATTCTCATACCTGGTTTGGCGGTCGTCCGTCGTCGTAAAGTAGTCCCCGCGAAGCTTTCGGGATTCATCTTCAAATGATCGATCCACTTGGTCCATAAATGATGGAAAGACCTGACACGACACGGTTAGACCAAGTTATTGGAGTACGGATCTTACACTCTCCTACTCTTTTAGAACCCAAATTGAAAGAGAGTGTGTGTGAGAGAGAGAGAGAGAGAGAGAGAGAGAGAGAGAGAGAGAGCGAGAGAAAGAGAAAGAGAAGGAGATTTAAAAAAGAAGGCTAAGAAGAAGAGTTACAGAGAAGGCTCTGGTTCCCTAACAAGCTTAAGGTATGGAACCATTCTCTGGAGTGGTAGAACATCTGGAATAGGATCTTCCATCGTAATTGAGATGTTGAATCAAGATAGGATCTGAACCACAAGACCCATGGACAAAAACTCAAGAGAAATCCATAGAAAATAGGTTAGGGTAGAGAATTGTGTAAAAGTATGAAATTAAGGCCATAGATCAATCATAAGAAGGACCCTAATGATAAGCCAAGGAATCAAATCATGAAGGGATTGGACTGAGAGTAAAAATCAACCAGAACTCGTGTGGTCGCAGCTACGGTTGACCACATGAGGCACACATTGTCACACCCCAATTCTGATCCAACCAGAATGGTGTGAGTGAACCGTCATTGAACCAACGGTTCACACCAGGATCTCGAATAGGCCGTGTCCACCCATACAAACCAATTACACATAACCACAATCAGAATATAAATATACAGCGGAAGACTTAAAATAGAATGAACTGAGTATCTATTGATAATGTAAATAATTATCCCATTATTCAAACTCAAACGTATTAAATAATAATCTTTTACATCCCTTTAATCCAATCAAAATAACTGAAATAAATAAATAAAATAAATCACAGGTACACGCAGAAAGGGCACTCGCATGAAGCATCATGCTCGTCCTCCCCTGCTTGTACATCCAAAGCAGCTACACCCCCATATGCCGGAGCGTTCACATAATCGTCCACAGTGTATCCTGCATCAACTTCTAAAAACAATGTATATACAAAGGGTGAGCACACAACACAGATCAGTAAGGCAATCAGACAGTTTCACAAGATTATGCATGAGTAACAATCATTTTATGCTGTGGTCTGGTTTTTATGTTTGCAATGTGCTATAGAAAGGTTTGGTGGCCCCCGCACCTCTATACACGAGTGTGTGGCGTCGCACAGTAATCACACTACCACCAACCCACATGCACCCATCATGGAATAGAGATAGAGCGAAGGCATACCCGCACCTCCCCTGATACTCTACCCATACCAGTACCTAAGCCCCTACTGGCCAGGGCTCGCAAACTGGGCTCGCAACTAACCAATCCTATATGTCAACAATGTATGCTCTATCCCAGCACAGCCGTCTACGGCATAGAGATAGAGCTAGAGCGTGCAGGCCGGGTCGGAGACCACCAAAACCTCACCTCCCCCTGATACCCTATCCGCAACTAACCCTCTAGGATAGAAACAATACGCAGGTAGACCCTATCCCAACACAACTCCCTACGGCATAGAGATAGAGCTAAAGCATCGTGGACAAGGCAGCGTCGACTCGGAATCCTCAGTACCACCCAACGATGGCCGGGACAACATCAATATCGGAGACCAACGTACCACGATCTTCCCCTGATACCCCACCCGTACCAAGCATGTTAAGATAGAATACTACAAAAGATGCCAGTGTGAAGAGCGATCCCAGGCCCATGCCCCACTCCACACACCAACGAAAATAATCACATGCCTAACAATCACATCCTATGAATGCATGAACAATAATAATAACTAAAAGTAAAGGATGGCATGTGAATATGCACAAACATCACATCATAGATATTCAATGATTAACAACGATTTACTGTCCATAAATTATTAGGTTTAGGTCAGATTCCCTTACCTGACGCTCGTTCGATTACTTGCTCCACGTCGCAAGATCCAAACGACAAGTCACAGCGTCCTACATAATATTAGGGTTTCATTAGAATATATTATTTAGGGTTTCATGTTGGTCGGAAACCAACAGGGATCACAAAATACCCTCACAGAGCTGACCGGTGGTATGTACCGATCGCAGCTCTGTAGGAAAGACTGGCGACCGGTATGGTCAGCCGGTCCCCACAGATAACCTCCCGAGAGGTAGCGGTCGCAACATACCGGTCGCACTATGTGCAACCGGTATAGTCGACCGGTATGTCTCCGGAAGACCATACATGGTTTTTCGACTGCCGTCGATCATCCTCCATGGATTTTCAGGGTTTCTCCTATCCATTCTAAGTCTAGGCTTTGAGTTAGAGTTATCCCCAACTCATTCAAGTCTCGTTTCGATGAATATCATCTCGAAACTCAAATCTAGGGTTTGACGGCAACTTAGGGTTTATTGGCCAATTTAGGGTTTTAGATCAATACCTACTTTGCATGGTATTGATCCACCCACACAATTATCATAGGGTAAGAAGATGGATTCAAACACTTACCGTTCACAGGCGTAGCGAGAGCTTCGTCAAACGGTAATGGCGGCACCTCCTTCTTCTTCCTAGCTCCTTCTCCTTTCCAAGCTCTTTCTCCTTTCCAACCTCTTTCTCTCCTCTAGGGTTTGTGAGAGACAATGGAAAGGATTTGAGGGGTTTAAAGGTGTATTTATAGGCTAGAAATAGGGTTTAGTAACCCTACTAGGATTAGGAAACTTCTGGATTCGAAATCAGGAAAGCGGGACCCGCAGAGACCAATTTCCAAATTCCCGCACATAGCTGTGCAGGCCATACCGGTCGACCGGTACCATCATCCGGTACCATCGACCGGTATACCTAAAATCAGGTATCATTGGTCGACTTCGGTCCGATTTCGTACCTGTTTGTTATCTGCTTGCCCCGTCTGGCTCGGTGATGATCGGAAGACCTGTCACGACACAAAACCAAGGTTAGACCGGGTTTTCAGAGTGCGGGTCTTACACACATGATCGACCATACGCTCTCGGGAAAGTCCCAAAGAGGGTATGGCCACATGTGTGGTCGCATATCTTGCGACCACACGTATCGACCACACACCCTGTGGTCGTAAAGACTGAGACCATAGGTGCAGCCACACCTGCGACCACTAGATCTCTGGAAGGCTGTTTGATTCCAGATTGGACTTCTGATTATTGTAGCTTGATGAACTTGAACCCTAACTTAGAATCCATAAATTTCTTAGGTTTTCAAGTGGTTCAAAAGTGATTTACAAAGCTTGGAGATGATCGAACATCACTAAAGGTGAGGAAACAAGATCTAAACTAATTAGCCAATAACAAGCTGTTTTATATTATTAAGTCCAATGCAATGATTGATTCTATACTTGTTTGCTTGTAATGTGTATCTCACATGTCATCTAATATTTATGTTATTACTGTTCATGTATATTTATTTCTATCTATTTATAACATGATGATGATGATGATGCTAGGAATAGGCATGCAAATGTGTGTGTGATTAGTGTGTTGGATGCGAGTGGAGCATCAAGGGGAGGACATGGCATTGTGGTTCAGCCTGGTCACCAGACTCTAGCTCTATCTCTACTCAATTCTTGCCCATTGACATCGTCGTATCGCCATTACCTTAACAGAACTATTACGTGGTAGGACATCAGGGGCCGAGACCGTGTAGTCTTTGACTCTGCCGGGGGGCCTTAGCTCTATCCCTATGAACATATTGAGGGATGCTGGGGTGAGGCCTTGGATACACTGGATGACATTAGGATTGGTTAGTTGCGAGGTCAATTTGTAAGCCCTCGCCAATAGGGGATTACGTATTGGTATGGGTAGGGCATCAGGGGAAGTGTTGGCTGTATATGATCCAAACACTTTAGGTCTATCTCTATTCTATGGTGGGTGCATGTGGGACAGCAATGGTGTTTGATCCATTGGGCGAATTTACATACTCGTGTATAGAGGTGCGGGGGCCACCAAACCTTTCTATAGCACATTGCAAAACTTGAAAACCAGACCAAAGATATGAATTGAATGCATGCATATGTTTGTGCATTGTTTTGTTTGCTCATTGAGCCGTGATGTGTGCTCACCCTTTTGACATCGAATATTTTTAGTTGTTGATGCAGGTTGTCACACCCCAATTCCACACTATTCAGAATGGTATGATGAACCGCTAATAAACCAACGGTTCAACCAGGATCTCAAATAGGCTGTGTCCGTTTGCTTAAACCATACATATCCACGATAATAATCAGAGTAAATACACAATAGCGGAAGTCTTAAGTATTAAATGAACTGAGAATCTAAATGTGATAAAATAAATAATTTAACCAATTATTCTCAAAAATACTGAGACATAAACTTAAATAATTAATTCAAATACATTGTCTGTATAATCCAAATAAAAGTCTAATAAAAAACACAGGAGTTGCACTCGCATGTCGAATCATGCGACTCCATCATCACTTCAGCGTTCATCACCGCCGCTTATCCATACATAGGAGCATTTATATAATCTTCAACAGTGGTACCTGCATCATCAACTAAAATATTCGACGTCGAAAAGGGTGAGCACACATCACGGCTCAGTGAGCAAACAAAACAATGCAACAAACATATGCATGCATTCAATTCATATATGTGGTCTGGTTTATAAGTTTGCAATGTGCTATAGAAAGTTTAGGAGGCCGCCTCACCTCTATACACGAGTGTGTGAAGCTGCCCAATGAATATCGGCATTGTTGTCCCACATGCACCCACCATGAAAACAGTATACCCAATGGGTATCGGCATTAAAGTACCACATGCTCCCATACCAACACGTAAGCCCCTATTGGCGAGGGCTTGCAAACTGGGCTCGCAACTAACCAATCATAATGTCAAACAGTGTATCCAAGGCCTCACCCCAGCATCCCTCAATACCTCCATAGAGATAGAGCTTAGGCCCCCCGGCAGAGTCAGAGACTACATGGTCCGAGACCACCTCCCCTGATGCCCTACGACGTAATAGCTCTGCTAAGGTAATGGCGATACGATGATGTTAGTGGACAAGACTTAAGTAGAGATAGGGCTAGAGTTTGGTGACCAGGACACACCACGATATCACGTCCTCCCCCTGATGCCCCACTCGCATCAAATACACTAACCACACACAAACATTCACATGCTTATTCCTAACATCACCATCATCATCATGTTATAAATATACGAAATTAAATATGCATGAACAGTAATAGCAGGAATATTGGATGACATGTTAAATGCATAATACACACATACACGCATAGAATCAATCATGGTATAGGACTCAATAAGCAAAAATAGCTTTTTATTATCCAATTAGTTTAGGTCTTGTTCCCTCACCTTTGATTGAGTGTAGATCCTCATTCAAGCTTTAAGAATCACTTTTAAATCACTAGAAAAACCTAACAAATCAATAGAGTCTAATTAGAATTAATTTTAATAAATTTAGACTAGCTGAAATCATAGGGTCGCAGGTAGGGTAGTACCTAGGGTCGGTTACCCAATCGACCCTAGGGGTAGGGTCGGACATGGGGTCAGTTAACAATCGACCCTATGTGCGACTACACCCTCCCTGGGACTTCCCGAGGGTATGTGATCGATCCTGTGGTCTTGTAGGTCCATTCTAATATTGTTCTATGACTCATAACTATGATTTTTACACACTTTCCATTGTCTATGATGATTACTTCCATGGATTCCTTCGAAACTCATCCATGGATAGATGATTTGGATTTCTCCTAATCCTAACTTCTTCATATTCCATTCTAGGCTCTTAATTTATGAGGGAATTAGACTCATACCTGAAGTTGGCTGAGATTCAGAGGTTTCTCTGAAGTTTCTCCTCTTCCTTAGTCTTTTCTCCAATTTTACTTCTCTTCTTTTCTTCCTTCTCCTTCTCTTTCTCTCACTTTCAATTAGGGTTCTAAAGGAGTGAAATAGGCTAAGTTACGTCCTATTTATAGAGAAAAACCTCCCAAAATAAGTCTCATCGAGATTAGGAAAGGACTTCTTGAAATTAGGAAAGTTTCCTAATTTACGATTTCAGTTTGTCATCATAGGGTCGATCATAGGGTCGCAGGATCCATTGACCCTATGGTTCTCAAGTCATCCGACCCTATGACTGAAAAGTCATGGGTTGGACTTCTATTGAGGTGGGGTCGACCCTACCTGTTTAGGCATGTGACCCTATCCTCAAATTTACTGTTTTTGGGTCAAATTCATACCTGATTTTGTGATTTCCTTCATGCACTTGGTCCACTTAGCTCGACCATGATAGGTAGACCTGGTACAAGGTGGTAAGATCGGTTAGTTTAATACGGGTCTTACACAGGTCCTACTGTTGAAGGTTACATGAACGCGCTGACTTATGGAAATGTAGAGGCGTTTGACGTAGAAGCTATGGAGGAGACGCATGATCTGTCATGCGAGTGCAATCAATGTGTCTTTGAATAGTTTTGTTATTTTTGATTATCGGACATGTAATTGATTATTTATTTTATGTCTTGAGTCATTGAGAATAATTGGATTTAATTATTTATTATCATTGTTAGATACTCAGTTCATTAGTAATAAAGAATTCCGCTATCATTTATTTACTTTGATTATGCTTGTGGTATGTATCTGATTTAATTGATAGGCACGGCCTATACTAGATCCTGGTTGAACCGTTGGTTTATTGACGGTTCATCACACCACTGGTCAGTCCAGAATTGGGGTGTGACATTACTGCTATACACAGTCTCCTGAAAACTTATGGGGTCTTCCTCATGCCCTATATATAATCATCTTTTGTCAAATAGTGCATATAATCTGAAGGTATAGCTAAACTACACGGTCTTGAAGACCTTCTCACTGCCTGCACTGGCTCTTTAACTAGAATATCAGTTTGAGCAGGGACAACCTCAAGTGCTATGTCAATGCCCTCTGGTAAAGTCTCATCTGGATAAGGGGGCTCATCTACGATCTCAATCTATACTTCAACAAATTCTAGGTTCCTTGGTTCAGACTCAGCTCTATCCTCAATAAATTTAGCATGGTTGGTTTCTACTATCCTGTTTATTGAATCAGGACAATAAAATCTAAATCCCTTAGATTTGATTGGATAGTCCATAAAATAACAGCTAATTGTCCTTGAGTCAAACACCCTCTCATAGGGATTATATAATCTTGTCTCTGCCTTGCAGCCCCATACATGTAGATGATGTAAACTAGGCCTTCGGCTAGCCTAAAGCTCAAAACATTTCTTTGGGATTGACTTACTTGTCATTCTATTAATAACATATGTAGTATTCTTGATTGCTTTACCCCAGAGGGATTCAAGTTGATTAGTGTTGCTAATCGTACTTCTCATTTTATCTTTAAGGGTTCTATTTATCCTTTCAGCCACTCCATTCTGTTGTGAGGTCCTTGGCATAAAATATTGGGTTATAATTCCATGTTCCTGAAGAAATTTGGCAAATGGACTAGGGAGTTGTCTTGAGTCACCTGGTCTCTCATAATACTCCCCTCCTTTATCAGACCTGGCTGTGTCTTGTTCCTTTAATCAAAAAGGTTTTCCACTTCAGTTTTAAATATTTTGAAACTATCCAATAAATCCAATTTTTCTAAGATAAGAAAAACATATCCATATCTAGAAAAATTATTTGTGAATGTAATAAAGTACCTATGTCCATCAAGAGTTAGAGTGGGAAAAGGCCCACATTTGTTAGTGTGAACCAAATCCAAAATTTTTTGAGTACGGACTGTAGATTCCTTCCTTGATCTAGTCATTTTTCCCTTCATACAATCAACACATGCATGCATGTCATCAAAATTCAATGGTTTTAATATGTTGTTTTGTACAAGCCTTTTTATCCGTTCTATTGATATATGTCTTAAACATCTGTGCAATAACATTGAAGATTTGTCATTAAGTTTTGACTGTTTAGATGGGGTAGTAGAGTTCAACTTATAGAGACCATTAACATTGCATGCATCACCAATAAATTGAGAGTCACGTAACATAATGAAACCATCTTTATTAAAATTAAGGGAAATTTTCACGTAATACCCAAAAAACTTTCAAAACATCATCTACCACCCACATTTTTTAAAAACATCACCTACTACCCAAATTTCCCAAACTTATATAAAAAAGATCCAAAATCTGATAACAGAGCCATTAGATGCTGATGTCAACCGTTAACAAATTCATGAATGACAATAATACCCTTATTGTAAGGGAAAAAGTCTAATTTACCCTTACTTATTTTTTTACCCTAACCCCCATTTCGTGTTTTGTTTAGAATCCCAAATCCCAAATTTTTACTATTCCTCCCAACCTTATCTTTGAACTCCCGATCTCACCTTCACTCTACTACTCCGATCGCTGACGAAGTTTCTGCAGCCCATCACCGACGATTCCGTAGCACAGGAAGCCATTTGTTCAATTAGGGTTCGTTCTAGTGATTTCTTTTCTTCTTTCACTCTGCTACTTCACTCTGCTACTCTGATCGAGAATGGGCCGGTTAGAAAATCAATATGAATCAATTCTATCTTATATCGATTACTTGAACCATGACTTGGTGAGAGAAGAGGTAGCGCGCACTCTCTGGACTAAAAGCGTTCTGCTGGCATTAGGGGAGGGAGAGGCAAGCGGAGGTTTTACTTCTTTTGACTTTGGCAAAAAAACATTAGGTTTCTTCTTTTTCTGCCAAACTGCTTTGGCTCTGTAATCCTTCTTCGTGTGATTTTATTTGTGAGACCAGAAACATTCACAATACTCATGTCCTTCTTCTCCTACTATTCGTTGGTTCCCTTGTCATATGGTTTCCTGCCTTTATTCCAATTATGCTTTCCCTTTCTGTAAGGTCCAAATTTATGTTTCCCTTTATTTTTGTCATATTTCCCTTTATTGGTTGTTGAGTTGGCACTTTTAACCTTTTCCTGCTTAAATTATTTTTCATCTTCAGTGCAGACTGTTATGAGCTCATCTAGGGTCCATTTATCCTTAGAAGTTTTGTAGGCCGTCCTTATATGTTTATATTGGTCTGGGAGAGACTTCAGCATTAAATATACCAAAACATCTTTACATATTGGGTTACCTAGCCCCTTTAGTTTCTCAACCACTCCAGTCATTTCAATTATATAATCCCTTATACTGCCATTTCCATCAAAGGTAGTACCAGTCAATTTTGCCATTAATTTACCCAACTGCCTAGTCTCAGGAAATTCATATTTAGCTTTAATATCTGCTAACAGTTTCTTTGCATTACTCTAATCTAGAATGCTATTTAAAATTGACTTTGGGACACATCTTTGAATGATCAGTGAACACTTTTTGTTTATATTTTTCTATTTTTTCATGTGTTGCACTTGTGCCTGTGTACTAGCATCAATTAAAGCTGCAGGTTTGTCCTTTGTGATACCTATGTCTAGGTAAAGTAAACCTATGGTAATGTTCAGTTCGCTAAGCCTCTTTTTATAGTTGGTTGCTAAGAGTAAGGGTATGGTAATGTTCAGTTCGCTAAGCCTTTTTTATAGTTGGTTGCTAAGAATAAGGGTATAGTGGCTAGGTTGCTTGCTTGGATAAACTTCCTATGGTATTTAATCATGAGTGCAAAACTACACTACAGAGTAAATAAATATAAATCCATGATTAATACCAAATAATTAGCTAGCAAGTAACTATACACAACATATGCAAGCTAATTTTTATCTTTCAAAAGTTAACCGCACTACGCATACATCCTTTGGGATATGTGTGCACTGGTCCTTTCCATAACTGTGCTAAATTGCAAAAGAATAATGACCATCAAAAATCCCATCACCTTTGGGTAAATGAAACTCCTAAACCAATATCCCTTAAACCACGTGCATGAATTTCAAATAATCTTGATAGTGCCACCTTTGGTGGACATTGACATTGCCTAACTAGGCTGTTATTAAACCGTAGAATACCTTGAGTTTGAAAACATCACAATTAAACTGAATATGCCACTTTGGTAGACACCACCCAATCCCACCATAACATTCCCAAACTTCAATGAATAGCAAAAGTGGAAATTTTAACATACATGTTAAAAAAAAAAAATTTAAGCATTCAAACTCAAATAATCATACATCATGCATCTGATAAGCACTAAATGGAACAAAAATCGCATAAAAAACACAAACCGAGTTCCAAAAATACATAAAAGGGTAATGTTTTATCAAAAACACCTTCCCTAAAAATAAAAAAATCATGCATACTATATACCATAATGAAGATCGTGACGAGACGAAGTTGTTGGAACAAATTGGAGGTCCATCAAACCTCCCAAGCGCAGGATAAAAGGGTGCATGATGCCCACTTGTCGAGGAGCTGGTTTGGGTCCGAAACCCGGTTCAGAAGCCAAATCGATAGTCGGGTTTGGACCAAAACTGAACCAAACCACCCAGTTCAACGAGCCAATATTCTGGGTCATTAGGTCGGACAACCAGATCAAAATATCGAGTCTTCGGGTCGACCCATTGGGTCAGGTATCCAGGTCGTAGGCACATCTCATTGGGTATCTTTTATTAGGTTCTAAATCGGGTCCATGGATTGGGTCTGTAAACTGGTTCGAGTCTGGATACCTAACTTGGGCTTGGACCATCTGTTCGGGTCACATGTGTTGACCTGCACATGTACCCAACCGATGTCAACTGAGTTGACCCGGTCCGATTTATTAACTAGAACTGGGCCGACTCGCTCAGGTTTCCGAGTCGGCCACGACCCTTTTTTTTTTTTTTAGCCAACGAGTGCATCTCACTCTCCACTTCCGGTGGTGCGTGAGAGCACATCCGGCGTCTGACACCTTCAATCTGATATGTGATACTTGACCATTCACCGGTCAAAAAACTTATCTTTCTGGTACCCACGTGATTTTGACAATTTCATTCGAATGGAGATGAAAAAATTTCTTTTTTTTTTCAATCAAATCTCATGGGCATATGTATTCAATATTCTACCATTGATTCTAGGTCTGTAAGTCTAGTTCTGATACCAACTGTTAGATTTATTGGTTTACAGATCTCTTATCACCACATACCTGTTGTAAAGTTTGATTTCCTCTTTACGCTCCAAGCTTGATCACAATCCCTCGATTATATTCTTCCATAGCCTCCCAATGATATCTCCAATTTCTTGCTAATGGATGTAGAGAATTATTCACTAACTGTGGCTATGGGGACTCTGATCCAGTATTTATAAAATACTATCATAATCCTAATTCCCGTCCCATAATAGAATTAAAATTACCTATCTCAACTAAGTGATGAACCAACAAGACCAATTTTACTATGTCAATTAAACTCCCTTTGAATAACTAATTAGATAATTTATTAAACCCACATATTCCAATAGTTTAAACTTCATTTACTGTTTCCACACTTATGAGTGGGAGGTCACAAACTGAGCTTCATTTATCATAATACGATCCACTATTTCTGGTTTCTTTTCGTTTCTTTAGAATAAATGATTTGACTATCAGGAAAAAAAAAATCAAAGAGCAATATCTTGAGTAGTTTTGATAATTTATCTATAAGGAAGGTCAATATTAATCTTTTCAGTTGACTTCATCATAGATGATGAATGAAAACCTTTTTTTTTTTTTTTTTTTAATATTAGATATCTGTTTGTTTTGCTCTGACACAATTGGATTGAAAACAATAGATTGCAGGAACTAATAAAAACCCGATATAAAACAAAAAAAAATCGTTATTGTTTATTAACAAAACCTTTTGTGTACGATTGTACATGTACACGTCCATGGCTTTTGTCATAAGATAGGGAGAGGGGAGTGTGTAATACTGAATCAACCCTCTGCCTACTGAGCAAAGGGCTGGATGGGCAACTGTGTATTACACGCATCCCATGTATAAAAACCGGGTCCTCCGCCCAAAAAGAAAAAAAAATATATATATATATTTTTCCTTAATTTAATTTCAATTTAATAATAATAATAATAATAATAATAATAATAATAATAATAATAATAATAATAATAAGTACCTCTTTTATAGTTTACCCTTAAATCAGATATATCCTAAACTTTTTAAATAATTTCAAAAACACCTCTTTAAATCAAAATAAATTTCAAAAAAAAACTTAATCCATTAGTGAATTTTAACTTAATTCATTAATGAATTTTTATTAACCAACAACAAAAGCTAAAAATTAGAATTTTAATACCTAAAATCCCCTCCTACATAAATGAAAGATCATTTTACACCTATTTAAACTTTCTATTTACCTAAACCCTGTTCTGTTAGTGATTTTTCATTAACTTATGAAAGTGGGTTTTGAGCAAACTCCCATTTCATTGTCAACGAGATCAAAAAGCTATACCCAAAAGTTTGCCTTTTGTTTGCAAACATCAAATATATATTTTTTGAAATAGTTATTGTAAAACATAACTCATTTTGTGAATAGACTAAAAAGTCCCTATATAACCCAATGCATGTGCTTATGAGCCATATCTAGAGGGAGACCAGCAAAAGTGAAACTAATAACCTACTTTTATATTATTTCTATACATGAACATGCATATAGGCTCTTTTTCTTAAATTTAGTACCTTTTTATTTGAGGGACCAAGTATACCTTCACAAAGTTCCAAATTTACTTCATGCCATTGACCTATGCCTTAACTACCTTCCTTAATTTCTCTATTTTACTAAAAATGCCATCATCCATTAAATATTTCCTTAGATCATAAATCCACCAATAATGCTTCACCACCTCATAGTGGGTCCCTCCATTTGTTAGCTTTTATAATTACATCCCACCTAAAGTGCCTTTCAAAAACCCATGACCATTCCATTTAAAATAATCTTGAGTCCAAAAATTGTGATGGTGCAACCAAAAAGAAAAAGTCTACTTCTGACGGACTCAACAAAAAAATCATTATAAAATTTTGACTCTCATACTATGCCAACCACTACCTATCCGTAAAATAAAATGTCCTATACTTACACTTAGCCAATTGCATGCTTGCCTTTACAATATAACATGGGTTTATTCACACACACACTATAGGGATTCATTATTTCCTAACACTATTTTATATCAAAACATACTTTCAAGGGGTTGGAAATTTTGCAAAAATGCCCCTCATTGATATCTCCCAAGGTCTCCTATCAAAATGTGATTTAAGCTAGCTTAACATCTCAGCTAGCCGGGGTGTTACATTCTTTAACCAGATAGCTTGCTTCATAGCCTCATATAAAGCCACAAATTCCACCTACATAGTCGATAAAGCCAAAATTGTTTATTTAATACTCTTTCATGAATTGGTGTCTCCTGCCATCATAAAAATATACCTTTAAGTGGATTTTTTGTCATCAGTGCAACTAACAAAATTCACATCAGAATATCCAACTACCTCCAGGGTATTAGTATTATTATATATAAACATGTAGTCATTGGTCCTCCACAAATACCTCATAATCTTTTTTGTCACTATCCAGTGAACAATATCAACATATAATTAAAAACATCCAAGGACACTCACTACAAAGGCCAAATCAGGTTGAGTGCAAACCTGTTCCTACATCAAACTCTCTACTGCAGACACATAAGACATTTCATCCATATAACTTCTTCTAATATCCAGTTTTGGACACCATTGTTTGCTTAATTTATCTCCTTTGCTAATAGGCAAATTCCCATTTGAACATGTAGACATATTGAATCGTAGTAGTCCACGCATTCTGTCTCTATAGATCTCAATGCCAAGTACAAAAATACATTCTATATCCTTCATTTTAAAATTTTCAAACAGAAAACTCTTGGTTTAAACAAATAAACTCATACTGTTGCTAGCCAGTAAAATATCATCAACATACAAGACTAGGAAAATAAAATTACTCCCACTATTTAGATAAATGCATTGATCTATTGCATTCTCAGTGAATCCAAATGGAGATATGATTTGATCAAACATTAAATACCATTGCCTTGATGATGCAGCCTATCTATACCTCCCCTTCAATGCTTTTTTTTTTCCCGAAGCTGCTCCAACCCATGGCCAACTCCCAATTTCTCCCTTCTCTATTTTAGCCTTCTCATTTAATGCCCTCCACTGAACCTCCCCTTCAATATTTCTTTTCTTTTCCCAAATTGCTCCAACGTTTCATTCTCTCCATTATATCATTTATATATGTGTTGTATGTGCTTTGAAGATGAGCAAAGTGAATGCTTGAAGCCTATGCTATTGGGAGGGTTTGTAAGGCCCTTTTGAGTGAGTTTGAGGTCCTCTTGTGGTGAAAAAGTCCCATATTTGGGTTGAGAGAGTTCCCAAGAAACCCTTGGGTTGAGTGGTCCATGTAAGTCCCTCGTCACCTTGTTATCCTATAATCATATTTCTTATTTTGTTATAAAATTGCTCTCATTTCTTGATTCGTCTTTCAATTCGATATTGGCCTGCATCACTTGATGCTTGTTTTAGATCACAAATAGATTTCTTGAGTCTACAAACCATATTTTCTTTACCTTTTTTCTTAAAATTTTTTGGTTGGAGCATATAAATATTTTTTGACAAGTCTCCATTCAAAAAGACTTTCTTCACATCCATTTAGTGCAGCTCTAAATCAAAATGAACTACCAATGCTTAATGAGCTCAATTTATTGACTCAGGTGTGTTGGCATATATCGATGGCATTGTCGATGAAGAGGTTACAAACATAGTGGTTCTTGTAAGAAAAATTATTCTTTTTAGGGTTTCCATCAACCCTATATGTATGGGTATAGGGAGATGAATAAACAACGTGGTTGCAGAGACTCTAATCATTGTATTCATAATACTATCCCAAACTCTAGACCAGTCTCACAATGGATCAAGTTTGGCTCATGTCAAATTCTCAAACTTGTGAGTGACAATCAGACCTAAACCGGTCTACCTTGTTATGTATACTCCCATTGAACAACTGATTTAGTAATTAAATAAGCTAATAATTATCTTACAATTCTTTCGAGTATTGTTTGCCTTGATTCCACAATGAACTAAAAGATAACAAGTTTAATTCTCCCACAAGGATAAGCTTCAATGACTTTTGCCGTATGCGTTACTACATAGTGCACCAGAAGAAGGCACTTCAAGAGCTCAATTCAGTGATCTTTGGTGCATTGGCGCTTACGAACGATGCTATCGATTAAGAGGTTACAGATACATGTTCTTTCTTGTGTTAACTTTGTTAGCCTTGTTCCACAACGAACCAGAAGATAGCAAGTTTTCATCTCCCACAAGGAAGGGCTTCAATAACTTCTATATGCATATACTAAAAGTCCTTTAAGGCTTTGTTTGGTAGCAAGGGGAATTGAAGGGAATGGAAGTAAAATTTTTGTACTTTAAATGGAAACTTTTGTAATGATTACAACACATGCTATCACATTATTATATAACTAATTCTAAATTATTATTTTTACCAAAAAAAAAATCCAAATCATTCCACATTTAGTTATTATCATACTATTCACTTTGCATCCAAATCCCTCCCAATTGAAAAAGAAAATAAATTTTACGTTTTATAAGTATCATTACTAAATATGTAAAGAAAAGTAAAATAAATTTTACATCTTATACAATCATATTATATTACCACTACAAAAGTTTTCATTTAAAGTATAAAAATTTCACGTCCCCTTGCAACCTAACAAAGCCTAATCATTTTAGCTTTGGAGGTGAAGCCACTAGTGTTGTTTAGTAGAGTTTCCTACGGTCTCTGACAACAACTCATATCAAATAACCACCACTGAACATTTGGATTTTGGAGGAGAGTAGGGAAAGACTGAAATGTTCTTTCAAGGGCATATGAATGGGTTGATTGAAAATTGAAACCCAAAAGTAGGTAATTAGGCAGTTTTACCTTATATTATTTTTTTGTTTTTTAACTTCCCCCTTAAGGTGAATGGTAAAATTGTTCCACGACCAAATTACATTCAGCGAAGGCTGTTTTTTTTAAATGGAAAAAAAAGGGGGGTTTTTTCACAATAATTTTTGAGGCAGAAAGTCACAATGACTCTAGGATGAAATAAATGGATATTACTGAAAATTCATATAGGACCAGGGGGCGCGGGTGGGTGGATGATTCTGAACCATGGAGTCCCTCGGCTAAGGGTCTCCCAAAACACTTTTCCCATGAAAAATAAATAAACCAAGATTTGTGATCAGTATAATAACATTCAAAATGAAATACGTTGCTGCCTGTGTGTACTTCTCTCACATTCCTTTATTTCTCCTTGAAATCCATCCCTCCCCTCCAAGTGACTGGCTATTGTTCCTCCCTATACTCCCATTTTCCCAACCAACGTGTAAATCCTTCTCCCCAATATACAAATCCAAAAAAAGGTTCTTACCAGCTTGATAACTCAGGTCCTGACTCCCAAAGACTAGATCCTACAATCCCACGTATCCAGCAGAAGGAAAGAAGAGAGGAACCAATCACTATGCCCATCTTTGTAATTATATATCATTATAAATTTGTGATTGCTGAAGCATGCAACCACTTCACACTTTAGGCGGGGAGGTTAAGGGTGCTCCTTCATCCACGGGACTGAAAGAAGGAAGGTACTAATCCCATGCTCTTTTCATACTTATACAGCATTCCAATGGCTAAAACATGCAATCTCCAAATGATTTGCTTGCTTAAATCTATTTGTGAGGCTTCAGGTAGGGTGATTAAGGATATGTTATCATTGTGCATTATTGCTACATTAAAAATATACAAAAATGGTATAAATGATGGTTATGGTCTTCGTTCGGTTCGCAGGTGCAAAACTTGAACATGGTTTATCGTAGGATTCTTTATATAAAGGGGTTTTCCCAAACCACCATCTACCTCTACTAGCAAATCCAAGCTCCAGAAAACCCCCCAGAACAATGAATTGTGAGACAGCATCGGCGATACATTCTTCCCTCGGTTCACAGGAATTTGATATTTTTCTCTATTTTGTAGTCTATTTTTGGCCTCAATGCAGAGATCTTTTGGACTCAGAACAGTGAAGAACTGATTTGTTCAGCACGGTCAATAATGTTGAAGCTCCAAACTGGAAGAAGACCCATAATGAAGTATGCAAAACAACTATGGTAGGAGTGCAGCAAGTTGTGTTCTGAAGAGATCACCAAGAGCTCCACGAACATCCATCTGAAACAAGCCATCAACCTCATTATCATTACAGGAACATGATTTAAACATCTGAAAGGTATGATTCATGGGAGTATTCTGCATTGAGGATGCAAGCTGCGGGTCAATGCACTTAGAAGTGAAGGCTAGGATATGAGCACGTTTCCTATTTTGCGGCATTCCAGAAACATGTGTTCTTTAAATCTCCCTTATGTACTTAAGAGAAGGGAGGAATAAGAAGATCAACGAGCTTACATAATAAACAATAACTCAAGACCAAATTTTTTTACCTGCCCAATGGATGCCATGCATGTAATAATGGGGACACCAATCACAAAGAAATTTCATTGGCATTTCCATTCCATTTCAGTAGCAATGAAATTGATAATTTCAACCTCTAGTGCATGTTATAATGAGGTGCAATGCAGGTTAGAAAGAAACTGTACTATTTGGAGGCAATAACCAAGTGGAATAAAGGTCGGTAAGATATAAAGGTCGGTAAGATTCAATATTAACGTAAATATCTAATCAGCAATATTTTAATTCTTGCATAACATGAATGATCCAAGAAAAATAAGAGCAGCGGCAAACATATCTGATATTGTTTCTTGATCAGATTTTAGATCTTCAAGTATCCAGTCTTTTATTTGATTTTCTTTACTTCCAATTGTAAGTACTCAATTTTCTGCCCAACAAATTATTCTTGTTTCTTTTAATTTTTTAAAGGACTTGAGTCCACGTAGCAGTCAAGGCTGTTTGCTAGTGGTAGATGGAAGGATGGTGTTAGGTCATTTCTCAGTGAAGGCTTATTATAATTTCCTATATGGAGATGTCAAAGATTTCTGCATGAAATTAAGGGCAGTTTATAATTAACATTAGTATTTTCTTTATTATGCTTCAGTTTAATTAAATAGGGGTAATTTTTTAATTTCTGCTTTTATTTTTATTACAAAATAAAGGGGCTTTTTTTATAAAGATAAAAGCAGAAATTAAAAAAAATTACCCCTATGGAGATGTCAAGATTGCTTTCGCGGTGACAGTGTATCAGAACTGGTTTGAGAGAAACATGAGGATGTGGACAGCTAAGGAGAGATATTTTGATCAAATTTGGGAAGCCATTATCTCCAATGTGCGTGGAACGATGATGCCTCTGTCCCCCCTCCCCCGGATACTGAAAGAAATAAACTCATTCTTTCTTCTTGGAATCTTGCTTTCGGATGAGGCAGCTTTTCTTTTTGTTTGTTTTTTGGGGGCTTGTTTTTATATATATATATATATATATATATATATATATATATATATATCTCTAATGGGGTGCTAATTTACTTCTATCAGATTCTAATTTCCTTCTCTCTTTTTTTCCTCCTATCTTCTCCATTGCAGCTTCTCCTTGTTTTTACTGTCACATGGTATCAGAGTGGGAGGACATGCGTTCAGCTGGACTACATGGTGGTCGACACTCGTTCTAGCCACAATGCCATACTAGGAAGAGCGGGACTTAACTGCATGAAGGCGTGCTTATTAACATACTATCTGATCATGAAGTTTCCTACTGTAATGGGTGTAGGATTTTGCAAGGCTGACCACTCTGTGTCTCGGCGGTGCTACCAGGCAGAACTAAAGGCATGAGATGGAAGTCCCCATTCAAACCATCCAGATTGAAGACTGCTAAAGGGGCTACCAGGCAGAACTAAAGGCAAATGAGATGGAAGTCCCCATTCAAACCATCCAGATTGAAGACTGCTAAAGGGTGAGTGTTAAATAGCTCCAAGTGAAATTATGGGTAATTTATAAATTAACATTCGTATCTTCTATATTATGTGTTGACTTAAGTAAATAGGGGTAATTTTGCGATTTTTGCTTTTATCCTAATTATAAATAAAAGGTTTTCACGATTGGGGGCCGGGGGGAGGGGGGGTTAATATACTACTCTCGGTTTCTAATTCTCCTCTCTTCTCTACTCTTTTTCCTTTCCCCTTATTCTTCTCCATTGCAGTTCTCATTTTTTCACTTCTTCATAGAGAGGAACCAGAGAATGTTGATAGAGATATTATATGAAGAGTGATGTGCCAATTTTGGCAAGTACATGCATTGTTTGAAATCTCGGCAAGATTTCAAATTTCTCAGTAATCTCAACCTGGTTGTCTCGATCAAAAACTCAAGATTTCAGTCCATGATGGTCTAAATTTCGACCGAAACCTGTTTTTCTTTGTTGAAACCTGATTGTTTTAAACACCCAAAAAAAGAAACCTGACTGTTTTGGTTTTGTACTAGACTGAGAGTCTGAGACCTATATAGAAAGGTTCATCGAACAGTACACAACACTCCACTTATTTATGATTAATATCATTTAAGTAAATATTTATCAAATTTTATAATATACATTTACTAAAGATATTATTCATAAAAAAGCCAACACACCCTATTTGAATCCAATAAAAATAGTCCAAAATTCAAATCCCAAAGGATAAAAGTCAACTCTCAAGTTCAAGAACAGAAATTACATTTTTGGTTTTGGGGCGATTTTCAACTTTCAAATTCTAAGAATTTTCTACAATCTAAAAATTTCATAAATCTTATTATAGTAAAATATCACTAAAAACTAGAAAAGAACCAATATGATCTTCTGTTTTGATGCCCAAAATTATTTCCATTCAAGCGACTTTAAACAGCATTCGCATATTCCAAGCAAAGTTTAACCATAGAATAACTCTTTCAATATAACTCGGATTCAAACAATCTCTGATTTGTTGAAAAATAGGTTATGCTAGTTTTCCAAAAACTTTGACACTGTTTGAATCCGAGTTATATTGAAGGCGTTACATTCTGGTCAAAACTTCTACGGAGTAAGCAAATGCTGTTTAAAATCGCCTGAATGAAAATAATTTTTTAGACATCAAAACAAATGATTATTTTGATGCTCTTTTGGTTTTTAGTGATATTTTACTATAATAAGATTTATAGAATTTTTAGACTGTAGAAAAACCGTAGCATTTGAAAGTTGAAAACCGCCTCCGCAACTTAAAAACCATAGCATTTAAAAGTTGAATTTTTTTTTCTTTTGTAATTTGAATTTATACTATTTTTATTGAATTCAAATGAGGGTGTTTGCTAATTTTTGAATAATATCTTAAGTAAAAATTTATTAAAAGTTAATAAACATTTACTTAAATGATATTAGCCATAAATAACTGTTGTAATCAACGTAAACAAGTGTTGATCCTGTAAAACTGTAACCATAATACCAATATGTGTAGAACTTTTTCATACCACTATCTGGGATTATTATTACAAACTAAGGGTTAACATATGCTTATATGGATTAAAATAAGGTTTCTTGGAAGTATGGGACCTTACAATGCCCATCCGGCCCATGAAACAACCAATCGAGATTGACGAGCAAGAAAAGCACCGTCTCGGTCGAGATTTTCAAGATCCTCATCCCGGTCGAGAAAGGGTCGAGACTCAAGTTTTGAAACCTTGGGTACATGCAATCTATGTTATATGGAGAAAGAATTACGCAGTCAAACGTTCTTAGAATGCGAGGTCAATGACATTGCAAAAGGACTGTCTAGGGTTTGTTGGGTTCCTCTACGGGGTTATTTCATACTTTAAAAGAAGTTAAATCATTATTCTAGGTCAATTTCTTTCACCCATCTTCGGGTCATTTATTGGATGGTCACAATTTGTCCAATTGGCATGATTTAGGTTTAGTTTGTGTAAAATAAAGAGAAAAAAGAAGACAAATAAAGAGGTAGAGATGGGAAAGAAAAGAGACTATTGCAACTCTCGAGAGTCTCATTGATAATAAGAGATACCCATTCCATTCAATATATTGAAGATCATAACCCTAAAAGAGTAAAGTAGTCAAAACAAAAGAAAGCAAGGGAAGGAGAGGCGCTATCGGGACTAGCACCTAGAGCTAATCCCAATACCGCTTCTGCCCCTTGCAATAAACATCATAACAGTCCCCCTCAAGCTGGAGCATATATATCAATTATGCCTAGCTTGTTACAAATATAAACAATTTTCCCACTCCCTACAGACTTCGTAAACACATCAACAAGTTGATACTGGAAGTAGAGGGCTAAAGAGAGGAAAATATACTTGAAACCTCAGACATGTGAACATAAGCACCTGAATCAATGATCCAGGATCGAGAGGATGAGAGACACACAGTGGAAGACAAAGAAGAATGTGAAATCCAAGGAATTAAGTATCGTGTATCGTTACCATATCGATCAGCTGAAATTAAGAGACGTATCATATCGTATTGTGGATACGGTGGATACGCATGGATACGGGAAAAATATGCATAGGAATGCTTAAAAAACATATAAAACATAAAAACACAATAATTAACCAATTTTATGGTGTAATTACAAGACATTAAGTGATTGGAGTTAATACATTACTTCCAATCATAGGTATGTATATAAATTATAAAAAATTTATTTACATTAATTACACTAATTTACCTCCAATTAACTTATTTTTATTATTTTTTCTTTATAAAACTAATACCATTTCTTAACTTTTAATGGTGTACAATGTATATTAATATAATAGAATGTGATACATGGGATCATGTCCCATGGATACATGGGATCATATCCCATGGACTATATATCTAAATAAAGCCAGGGTTTTTTTCCTCTGTTAGTTTGTTGGAGACGATCACAGGGGACGATGGAGCCGATTGCTGAGGACGAGCATCGCACAGGTTAGTATTTTTTTTTTCCTTCTTCTTCTTCCCCTCTTCTGGCGGCGGCGACAGTGGCCACTGCTGCTGTTTGCTTCTCCTCCTCTAGTGGCATGGCAATTGTTGCTGCTACTTTTCTTCTCCTCTTCTTGGGGCGGCTGCAGTAACTGCTGCTTTGCTGGCTGATTCTCTGGCGGCGAGTGGCTGTTACAGCTGCTGCTGGTGACGGCGGCAGCTCCTCCTCCTCTTTCTTCTTCTCCCTTTTCTTCTTCCTCTTCTTCTTCCTTCTTGGCCAACCCTGTTTCTACAAGTTTTTTTTTTTCCCCTAAAAAAAATATACGTATCAGACTGTATCGACGCGTATCGGACTGTATCAGGCCGATACTGGTCGATACTGACTATTACAATACGATACGTTTCTGTTTTTTTTCTCCCAATTTTTTAAATGAAAAAATGGAAATTTTTTACGTATCGGCCGTATTGGATCGGTTTGTACTGAGTGTATCGATATGTATCGACCCGTATCAGTTCGATATTATCAATACCCACAGATACACTTACTGTTTTAAAAAACTAGAGACGTTTCGTACTGTATTGTATCGACAACTGTCGATAACGATACGTATCGGCCGATACGCCCCGTATCGTGTCGATACTTGATTCCTTGGTGAAATCTGAGACTACTTGTAACAAGCATACTCATCATCAGTCATCTTGGTCATCTTTCCCTTAGATGGTGTAGGCAAAGTAGGAGACCCAGAACTGGTGGCAGAATTGGCAAAGTACTGCTGAGGTGGTTTGCCATGAAACTTCCAACAAAAACACTGGATATGACCAAGTTTTCTACAATGATGACATGTGCGAGCTATACCCAAATTGTCCAAAGCTGGTGCACTAGGAGATAGAAAGCATAATAGGGGTGTGACCTATTCTTTGTCGTCACCTCTAGACCTAATACTAATTTCTCAACTAGTCTTAGCTTGGAGAAGCTCTGTGCCTTACCTTTCATTCAAATTGGATGTGGTAAGAAACTACCGACTATGATTGTGCGGGCTATGCTGAATACACGAGTTAGTTAGATAGATGCGCTCCTACGCCGATGACAGTAACCAAGTTCAAGTTGAAATAGTTGGCCTGATGCCATGTAAGGTTACCCCTGCCCCCCGTGACTACTACTACTATCTCTAATGCTGCGACAGGAAGAGATGTTAGGCAAAAAATGGCAAGGATATCACGGGCACTGAAAACCCCTCAATTGTTGTGCTCACGTACCATCGGAATGCAAACTAAAACAATTCTGAAATTCACGTCTCTTGTCGGCCATTATTCGAGAAATTTGAAGAACAAGCAAATGAAGGAGGTGTGAACTGTTCAAAATCACTCACCACAACTCCTCTCCGTATCACCCAAAAATGAAGTAATTTTTCCAAAAGGGCTCCAGATTGCATTTAAAGAAGAAAAAACATAAGTTGAATGTGGTAAGGTTGAGAAATTTGTTTCCGAGAGGGAAACATGGTCAATGCAATTGAAAAGCAAAAGGAAGGCGAAAAGCTGTTGAATAGATTGCTGGAAAGGGGGCAGAATTTGTCCTTCATCAAAAAGGGTGGCAATTTTTATCCTGGTTTCGACCGGTGAAAGCGATTCGGCTTTCTGCTTCCCCCTACTTCAAGAAGCTCAAACCGATTTTGCTTCAGACAATGGTGATTGGAGCTAATTGGTTACTAAGTTCTTGATGAAGCGCCTGTAGAAAGTAGCTAGTCTATGGAGCATACGAATTTCTGTCACAAGGAAGCCAGTCTAGCTTACACGATGGTGGGCGTGGATGGAACGCTGACATGAATCTTCTTCGGCTGGGCATTCGGCCAAGCTTCTGCGAGACGCTCTGATGGCAAAGGGGAAATTCAGGAAAGACAAACACAATATCCCCCCTTGCAGCAGGATCTTTTCTCAAACTAACCCAAAAAACCAGAATAGAAACTTTTTAGAAAATTGCACTTACCTGAAAATCCGACCGTTGGTTGACCTTCAAACTTGGAGGAGTTGAACTTTAGGATGTACATGATATATACCCAAATTTGAAGATGACCCAGCCAGGGATGAAGAAACTATGAATGTTTGAAAAACTCCCATCATCTGGAAACGGGTTTGGTAGTTGTAACTCTGCTTGATCTAGTTTTAATTTCACACTCTCACAATATTTAAATGATCTAATAGTAATGCTAATGTTGCAATTACTTGAGAGAGATTTGAAAGATAAAAGAACAAAAAGATCAAGAAGTAAGCATGCGGTTGAGTCTCACAACCAAGGGAAACCCAATTAGAAATCGCAACAGATTTTCTGATTTATCAAAGTCTACTTTACTCTTTTACTTCATTCATATATAAAGACTAATGTTCAAAACATAAAAAAATTAGGAAACTTAGTCCTAAATAGGAAAGCATTAGGAAACTAAGTTCTAAACATAAAAGGATTAGAATCTTAGAAAGTCAGTTTCCAACATAAACTAAACTACTCTACTAATCCTTTTTCCTAGTTAGATGCCGTCATCTGATTAGGAAACAACTAAAATGAAGAAAACTAAAGGTCTAAAATCTGTTGCCACTATTCACGTGAACAGTACCACGTGAACATTGTTGGCTGGTGGTTTTGGCCTTTGGTCCCTATAACAAAATAGAAAAGAAAGAAAGAGAAGATGGAGAGAATGGAGAAAAGGGAGAGAGAATCAATGTATTCTCCTCCTCCTATGGTTCATTTTATTTATAATCAAAGTGGAGAAACAATAGTTTAGGAAATTTCCCTAATTACAATCATAAACTAATTAGAAAAGTTTATCTAGACAACTTAGGAAATAAACCCTAACCAATAAGAAAACAAATAAACAACTATGGTGGAAACAAATCTACTACTTACTACTAATAGAGAAGCCACATAAAAAAATTAATAAGACATATAGAAGGTAGGACCCACAGCCGTGTAGAGCTATATCGCTAACACCCCCCCTTCAAGTTGGAGCACGGGGTAATGTAAGAGCTTCAGTTTGAAACAACATATCAACAGAAATAGCAACAGCAGTAGTAATAGTAAAGCAACATATTATAGGTTACTGTGAACCAAGTAGAAGTAACATCAGCAATAGAGCAGACACCAAGCAACAGCAACAGCAACAGCATAGTGTAAGTCACTATGAACCAAGTAACAACATCAGCACAGTATATGTCACTGTGAACCAAGCAGCAACAGTAGCACAAGCTTCACCTTGAACAAACGTATTAATGGAAGCAGCAGCAGCAGTAGTTGTTGTAGTAAAGCAGCAATAGAAAAAAAAAATATCTTAATCTTGAGCAGCAATGTAGTAGCCATGACAAGTAAACAGTAGGTTGCATCACGTTCAATAGTAGACATCATATGGTAGTAGGCTCCAACACGAGCAAGGTGATAGTAGGCTCCAACATAAGCGAAGTAGTAGTAGGCTCCAACATGAGCAAGGTAGTAATAGACTCCAACATGAGCAAGATAGTAGTAGGCTTCAACATAGCAAAGTAGTAGTAGGCTCCAACATGAGCAAGGTAATAGTAGGCTCCAACATGAGCAAGATAGTAGTAGGCTCCAACATTAGCAAAATAGTAGTAGGCTCCAACATGAGCAAGGTAATAGTAGGCTCCAACATGAGCAAGGTAATAGTAGGCTCCAACATGAGCAAGGTAATAGTAGGCTCCAAAATGAGCAAGATAGTAGTAGACCCAACATTAGCCAGGTAGAGAAAAATGTCTCTTCCCTGAGTAGACACGAATCAACAAATAATAATAATCTTCAACTGATGACTTGAACAGATAAGTAATCTTCAATCTCCCCCTCACATGTGGAACATTCCACGTGGACAAATAACAAAGAAGAATACTCAACGAGAACAACCACAAATAAGAGCCCAATAATCTTCAAGCACCCAAAGCAATCCAGGTTGAGAAACCTTTAATTGGATCCTCTAATGGGACCAACCAATAAATATAAACTCAATAACAATGCTAGTGGCAGCTCTGGTAAATAATCAGAATTAAACAATAACCACTGATACACAACCAGACCCTTAGGACAGAATTGTAATTATTTCAAAAACTAAACCAGTGAGTGGCAATTCTGTAAATTCAAAAATCAGAAGCAATTCAAGACGTGGGATGAACCAGGGATTAGACTTAATGAATAGGGGTAGACTAGGAAAGGAAGTTATAAAATAGGACAAGAGAGGATTATACATAAAACCCAAGGGTATTTTAGGAAACCTACATAAAAATGTTTTCTTCAACCTTCATTTAAAGCCTATTCACGATCAAGAGAGGGAGGCAGAAAAACCAAATTCCTGTCGAATGAGATATCTCACTCGATTAAAGTTCTTTCAAGATGAGATTTGAGACGAAGGGTCGCAATTACCTAACCTATCGAATACAACCTACGGTTGTTGCAATCGACAACCAATTGAGAGGATTTAAAGGTTCTAAAGAAAGGTCTGGCGGTAAGGGAGAGAAAGTAAGTTGTAGGTTTTTGATTCTCAATATCGAAGGGATTTTGGGTTCTGGGTTCTGGGGGTTTAAGTCGCTAACAGTCCCCATTGGCATGGGCTATACAATACTGCATCACGCTCTCCCACAGTCTCGTCGGGATAGGCAACGGCTCCAACCGCGCCAGACTGTCATTATGTGCACCCTTTGTGCAGCATAAAATCAAAGCCTTACCTTGCAGAGAACCACCCATGCCACGACCAATACCACAACCAGTTCCACGACCAAAAGAATTGCCATGACCTGTACCACGACCAGACTAGCATAAAACAAGAGCCAAACTATCCACATGAGTGCTGTCACGGGTACTGTCACGAGAAATCCGTAACACACGAGAAACGGTATTTGCCAAAGAGTCCACGGTGGCACTTGCAAAAATTTGATAACAAATTACTTCATACTTGGTTCCAAGTCCTCCCAAAAAACCCATAATAGCCAACTGCTCTTGTTCATCATGCATCTTCCGCACATCAACATTGATGGGAAGTATAGAATTAAGTTCCTCATACATCCGTTTGGAATTAGTAAAATACTGTGTTAGAGACTGACCTATCCGATCCATCGATAAAATTCCTATGACAACTCATAAATGCGGAACAAATTATTGTGACCAGAATATAAGACATTCAAATAATCCCCCAACTCCTTCACTATATCAATATGGGATACAAGGCTCAGAATTGTCCATATAATTCAGTAGCTGGCCCAAAATCCAAGCATCAACATTCCACAGTGTCGCAAGCAGTGTCAGTACTAGACTTGGTCTGGGTTAAGTGACTATTGATCCCGTCTTGTTAAAACCAACTTAATAATTTTACACCATTGCTGTAAATTATTAAGTCCTTCCAATTTCTTCTCTGTAATCCGATGGGAGGAAGAAGACGCCACCTCAGTTACAGAAGTCTTAGATTTTGTAGAGTCAATGATCAATATCAAGGAAAGTAACCAAATAAAAGATTTCAACAATCGGTTCAGCCAACCGACAAGCAAACACTCCAAATAAGTTATCTCAACACTTGGTTCGGCCAATCAAGAGGCAAAAGCAACCAATAATAGTCAATCTCAATACTCGGTTTAGCCAACTGGTTGAACAAGATTTAATGAATGTAACAATACCTACAGACCTTGCTCTAATACCATGTAAAATAGAGAGAAAAGAAGACAATAGAGAAGAGGAAATGGAGAAGAGAAGAGACTGTTGTAATTTTTGGGAGTCTCAATGATAATAAGGGACTCACATTCCGTTGAATATATAGAAGACCATAACCCTAAAAGGGCAAAATAGTCAAACAAAAAAAAGGAAAGGGAGCGAGAAGTGCTATCGGGATTAGCACCTAGCGCTAATCCTGATACCCTTTTCCCCCTTGTGACATACATCGTAACAGTTTGGAAGCTTATTAACTTTTCAACCAGATCAACATTTTGTAAATCAGAGTCATTTTGGGAAACAGAAAATAAGAGGTAATATGATGTGAAGGGAATCCCCGTTTTTAGAAGTAAATCAACGGGAGGAATATGAAGTTCTACTTTAGTTTCTATTTTCTTTATTTGGGGAGCACTCTACAGAGTAGCCAACTATAATTGGAATCTAAATAGTAAGTTTATGTAGTCTTAAAGTGTGGTTTCGCAAGTTAATAGTCTCTCTAAAGCTTCTAATTCTGCTGATTCCTATTTTAAAAGCATTGTAGTGGTGTAAGTTGTAACCTATATAAATGCAAGGGTAGGGGGAAAGCTAAGTGGTTGTAGGGGGAAAGCTAAGTGGTTGAAGGGAATAAAGTTGCCTTTTTTTTTTTTCAGTCATGTTTGTTGCCCACATATTTCAGCAGTGTGGCTACTATTTGCTTCTTTTGCTAGCTGTCTACTGCTGCTCTCTCATACTTCTCTTTCCTTACATCTTCTTCAAAGTTACTGTTCACAGTAACAGTGTCCTATCTTGTCCATTCCCTATTCACTCCAACTCTATCCTTATTCGATCCCATTACAGCCACCTATTTGAAGTACTTGTTTACTGTCCTAATATCCAGCTTCATCCTAAGGCATCTATGGTGTGGCATTGAATCCCTTTGCTATTTGTTGGGTTTTGCGGAATTTGAAAAACAGAAGGGTTTTTTTTGTGGATAAAGAGTATTTCTTGCTTTGCAATTTGCTCTGATATTGGTCTTAAATGTCTAACTGGGTCTCTGCCTCCAAAGAATTCTCTGGTGTCCATGTGAGGAGCCTGGTGATTGTTTATCGTCTTTGCTGGAAAAGCATCCTGGCTCCATGCAGATACTATGTTCTGCACTTTCTGCGTAGTCCTGATTTTGTGGTTCACTAGTTTTTGTGCTTTCTGGGCATGACATTACTCTTATCAATAAAACATATTTTCTAGGTGTGGATAAAAAGAAATTACTTACAGAATCAAGAATAGAGATGTTGATGAAAAAGAAAAGACACTAGAAAAGAAAAGAAAAAGATGGAATAATTCAGAAAACAAATACTGAAAAGTACAGAGATATAATATTCAATGCGATAATCATCTTGCAGCCATTTCCTAAAATCTGTCACCAGAAATCAGAATAAAACAGAATATGGCATTAAACTAGATCATGCAAATTTTTGTGAATGATGAATTTAGCCAAGTTAGCTTATTTTTGAGCGTGTAAAAAATATTTAACAAGGAGACAGACTTACCTGGTCACAGCATACAAGTTTAGTGATCAAGGGATAGAACTCCCTCAGATGCTTCCTGAAAATCTGATGGTTCACAAGGCACATCCCTTTAAGAACCTGGAAGACAAATAGGCATAAAATCTCCTTAATCATTATAATACAATTTGGTACCTTTGGCAGTATATATAAACAACATGATTCGAAATTTCGATCGAAATGAACCGAAATTACAGAAAAAATTTTTGGTTTCGGAGGAAACCAAAATGAAAAAATATGAGACGTACAAAGCATACCAAATTTCGGCAAAACATTTTGTACAGAGAATATATATCCTTCATTTTGAAGGATTGCAACCCCATTTTGCTAATTTAACTCATTTTGCCCCATCCCGCTATGGAACACATTTCCCCCCTTGTAACCCAATTTTTGCCCAAAATATTACATTTGCCAGTGAATCCAGCCTTGATCTTCTAATTGGAGCATCCTCCTCAAAAATTTGGGTGGCTTTGAAGCCTCATTTGCCCAAATTTTGAATTTGAAGGTAAATCCCCAAAGTTCCCGATTTTCTGCAAATTTCACGTATTCGCTTACTTGAATAGGATGCTTACACTATTTAATCGGTATTAACATCTAATGTGCATGAATCAATTGTTTGACATGGATTTGATATGAAGTTGAAATTAGGGATTTTCACAAAGTTTTAGAGACATTAGGGTCAATATTTATTGGTCGGGGTTCAAATTTTTATATGCTAGACACCAAAACTTGATCCAAGTTCATAAAGTTGGTTTTAATTTTCTGCAAAAATATTCATTTTTCCAATTTTCTTGAAAATTTTTTAAAACATAAGGGTCAATTAATTGGTTGGGCCCAATTTATAAATGTAGGAGGCTACAGTTTTCTGCCTGAAAATTAAATTATTTTTATTTCCTGATTTCAAGAATAATTTAAATTTTCAAAAATTTATAGGAAAATAGGGAAAATATTTTGCTTTAGTTTGAAAAATCATGAAAACTTGTGAACTAAAGTGATTATTAATGTGTTGTCCCATTATTTCTCAAAAAAAAAAAAAAAAATATATATATATATATATATAACCTGGGAGGAATTAAGAAATGGTTTTCTTGTTGTTTTATATGAGTTAATTGATGCATGAAGTATATAAGATCTGGAAGGAAATTAAGAAATGGCTTTCTTGTTGTTTTATAATTGTAAATTGATGCATGCTTGGATGTTTGGGATAGAAAATTTTAGGCAGCTTCATTTTTTGAACTTTGTACGTTTATGTGATGATTGTGTATTTGTTTGGTACAGTGCAAGAAGTTTGCATCATGGCTCAGGATGAGGGGTATATAGCATGGAGGCATGGCATCATAGTTATCAAGGCGTCAAGGAGAACCAAGGCGTTGGAGGCTTGGCGGGGCGACTAGGTGACCAAGGTGCCCGTTTTTCCAAGGCATCACAAGGGCGCCTGGGCGACACCTTGACAACTATGCATGGCATACCCATTAGTTAAGATAAGCAGAAAACACAATGCAATTATTGTGGGAAGAATATATAGGGTGGTGGACAACAAGACTGAAGTAGTCTCTGGTAAGTGGGTACAAGGATGTGAAGAAATGCCCCAACATTCCTGGTGGGGTTCAGCAGTTCGTGGCTGTCCTCATGAAAGATAATATCCAGAGGGAGGCGGAAAAGAAGTTGTCACGAGACAAGTTTGATGAGGCAGTGCTGGAGAAACATCCTACACAGGAGAAATATGTGATGATGAAACAGCACAGCATGCCCAGGCAAAGAGCAGACGTACAGCATGCAAAAGAGGGTGGCTAGGGTTTGTTTTTGGCCCTTTGTTTTGCCTTCTTGGTTTTTCTGGGAATTCACCTTAACTGTGTAAGGAGCCTGGCTCTATCCTCTGGATACTCAAGTTTGTTTCCCCTTTTTCCGGGGTGTTGTTAATATAATTATTCATTCATCCAAAAAAAAAAAAAAAAGCCAGAGAGGCCAGGGGAAGGGCTGGTTCCTCTACACAAGAAGCTGGTGGTAGTGGTTCAACCTCTGTCTGCACAGGGCAAGACTTGTGGGGTGGGGTGGGGTGGAAGAATAAGAAGAAGCACTTGACATTTCCCTACCCAACGGACTAAGTGTCTGGAGATCCCAAGTAAACAAAGATGTCATTGACATCATTGCGGTGGATCCAATATACTGATTCACATATGTGTATTTATGCTTAAATAGACATTCCCTGATTTTCAAGCAAAAATTCCACCTTTTAGGACGGAAAAAAGTCATTCTTGTCAATTTTGGCAAAATAGTCCAGATTTTGCCCCCACTTCGCCAAAACATTTTGGTTTCAAAAAAGATGAAATGGGTACCATGCCAAAATTTATAACCTTGCAAAACAAGGCAACATGAGATACAGATAGAACTAATCTTCGCCTACATGATAAGGATGCACAAGACAAGACAGTTACACACATGTACATCCAGAATGGGGCTAGGTAGAAGTAGACCTATTTAGAGGAACTAAAGGAATGACATCATTTCATAAATAATTAATGTGGTACGAAGCAAAAACAAAAAATATACCATCAACAGTTGTGAAACTATTCTACATTCAGCAAAACAAAACAAACAAGTAAAACAAGATTTCAAGAAAATAAAAGTTCCATACCTTAACAATAATTGGAGAACGTAACTCCAGCACTCGATGAACATCCACATTAGCTTCCCCGGTGCCAGACTGGAGGTCAGATGCCTCCTTCAGAATCTGTCCACAAAAAGACACCAGTTTCTCTTCTGCTATACCTTGAACCCCCTCTTCTGCAATGGAATTTTTAATGTAGGTTGGATCATTGATTTCAGGCACATTGTTACCACCAGGGCCATTACTGTTCATAGGTTCCTCTCCATCAGTATTAGATCCTGAAGTAGTCTTCTGTAAGATATCCAAATAAATACAAGTTCCAGCCAATTCTTGGCGAAGAAGATTCAAAGGTGGCCTGTAAACATGAGTTAGTTTCTAAATTAGTCACATGCAATTAGAGGGTAAGGAAGAAAATAAATTCTACAGAACTAAAAAAGATAGGCCAGAGCAATGAACACCTTTCAGCAGGAATATGATGCATACGCAGTCTGAGGTTTGAATATGAATTATATGAAGCAGCAAACTCCAAAACAGACAACAAAATGTCCATCACTGTGATCTTCTGGGTAGCATTTAGCTTGCTCCAGTACTTCTTCTGCATTTATCAAAGAACTATGAGTGAGGGATCAATTATAGTCTAACTACATTTTACATGGATCTAGAAAATCCCATTTTCTCCAAGGTTTTCAGGCCAACGATACAACCCTATAACTGTATAAGTCAAATTTCATTTAAAAAAAAAATATTTAACCTTTGTATTTCAAGCCATCCATTTATTTTTGAACATTGCTCAAAACATCACTACTCAATAAAATTTAAAAGCTTTTTCTACCACGTGGAGAATGCTCTCTGCACTATAACTTGACATGGGCACTCTGAACCCTACTTGGCCACAAAACTTGGGTCCTCAAATCCAGCCACATGGCAGACATAAGAGCTGTACGTAAGGCTGTAAATGGATATCAGTAACCCTGTCAGCTCTCATTTGGAGGATAAGGAATAAAGATAAAAGGTTTTATTCCATTTAGGTCTTTAGGGTAAACGTGAAGTTTTATCCCATTTAGCTAAAAGTAGCGTATAGGTAAGGAGTTCTATCCAACCCAACTCATTTACGAGACTAAATAGGAATAAATGCATAATTGAATGAATATGGAATATACTACAAATATATGAAAATAATATGTATTCAGCCCAGCCTGCCCACTCCAAGCCCAATCTCTACCAAATATATACCAAATATTTGAGTTCTGTTTAGTTTACAAGTTTGTTAGGTTTTACGGGTGAATAATGTGGTATTTTCTAGATGGAACAAAGAAGTCTTTGGAAATATCTCTAATGCTACAGACTTCAGAGTGAAGAAGGGAATCAGAAGACATTCAAAGAATCCTTCAAGAGGACAAGGGTAATCCAGGCTTAGTGGAAAACAAGCCCGAATCAAATGGATTAATTTGGGTGACAGAAACACAACTTATTTCCACAGGACCATGAAAGCAAATCAAAACATGAAGCAAGTTTATGTTGGAGACAATTAAGAAGGGAAGTGGAGGACCAGTTCAGAAGCATTTACAGCCTTGAAATTCTTGTAGGTGTTCTTAATAAGTTTATGTTGGTTTTACCAAGTCCCACAAGGCCTCGGGGCTAGATGGTTTTAGCATGGGATTCTTCATCACCACATGTGAGTGATGCAAGAGCAAACCAGTTCGATCAAGCCAGGACCAGGACCAGGACCAAACCGACTGGGATAAGTAGGATTTATTTCATTAGTGGGTTCATTTATGTAATTTGGGTTTTATTTATTTAATTTATTATGTTGCATTAGTTACTAGGGGTTAGATACGTAAGATAGAGTTAGAGCTTATCTATACTTCCAGTTTCCAGTTTAGTATAAGTTCAGAAGTTTTTCAGTTTAGGACGTCTTTGATTTTATTTAAATACTTGTTACCTGTCAATTGAAGATTAGATTTGAAGTGTAATGAAAAGAAGAGTTGGGTCGTATGCTGTTGAGAGAAAAGATTTCTCTCCCTCCCCTGTCGGTTAGCCTGATTTCCATCACAGGTATCTCTTCCTTCTTCCTTCGCTTTTATTCTGCTGTTAGTCTCTCTCTTATTCTGGCAGTAACATCAGACACTAAAGCAATATCGATCTCTCTCTTCCCCTTGCCTATCATCCCAAGTTTCTGGCCTTAGGTACTCCTCTCATAGGTGATTTAAATCCCTGAAACCCATTCCACATTGAGAACTGAAACATGCAACTTATCTCTTTTCTCTCCTACCACCAGATTCAAGTTCAAAAGTTTGTTATTTGTTTCCTGTTAGCTTAATAAAATTGTAACGTACACTGCTTTGACTTAGTCAAAGTAGTTAGTGCTAGTTTATAGGACTCGGACTCCTATTAGTATATGAACCCCTAATTAGTTTATTAGTTTAATTTATTACTTGCCTTTACCAATTAGGCTTGTTAGTTACCTTTTCCTATTTTGAGTTCACTTTGTCTTTAATTTATGGCTAAGACTCTAACTTGTAGAGTCCTAGATCCTATCTAATAGTTGTTTTCTATTTTCTATAAATACAAGCTACAAGGAGAAGAGCAAGACACATCGATTCTCACCATTTTCTCTTATTTTTCTATTTTGTTACATGATATCAAAGCAATCTCCTGGGTTGCCGTTTTGAGAGTCATTTAAGGTTCTGTTCGGTGTGCAGCCACCACTATTGTTGTTTCTATTACTACTGCTGCTACTTTTACTTGGTTCTTAGTAACCTATATTGTATTGCTACTACTAATTGGTTCATAGATACTATGTTGCTACTACTATTTGGTTCACAGTGACCTATACTATGTTGCTACTACTACTTGGTTCACAACAAAGATTAAAGTATCGCGTATCGGTAGTGTATCAGTCGGCGATTTTAAGAGACGTATCGTATTGTATCGTAGATACGCTAGGATACGGGGCAAGATACACACGGGAATGATTATGGAACATTCAAAACACAATTTTTAAGCAAAAAAGCACTATAATAAGCAATATTGAAATGTTTCCAAGGATGACATTCAATGAGCTACAACCTTCGACTCACATGAACTGTAGGTTTCATCAAGGAAGAAGACCAGAAAAGTGGAAAAAAAAAAATCAATTGTATCAAGCTTTATATGTGTGTATCAATCGTATTGGTTTGTATCGAGATGTATCGATCCATATCGGTAAGTGTATCTTATTTTTTGCAAGAATGGAAACTTAAGTGTATTGATACGTATTGAGTGTATCGACCGTAGCGAAGTGTATTGTGTCGTATCGGTTCGATACGGTCGATACATGTGGATACACTTTTTGCTTAAATAAAAGAGAAATGTATTGAAGAGTATCGTATCAACCACTACCGATACGAATACGTTTCGATGGGTACGGGGCGTATCGTATCGATACTTAAAACCATGGTTCACAATGACCTATAATGTGCTACTACTACTGCTGCCTACAACTACCACTATTGTTGCCATTACTATTACAATTGCTGCTTACAGTGCTATATTGTTTCAAGTTGATGCTCTCACATTCCTCCATGCTCTAGCTTGAGGGGGGTGTTAACGTAATAAAATTGTAATCGTACACTGCTTTGACTTAGTCAAAGTAGTTAGTACTAATTTCTAGGACTTTGACTCCTAATTAGTATATTAGTTTGCTTTATTAGCTTCCTTTACCAATTAGGCTTGTTATTTCCTTTTCCTATTTTGAGTTTACTTTGTCTTTAGTTTTTTATAGGGACTCTGATTTATAGAGTCCTAGATCCTATCTAATAGTTGTTTTCTATTTTCTATAAATACAAGCTACAAGAAGAGGAGCAGGACAATAGATTCTCTCCATCTTCTCTTGTTTTTCTATTTTGCTACATTTCCCATTTTATTTCTTACCTGGCTACTACTTGGAATCAAGAAGGATATCAATTGCAAACAATCTCTTGGGATTTCAGCCTGTTTGAATCAGTTTTGGAGACGATTCTCATCTTGTAGTAGACTAGTTATCGTTGGGTTTCCCTCTCTTCTATTGTGAGTTGGAGAAGAAAGCACTGTAGCTATTTACATATCAATCCCTGGTTCCAGAAATTATGTAAAAGACCCCCTCTTTCTGTTTACTCCTATTCCCATTGTATTTTTCCAGAATCACCCTTCTCTTAAAGTTTCACGCCTAGCTTAGTCCGAAGCTTTTGTTTGCCTGACTCAAATAGAAGTTAAAAAGTTATGATTATTTACAGAATTACCTTTCACTTGAGATATTTACAATTTTTCCACTCAGCTTTAAATCGAGTTCTTTGTTGATTCTGTGGGCCCATAGCAGATCCCACAGGGGTATCCCAACCCGGGTCTTGCATCAATTGGTATCAGAGCCAAAATTCCTTTTTGTATTCCGTATTCTAACAACGGCAGGACAAACCCACTTCAACAATGCCTAGCTTTACAAGCAGTACAAGGAATCATAGGAGAGTCAACCAAAGACTAATGCCAAGCTTGACCAGTACATGGCACAAACTAAGCCCAGATTTCAAGAGCATTCAACCGCCATGACAGCTCTCACCTCCAAGGTATATTTGATCCTGGAGAGCTTGATCATCCACAGAAGAGACCAAGTAATACCGTCTACACTGGCTCCCCAGTTTGGTACCCTACAGTTTCCAAGTAGATCGTTGAGACTGTTAACAGAACCAGTTATTCCCCAAGATGTCACGCAAAAATTTTCTGACAGATTACGGAGTCAAGGTTGAGGTCCCTTAGTTTGATGGCGAGAAAAGGACCCGACGTTTTTCTTGATTGGTTTACCAAAGTTGAGTCTTTGCTTACAAGGCCTTTCCAGACGATAAGAAGTGCGGGCTCATCCTCACAAAGTTCACAAGCTATGCATGTTCATGGTGGGATGATGTGGTACAGTCAAGGCTCATCAGGTGACTTGGACCCGTCATCAATTGGGAGGCTATGAAGCAGATACTGAAAAAAACGTTTGTTCCTCTTAATTTTGAACAGGTGCTTTCCCACAAAATGATTGACTTCCATCAAGGTAGCAATGATGTTGACGCCTACACCATGGAGTTCCACAAACTGTCTTCGAGATGCATACTCCAGGAAACAGATTGGCAGCAAGTACTCAGGTACATCAGTGGGCTGAACACCGAGATTTGGCTGGAATTAACTGATGGTGATTTCCGATCAGTTGATGTGGCAGTCCCCTATGCCAAGACAACTGAGGAACCAATACCTAAAGGCACTATTCAAGCCCCCTTCAGCCTACAAGCCTCTACCCTGAACTGAAGAAAGAAAAGTTAAGCATCGTAAGGTTGAAGAGAAGAAGCCAAAGGTCCCCCCAAGGAATGGGTGGATGAGAGATATTGTGTTGCACTTGTGGTGAGAAAGGTCACTTCAGCAACAAGTGTCCTAAGAAGACCCACGTTATGTGTATGAGTGACCGGTTGTTAACAGCTCTGGGCCACAACAATGCGAAAATGTGTGAGCCAAGCCGTCTAACCACTTATGATGCTGTTTTGAGGCAAACATGCCAATGACAGGCTAGCATCTTCCTCTACGATGGTGTCCAGAACACCAACAAGGCGAAGCAAGGAGAGTGAACGTTCTTGATGTTGTTACACGCTTTACTAGATATGCCTTAACGACGATAGTTCTCTCCTACAGTTATGAGTCATTCTATTGTTCCCAATCATGAAGTTGTAGAGCGACTGACTTCCCCGAGATACATGCCACCTCATTGACGACATACTTACAAGGGTGTGTTAGGTTCATGACCTTATTCGCCGGAGTCGAGTTCGTTTAAGAGTAGGAGAGCTAATGCAAGAGCAATCGGTTCAATCTCGGAGAAGTCGATCGTTCCACAACTCCATTGGTGGGGAGCATAGTTCAAAATTTCGGAATTTCTCGAAGATCTCGAGGGTCTCGAGACGAGATCTCACCTCGATACGGTGTCTCGACCATCTCAACCTGATCTCGACTGGTTTCAACCAGGTTCCACTGGTTTTTTATATAAAAGCCCAGTCTTGGTTGAAATTTCGACCGAGACTCATTTATCCTCTTCAAAACCTGCTGTTTTCATCTTCTTTACTCTACTCTTCTTCTCCAACTTGCATCTAAGCTAGGATTCCACCTGTTCTTGCCACAATGTGATTAGTTTTTATGCTTCAAATGTGTTTATATATGTTAAATTAGTATTTTCCTGCAGTATATAGCCTTAAAATGGCCTGAAAACATCAAAAAAACAAGAATAAAAACATTAAAAACATGCCGAAATTCCCATTTTTACCCTTTGGGAGTTACGGCAAGATCTCGCCGAGATCTCGACCGTTTCTCAAGGGTCGAGGACACCCTCGAGAACCAAGATTTTGAACTGGGTGGGGAGAGTATACTGGCTCACAGCTGAATGGAGAGAGAACTGTTGCCTCCTTGGAATATCCCGTAAAGCGTGTGGCAACTCCATCTTTTCGAAAAGGTTGACGATGCTACCAAGGAGAGTTTGAGCGGAATTTGGATTTCATTTTGAGATCCATTCTAGTTAAATACCTTAGCCACCCTCTGATATATCTAGATTGCCAACACATCACTAATCCTCAATCTTGGACTGCATCTAGAAGATTCAATTATGGAAAGAAAGATTCTTATCTGTTACAGGTTGTTTGGAATTGATAAGTGTGGTTATGGAAAGTTTTACATTTACTGGACAGGGTTTTTGAGCTGCCTCAATCTATCGCTCAGAAGATTAAATATATGATGAGTGCAATCTTAAAGAAGGGATCTGATAATAATAAATTTCTGCACACGGTAAGCTGGGCCACCACTTGCCTACCCAGGAAAGGAACCTCGGTATTCGAATCAAAGGGTGAAAGAGATCAATACAGCCTGCAAGTTCAAACTGATTTGGAAAGTAACAGCAATGAAATTGGGTGACTCGGATTTATGCTAGATATCTGAAAACAGACTCGATCTGGATTGTTCCGTATAGAAGAGATATTTTGTGGGCTTGGAGGAAGATGCTGAAATATGACACATCGTCGGTCACTTTTTTTTTTCGGTGAATAAAATATAATATATTGAAGAGAAAATAATCACAACGGGGATCCCCCCAAGAGGGGGCCCCAAGCAAGGAGAGGACAACAATCAGGAGTTTCGGGAACTCCTATCCACACTAAGTTGGATATGTAGATCCCAAGCATTAACAATATGTCTGTTTCTAGGAGAGTCCGACCATGATATCTCAAAAAAGGAAATGTTGCTTCGGACTTCAAAAAAGATGGAGTTCCATAATTGGTCGAATCTCCAGGATGTGAAAGTTCAAGTTGCGCTCCATTCATATGTGATAGATGGTAGCACAGAAGGCTAGCCTGCCAATTAGGTCAAGAAGATTTCCCTTTGAAGGCTGATTTGATCCACCTCCATTCCTCGTCAGGATACGAATTCTTCTGCGTGGCCGACACCCAAGGATTAAAGTATCACATATTTGTCTGGCAGTTTTAAGAGACGTATCGTATCTGGATATACTGGATACGCTAGGATACAGGTATGATATGCACAAGAATACTTAGAAAACATGCAAAACACAATTTTAAAACACAAAAACACTTTAAATAAGCAACATAAAAAGGATGAGTTGCATGCTGATTCAAACTCAGAGTTACAAGAAGTCTCAAGAAGGGGTGAAACCAATATGATGTTGTATACATTTTTATCATACGTGCAAGACTGACCCTAGTCCATATACTAATGGTCGTGTCCATCCCACACATTGTAGGGACTGTTAATCTTAATCAAGGTTTGTTCATTGATTCTAGGTTGTTTTCCGAAGACAAAGCAAACCCCCAAGTTGGAGAAACTCAATAGCTGAAGATTTGGGTTTGATTTGAACACCCACATAGTAGCTCTTCCGCTCAATAAAAGAGAATGAAGGAAATAAGCAAGGGTATTGAGGCTTAAAGAGGGGTATTAACATGTATGTATCGTCTCACGAAATTTCAAACCCATGCCGAATTTTTCAACCGGATAATATGTATCAACCTGTATCAACTATCAAGCTGTATTGCTCGTGTCGATGTATATCAGTGTATCGGTCCGATATGGTATGATACATGAATTTTTCAAAACTTGAGAGACATATTAGGGATTTATTGAATTGACCAGGGTCAATACCGATACATATCGACCAAGCTTGTTAAGGCGTCGGCGACGCCTAGGCGTCCAGGCGCTTTTTCAAGCCCTGGGCGCTGGGGCGCCTTACTGGGTTGAGAAAGGCGGTCGCCCAACTCCTCTGGGCGACGCCTAGCCTAGGGCGCCTTGGACGCCCAGCCTAGGGCGCCTTGGACGCCCAGGGTCTCTGGGCGACCGCCTAATTTCCTTTGTTTTTTTTTTTTTTTTCCTTTTTTAAATTGTTTGTTTTCTTTTTTAAATTGTTTTGGTAAAGCCTAAATGTTTATGTTTATGTCTTTATGATGATAAATTTTAAAACATTAATAAAATGGTTATGAGGATAAGGCTGTCCCCTTAATAGTTTCGTTTATTTGCAATTAAATTTCAAGTTTTTAACCATCCACTTTTATCGCCCAGAGGCCCACACCATATTAAGTTCGCTAATAAAATATATTTCGTTACATAATTTGCATCGCATGCGATTCAAGCTTGTTGGGTTGGCATAACTTTAAATAATTGTACTACTCATATATATAAGTATATAATATATATATCTAGTGCGTTGGGAGGCTGGGAACCGGAGCACTATCATAAATAATAATAATCCAACGAGGCAATGACATGATCTAGGTTTACCTTAATCAAATTCACATTCAATTTTTTTTTTTAATTCCAAGTTCCAATACATATGGCGATAATTGATCTAATCCAGCAACAATAAAAATGATAGATACAAAGGGAAATACATCTATAACCATGGAGGCCTTTATTCGCAATACTATTTTTCGTTACTTAATTTGCATCGCGTAAGATTCAAGCACGTGGGATTGGCATGACCTTAAGGCTTAAATATATGTACTCATATAATGTCTAATACTCTAATGGCATAACCATGCCTTAAATAAATATACTCACTACTCACATTAAATTATTAATTCATTAGTAATAGGCTAATAGCATAGACAATTAGACAACATATACTCTCTTTTTTTGAAAAAACATAGATGAATATATTATTAATTTATTATTATTAAACTCATGTAACAATAATTATATAATAATCAAAAAATATATCTAAATTACTTATTTTTATAACTATACTTATATAACAATACTTATATAATAATAAAAAATTAATTCTAATTTATTTATTTTTATAACTATAATTATGTAATAATACTTATATAATAATCAAAAGTTATATAAGAGTGACCTTGTTTACTTATTTATTTTTATCATATTAGCATAATGGGCTCTTATTAGTTCACTATTTGTCCTAAATCAGTTTAAAAAAAAAACTTGACTTAATGGGTTTTTATCGATTCATTATTGGGTTGGTTTTAATTTTGTAGGTTTATTTTGTTTGGATTTATCAATCAGTTTAATTTTAGTTTTACACTAGTCTCAAAAAACACAACCTAATTAATTATGCCATGATAAAAATTTGGTCAGGGCGAATCAAGGCGGTTCGATTTCGATTTGAACTCGATTTTGGTTCCCCTATATAACTATTTTTTTTTCATTAAGGATAAAATCTGTCATTTTACCTAGGGGATTTTGAAAACGTGCTAAACAAGGTACTTCAAATTATCTCAAAAACTCTTTTTTACCCAATTATATAACTTTGAATTGATTATATATATATATATATATATATATATATATAATAAAACCAAACCAACTTCACATTTGATTTTAAAGAGTAAAAAAAAAAAAAAGGGTGACATTGGAAATAAGCACAAAAAAAAAAAAAACAAATAAAATCAAACCAACCGTCACATTTGGTTTTAAAGAGTAAAAAAAAAAAAAAAAAAAAAAAGGCGTGACAGATGGATTAAGCACCCAAAAAAAAAAAAAACCAAAAAAGAAAAAGAAAAAGGGGAATATAGGGCAGTATTCTCAGATTGAGAATACTGCTTCTGAGAATACTGCCCTGTTCAAAGACCGCTAGGGCAAAATCTGAGTTCTTCCGATTCTCCAGCGAGTAGCGACGGTCTTCTTCTCCAACTCATCCTCTTCTGATTCTCCGCGAGTCGACATCTTGCTCCTTTCCGATTCTCCGGCGGTAATATTCCTATTCCGGCGGTCGTATTTGAGGTAAGAGATGTTATTTAAGCTTTTTCTTTTATCGATTCTCAAACTTGAATACTTGAATGTCTGTTTTTTTTTCTTCTTCTTTCTCCTTCTTTCTCCTTCTTCTCCTTCTCCTTCTTCTTCTTCTCTTCTGTCGAGAGTCGAGGGTCGAGACTGCTGATCGACTCAGAACTCGACTCTCGACTCAGAAAAAAGAATGTCGTTTTTTTTTTTTTGAATGTCAGAGTGTCTTCTCCTTCTCCTTCTTCTCTTCTGTCGAGAGTCGAGACTGCTGATCGACTCAGAACTCGACTCTCGACTCAGAAAAAAGAATGTCATTTTTTTTTTGAATGTCAGTGTCAAGAGTCTCAAGACGGAGTCTTTATGAGACTCCCTTCTTCTTCTTCTTCCTCTTCTTCTTCTCTGTCAAAGAATTGCAGAGAAAATTTTGTTCGCACTTCGCAGCCGAATGTCTGAAATTTTTTTTTTTTTGAATCCTTCTGCTTCTTCTTCTTCTTCTTCCTTTCTTCCGCAACCTATTTATTTTTAGAATGTCGAATTTTTTCCCCACCCCGTATTGTCGACCGTGGAGTTTTCGAATGTGAAATGTCTGAATTTTTTTTTAATCCTTCATTCTTATTCTTCCTCTTCTTCTTCTCTGCTTCTGTAACATTTTTTTGTTTGAATGTCTTTTTTTTTTTTTCCGAAGATCGACTGTGTAGAGTTTCGAATGTCGACTGTAGAGTTCGAAACTGTCTGAAATTTTTTTTTCCCTTCAAATCCTCCTCCTTCTTCTTCTTCTTCTCTGCTCACAGCCTCACCTTCGTTTCTTCTGCAACCTATTTTTGTTTGAATGTTTTTTTTTTCCCGAAGGTCAACTGTAGAGTTTCGATTGTCTGAAATTTTTTTTTTTTTTTTTGGAATCCTTCTTCTTCTCTGCTCACCTTGGTTTCTTTTGCAACTTTTTTTTTTTTGTTTGAATGTCGACTTTTTTTTTTCTTTTTCCCCGAATGTCGACTCTCTAGTGTGAGTGTCTTAGTCGCATGCTCAGTAGACAGACTCTGTTTCAGACTTTCAGTTGGATAATGATGTTTTGTTAATGCTATTAAATTTTATTAAATTTCGATTCCTGTTGTTGACATGTTGTCTCTTCAATGTCTATGTTGTATATTTCTTTTTGTGCGTTGTACAGCATTAGTGTGAATATGGATCCTCCCACTGGTAGTAATTCTACACCAAGTGTTGCAAATGATCCTAGTAAAGATCCAGCCAGGAAGGCTAAATCAAAAGATCCTGGTTGGAAGTATGGATATTGGCCAGATTTGGCAAATAAAAATATTGTTCGATGTACTCTATGTGGTAGAGACTTGAACCAGGGGATCAAAAGATTAAAGCAACACTTGGCAGGTGGTTTTGGTGATGCAGCCAAGTGTAGTAAGGTATCTGTTGAGATATCAAGAGAGATGCAACAATACATAGCAAAGAATCAGAAGAGGAGGATAGAGGATTTAGATGATCCTGTTTATAATGATGATTTGGACGTTGAAGGCCTTGAGGCTACAGAAGGGAATTTGCCTCCCCCCCCCTCTCAAGAATCTAGAACTATCACAATTCCAAGCTCTGGAACAGCTTCTAAAAGAAAGCAAGTTTTTTTACAACAATCAAGAAGTCCAATGGATACTTATGTGAGGAAAGCTCCTGAAGAAGTTGTTAGTGAGAGACATAAAAAAATAAAGCTGCTTGGATGTATGAGTGTGGAATTCCTTTCAATGTTGTTAAGTCTAGGAGCTTTGAGATAATGGTTGAATCCATTGCTCAGGCTGGGTCAGGGTACAGGCTTCCAAGTTATCATGAGGTGAGAGTACCTTTATTGATGTCTGAAAAAGAAAAAATTACAAAAATAAAAAAACAGCATGAAGTGTACTGGAAACAATATGGTTGCACCCTGATATCTGATGGATGGACAGATAAAAGAGGAAGACATTTGATTAAATTTTCAGTTAACTGTCCAGAAGGGACATTCTTTCTTGGATCTGTTGATGCATCTCAGCATATTCAGGATGCTGACATGTTATTCAAATTGTTAGATGATAAAATTCAAGAGATTGGAGAAGAAAATGTAATCCAAGTGATTACAGACAATGCATCAAATTATAAATCAGCCGGTAAAAAACTCATGGAGAAGAGGACTACCCTATATTGGACACCTTGTGCGGCACACTGCCTTGACCTTATGTTGGAAGAAGTGGGAAATATGAATGAATTTAAGAGTTCAATAAGCAAGGGTAGAAAAGTGACAACTTTTATTTATAGACACACCCGTTTTCTTGAAGCTATGAGGGCTAAAACTAGTGGTCAAGATCTTATTAGAGCTGGAGTAACCAGATTTGCAACAGCATTTCTGACACTTCAGAGTTTATTGAAACATAGTGATGCTTTGAAGCAATTATTTGTTTCAGATGATTGGACAAGAAGCAATTTAGCAAAGACAGAGGCAGGAAAACAAGTGGCTGATACATTGCTTTCTATCCAGTTTTGGAATCGTATGCAAGATTGCTTGAAAGCATCGAAGCCTATTGTGGTTGTATTGAGGATTGTAGACGGGGATGAGCAGCCTACTATGCCAGAAATATACTTGGCAATAGAAGAGGCCAAAAAAAAAATAAAAGAACATTTTGGCGGTCAGGGAAGATTATGGAAGAAAGTGGTCGACATCATTAATAGCCATTGGGAATGTCAAATGGGGCAGCCTCTATATCTTGTGGCATTATTTCTTAATCCTGGGAAATTCTATAAGCATATTAATGATGAACTTGATGCGATAAAGAAAAGGGAAATCCTGAGAAAATTTCAGCATGCATTCAATGAAGTAGTTGAAAGAATGGTGTCTGATGTAAATGTGCAAGACAAAATTATGGATCAGGCAACTTCTTATTCACTTGTTCGAGGCATATTTGCAAGTGCACCCGCAATTAGACAACGGACTATCTTTAGTCCTTGTAAGTAATTTTTTTTTAATTTAAACAATTCAGTTCAGTGATTATTGTTGAAGTTTTAGCTTTATAATTTATTGTATGTTATACTTTGTATATGTAGTGAAATGGTGGACTAATCATGGATGTGACACCCCTGAACTTACGAATATTGCATGCCGCATTCTAGGCTTGTGTTGCTCTTCTTCTGGTTGTGAACGTAACTGGAGTACATTTGAGTTTGTAAGTACTAACTAACAACAATTTGTATTTTGTAAATATTATATTTTTTTGTTATGTACTAATTTTATTCTTTTAGAGAAGAATGAGTGAATGACATAATCTATCTTGTTTATAAATTCAGATACACACCAAGAAGAGGAACAGGCTAGAGCATCAACGCCTCAATGATCTAGTATACATCCAATATAATAGACGCCTTCAAGCAAGATTTAATGAAAGGCGTGAACAAAATCGGAATTATGATCCTCTCCTGTTAGATGAATTGGATTGGAGTTGTGAGTGGATGATCGGCCAAGAAGAGGAGGATATCGTCCATGATGATCTCACATGGGCTGATGTAGATAGAGCAGTTGGGGCGTCAGCATCTATTGAGGGACGCAATAGAGTCACAAGAGCCCAAGCTTCTGGAAGCAATATCCACTACACACGCCGTGTGAGGAGGGGTTCAGTTGAACATGAGTCAGACAATGAAGATCAAGAAGTGGAAGATGTTACTGTTAATGATGATGAGGATGTTGAGGATGATTTTGGACAGAGACATGATGATCATAGTGGAGGGGAGGAGCAAAAACGTGCAATAGACAGTAGTTTATTTGATGATTGATTTAACTTATAGAATTTTATGAATTTGGATGTGAATTTTTATTAAGTTATTATTTCTTATTGCATTGTCTAGTGCCTAGGATAATTTTAGATATATGAGAATTTCTTTCTTGCAATCTTCTTGTATATATTTTTATTGCAGGATTTATTACTTTTAGAGGAATAGAAGCAGAAACATTTATTTTGGCATCATAAAGGTAAGTAACATTATAGTCTTCCTCTTTACAGTCTTGCTTCTTACTTATATGCTAATTGCTACGATGTTTTAAGTTCTAAGTGCTTACTTTATTGATTTGTGATTTTTTGTTTATTATAAATATGTTTCTTTATGTCCTGTACTTTATTCTTTATTTGTTGCCTTATTGGTTTTCTTATACTTTATTCTTTATTTGTTGTCTTGTTGGTTTTCTCATATTAATGAAGTTATGTTTTAAATGTTGATTATTTATGTACAAATCGTAGATTCGTAGAATACTGCATATATATAAACATTAATATAGCATTAATATTTTAGAAATAAAAAAAATACACTGGGAACGCCTTGGTCGCCTAGGCGACGCCTAGGTGCCTAGGCGCCCAGGATGGCCTCGATCGCCTTGGATCGCCTTGTCGCCTTGACAACCTTGATATCGACTGATACGCCCAAAATGATACTTTAAACATGTCAGCACCGGGCGAAGACTCCTTCCCACAACTGAGAAGGGACATGACAGTTGAAGAACAAATGGTTGATAGTCTTCAATTGCTGACCAACAAAGGCTGCAACTCCGAGAAAGTCAGAAGATCTAGAGGGAGTGGAGATCTTGTGACGGAGATGGTGTCTTTGATGGGCTTATTCTGTTCCTCATCGGCTTGGGTTTTGGTTAGAGCATGGGCAGCAAAGGGTCTTTGGTTTGAAGTCATATGGTTCCAGGGATTCCTCACCCGCCACAGTTTTATTTGCTAGAGACCCGATGCTTACCATTCTTCAGCACAAATTAAGATTTTTGCAACCTAACTGCTCCTTACATTGGGTGGCAAATGAAGACGTTCAACACCTGTTCTTCAAGTGCCCTCTCTCCTCCCAGATATAGAAAGGAATCCTCAACCATTGTGACCATCTTGTAGATGGATTCGAGCCCTAGACAAGGAATGGATGTGGATTAGTAAAGCGGTCAAAGGGAAAATACTTATCATCTCGTTGGCAAACCTACTTTTTGTGCAATAATATACCACATTTGGATGGGAGCAAAATCTCAGGACTTGAGCTACCAAATCTAGAAGAATCAGCCAGAATTGGGACTCTCTCTTCAATGACTGCGGTACTCTCAAGCCTAGCGAGACTGCGAGAGACCTTGCCTAGATTTGCCTAGAAACAAATTCATTGTTAATGCTCGGGACCTACTTATCCAATTTCATGTAAATATGACCTACTGTGAGAACTGAGAATTCTCTCTCCTTTGGATCCCCACATAGAAGAGTTCCTGATGTAGTTTTGTTCTTCTCTAGTTTATAATATATACTTTTATTCACCCAAAAATATGTGGCATTTTGTACATACTGGTAAATACTTTATACTTTCTGCTAGAAAATAGGTGGAGAATTCATAAAACATAGGCTTACCAGTCTGAACTAGATTACTCACCAGTCACCACATCATAGCGTTCTTTACCCATACTTTTCAGCATAAGGATAAGGTTATATTTACCAGGCCCTAAAGTATAAGGGTCACCATCGGTGAGTTGCAGCTCTGTACCTTTTCAGGTTCCGCAATTGTAAACTCATGAGAACCTCCCTCCCAAGAGGGAGAAGAGCCAACATCATTACGAACCTTCCCAAAAATTGGACCCCCCCTTTCTTCCCCCCAGCCTGACAATCTTGGGTAGAGCAATCAATTGGTTCATCTGCCTTCTGTCAAATTGGGTAAACAACTTAAATGTGTAACGTTGCCATCCCAAGAACTATATTCACAAATTCCTGACAAACGGTATAAGCAAGCTTAACCTCCCCGCCCCCACCCTCCTTTTGCAGGTTGGGGGTGTTTGCTGATTAGCAGGCTTCTAGGGATATCAATCAGTATACAGGTTCCTTGACGACCCATCCCAACTGCACGTGACCACTATGAAGAACGGCTCATCCATCGACTCAACAATATCACCTTCAAAAAGTGATCACAGTGCTCTACATTGAAATCAAGACCTTCTAACAGACAACAGAACCAGAGGGAGATTTGGGAGACGACAGAGAAACCTTACCTTCAAATCTCAATAAAATTTGGTTAAATGGCATTTTCAGCCGAGACAAGAAAATTTAGCTGTGGTTTAAACATAACAAAATGAAGTGAAATCAAAGCATGTTATTAGGACTTCCTTGATTGAAGGAAGGTGGTGTCAAGGTTAATAATTCTTATCCAGTGATTAAAAGAGCAATAATGGCTTAAACCAGCATTTAAACCAATCACAATATACAATATCAAAAAGGTTTTAAACAACAAACAATCAGATAATACCTGAATACTGTCGATAGCACCTAACAATAGTAGTTGAGTGATGCATTTGCTCCTAACTGTTTCCAATAGTGGATTTTCCTCCTCATCTTTAGAATCAAGCTCAAAAGAATCATCTTCCTGCAGATAATAAACCAGAAGGTAAAGAGGATGACTCACTGACAAATGAGACATATCCATTGAAGCGGAAGACTAGATGTTTTAAAACAAGAATGAAGACCTGCTGAACTAAAAGGGTAATAACTACCAAACCCTCCTAGAAACTGCAACAATGATGACACATTGATTTTTTTTTTAAAGCTGTTGCAATAAATGTAATCAACAATCTGAAAATTGATCTGAATATTGAAAACATAACATAACTAGAATAGCAGGTTAAATCAAATCAAATTATGTATTTTATTGGAGAAGATAAAATTCATTTTTTTTCCTTTTAAAGAAGAGATAAAAATGTATTAATTAAAATTTTTGAAATGCAACATGTACAATCAGATATAGATTCCATGTTTTTTTTACACATATCCATCAATAAGCTTTCAGGATCCATGTTCAAAAAAGTTACCATAAAGGTTAGATGACAAAGAAAATGGGAAATATAGAAACAATGTGAAAGAAACCGCAGTTGGTATTCTTCTGGTTCCAATCAAACAGCGAAGAGAATCTCTTCATTATGGTCGTAAAATCTCAAAATAGTAATCTGTGCTCAAGGAATTTACGGTTTGTTTTTAACACCACTAGCAGTTATACTGGACCCATTACAGCCTAGGACTAGGGCTTATTAGCTTGTTCCCACATCCCATCCCCACCAGGAAGAAGCATTTCACTCAGCAAGCATTTTACAATTCTATGGTGATTTTGAATGTTGAAGAACAACAGATTTACAGATCAAAATTTCCCTTCCTGAGTGCAACATCAGAGCCCAGTTGTCGAGGCGTAGCCTAGGCGTCCAGGCAGTTTTTCAACCCCTAGGAGGTTGGTTGCCTTATTGTATCACGCCTTGTTCTATTTTTTTTTTTTTTAATTAATGTCATTTGTAGCATTTTTTTTGTATAAATCCTCTTATTAAGATGTATCCTACAATGCCTTGGGAACTCCTAGGCATCCAGGCACCTCTCCAACGCCTTGGGTCACCTTAGCACCATGACAACTATGCATCAGAGGATATCTCTCCTTGTCAATCTCCCTGAAACTATTGCACTAGAATCCTGAATAGTTCTAAGAACCCCTTGAATGCTGATTCCGGACATCTACTTTCCTAATGGAAAATTTGGAATTCTCCATTCTAGTATTCCACAAACTTCTTTGTTTGGGGGTGAATAGGAAAAATATATTCAAGAGGCACAAAGATACAATGGGAGTCCCCAAAAGGGAACTAAAAAAGAGGAGAATTTACAAGGGCTAAGCATGGGAAATATCATCCACATTCAGTTGGATAGATAGGTCCCAAGCATTGACCAAAAATTTGTCCCCGAGAGAGTTACGACAAGGTTTATCTATGGGGATGAGAAAGCTCCAGATACCGAAAGTGATAGCCGCCCAAATTTGATGGAACTTTTTGATCTCCTAGTACAAGATCTAAGATTTAGCTCCCACCAAATGTGGTAGAAGGTAACACTAAAAGCAAGCTTATCCACATTGTTGCATGGAGGCACCCTATGAATGATTTCAAAATCCATCTCCATTCTCTATAAAATTTGTGGATGTGCCGCCTTCGAGAGGGCCAAAACGGTGGAGGATGGTTTCAAACAGAAGTAGACAAGGGGAACTCAAAGCAGAGGTGAGGAATGTCCTCCAAGAGCAACCAACAAGTGGCGAGTATGGACACTAGAATGGGACTAGTCAGGGTCCTCATCTCTGGCAACAAGAGTTGAACAGTCGGGGTGTTTGTGTGTACGCGACCCTCCTCCATAGTCAGAAACTCGTTGATATCATCACCCAACCGAATGGCCATATTGCGGTCGGGCCTCTCCCCAAGCTCATCCTCACTGATATCACTTAATCCCTCATCGACTCAACTAAGGGATCCTCATCATTTGACTCCAACTGGAAAATGTCAGCGAGCTTGATCAGGATAATGTCATCCTGTTGCTCTAAGCGTATGCATTACATCCTCTGCATCATGTTATAATGCACAAACACCAAACCATTTAGGTGATCGGAACCCCATCGGTTTCACCTCTTGGAGTAGATGAGTGAAACCGTACTCCACTTTCGCACACAGCCAGAGGTTGAACATGTCTGAAAAAGCACTTTGATTGCTAATTTCTTTTACTTAGAAGCATCTACCCATACAAGTACAACACCCACCATTTAGCTACAAAACAACAAGAAGACATGTTATTGCATTTTGGTAGTCCTAATAGTCCAATACAGATGAAAGTATAAGAACAAGATACTTAATTGCATACCAAGATCAGTTTTTTCTCAGTCAAGCACTGCGGCAAGGATTTCAAAACCCCCAAGGGCATCCCTCAAAGTTTCCATCGATACCCATTTGGAATTTTCTTGACATTAACCACTAGTACCAACTAGAGTAATTACTGATTCCAAAACCCAGCCACTGAATCATAGAACTCACCTCATCATTAACAATAGACTATAATGGCGAACTTGGCTCCAACTTTGCAATAACTTTCTTCACAGCTTCTATTAGTAGGTCCCATTCAACCCAAGTACTTCCTTATGTTTGTACTTTGGCTTTAAATAATATTGACACATAGAATGTAAGGTGAATCAAATACATTCAACCCAATTATAAAATGTAAAGTGAATTATATACATTCTAAAAATTATTTACTAGCCTTGTGTTGTGGATGCATATGTTGGAGTTCCCACCGATCCTTAACAATCTTTAGGAATGGTCTGCAGCCACATGGCAGCACAGTGTATACATGTTCCTTCAACAATTCCACAATAGTATATAATAATGGTATGGTGGGCTTGAAAGTAGTGTCTACCAACCTCAGCACCTTGACTACTGGTTCTAAAACTCTCACAGCCTTCTTCAAGTGCTGCCAAAACTCATCAGAAGAGATGGTAGTCTAGGTTGCCACTCCATCAGGGATCTTGACTCCCTCCCACGAAACTACTCATATGCAAACATTGATCCGAGGCCAACCATCGCCTCATAGTTCTTCAATGTTATGTGGTTAGTGGTGAATCTGATGAGGTCGGATCTGATCAAGTCCCCTCCATATTTGTCCCTTAGCAACTGATGTACATACCCCAGCTTGTAGACAAGGTCATCACCTGCCTAGCTATCTCAACCACATGCTTTACTATTTTAATCTTCCCCATGGCCTTCAGCATGAGGTCAATACAATGGGATACACAGGGTCCAAAAGAGTCAGTATATACTATTGTTCATCATCTTCTCCCCAACCTTCTTAAAGTTGCTACCACTATCCATCACAATCTGGACAACATTCTCCATCCCCACCCCCCACCTCTAAGCCATAAATGTATTTTGCATCATTTCTCTCCTTTAAACGCATTCACAAATTTTAGGAACATTGTCATCCCATTACAATAAACCATGAAATAGATGACAAACTCTCTTGAGAGCATAGTTCAAAATATCGGCCGCGAGATCTCGATTTTCTCGATGGTCTCGACTAGGTCGAGACGAGACACCAGGTTGAAACTGGGTCTCGACCATCTCAACCTGGTCTCGACCAGTTTCGACTAGTTTTGAACTGGTTTATGATATAAAACATCATTCTCGGTCAAAATCTCGACCAAGAGTCTTCTTTTGAGAAAAAACTCTCTGCTTTCCCTCATTACTCTACACCTTCTCCAACTTTCTTCTTAGATTCGATTTTTCTTGTTCTTTCCAAATCTCTCCACCAAAGTGTTGTTGCAATCTCCATTTCACCTGTTCTTGGCAAATCCACTATTTGACGTAAGATTTATTTTCCCAAAAACTTAGTTTTTTACATCAAAATGTTCAATACATGTTAAATGTTGATGAAATTTATATGTGTGAGACTATTGAGCCCGATCTACAAGTTCACCCTTTTGAAATTTTTTTCTTCCATATATATTTATTATTTTGATTTTCTGTTTAAAAAAACCTATTTTTCAGCAATTAAAAAATGAAAAAAATATGATCAATATTTATTAGATGGTGTTCAAAATAATATATGATGAACGCCGTTGGCCGATCTACGTGGTCAGGTTTCATTTTTTTTTTCTGTATATATATATATATATATATATATATTATTTTATGTTTAAAAAATGAAAAATAAATTTCTTAAATATTAATTGATTGACTTTCAAAATAATATATGTTGAACACCGTTAGCCGATCTACGCAATCATGGTTTCAGTTTTTTTTTCTGTATATTTTTTTATTTTTTTTGAATTTTTGACTAATAAATCCTACTTTCCAGCAATAAAAAATATTAATACTTATCCGTTGATGTTCAAAATAATATATGTTAAACACCATTGGCCAATCTAAGGTTCCATGATGTCAGATTTTATTTTTGAAAAAAATAATTATTTTTATGTAATATCCTAAATTAATAATAATATCTAAATAATTCTGTAAAATAGGAAAAAATTAGGAAAAATATTATGTTTTCTTATAAAATAGGAATAAAATTTTGAAAAGTCTCAATATGTTTTGAGTTGTATTCGCATATTTGATGTTTTTATGTTCTTCCATTTTAAGTTTTATTATAGTAAACCTATTGATTTAAGTTTTTTTATTTATCATCTTATGTAACAGTGCATCGTTATAAATATAATGGCTGCTTCGGGGTCTGGTGAGGGAGGTGATTCTGCTCGTACTGATATGGAATGGTAGTATGGTACTGCCATTGACGGTGATAGACGGAAGACCCAATGCAAATTCCGTGGGAAGAAGCTTATGTCTAGTGGGATTACCAGACTTAAACAACACTTGAGTAAGACCAGTACAGATGTGGCGAAATGTCTTATAGTTCCTGTGGAGATTTTCAAGGCCGTAGGCAAACAGATAAAGGGAGGACAATAAAAAAAGACAAAGAAAGAAAAAAGTAGGATGCAATTTGAGGATACAATTCGAGGCATAGTGTATGGTTTGGATGATGATTTTTCAGATGATGATGGCATAGATACTACCGGTATGACTACGGATGAGGCTAGAGACATGAGACGGGCAGTAATAGCCAGTAGAGCCTCCCTTGACACAGACCGGGATAGGTTGAGGACCACCGCCATAAGGGCAACTGCCAGTGGATCATTTCAGCAGCCTCAACCACAAACACAGAGTAAGGGGTTGGGTGTTATGTTTAGAAGATCACAAGAAACTAGAGCACAACCCCAGGCACCACCTACTAGGGATGAGGAATATGTTGCGATCCTATGCCAGGATCCAGCAGTTTTTAGGAAGGCTAGAAACAAGAAGAAGAGACTAAAGTCAATGTGGAAGAATACAAAAGAATTTGTTAAGGATGCCTATGCTAGGTGGTCCATCTTTAATAATAACCCAACAAATGCCAATTCGGGCCCATACTATCAGACCATGTTTGATGCAATTGTTGAGGCTGGTCTGGGGTTAACGCCTCCAATGCATATGAAATTATGAATGTGTATCTCCCTAAAATTAAAAAAGAACTACAAGAATGGATAGAAGGGTTAAATATTAACTGGGATACATATGGGGTGACCGTTATGTGTGATGGTTGGACTGGTCCCACCAGAAAGTCCATCAGCTTCAATGTCTACAGTGATGGGAAGACATCGTTCATCAAGTCTATGGATGCATCTGTTGTGACAAAAGATGCAAACTACATTTATGGATTGTTGCAGATAGTGGTGGAGGAAATTGGGGCTAGAAATGTGGTGCAGATTGTGACAGTAGCAACTACAAGAAGGCAGGAGAGATGATGATGGCTAATATGAACTACAATCTCTTCTGGACTCCATGTGCTGCCCATTGCATTGACTTGATGTTAAATGACATTGGCAAGATTCAAAAAGTAAAGCAAGTGGTTGAACAAGTACGCCAGGTGACAACATTTGTATACAACCATGGCTACTCTTTGAACTTGCTGAAGAAGAAATGGTCAAACCCAACGTTACCAGATTTGCTACCAATTACATAGCACTAAAGAGCTTTAAGGCAAAGATGGTAGGCCTCAGATCAATGTTTGCATATGAGGAGTGGTTTGGCTGGAGGGAGTCCAACTCCCCTGGTAGGGTTCAAGCACAGACTACCATAGCTTCAGATGAATTTTGGAGAATGCTAAAGGATGTAGTAAAAATTTTAAAGCTAGTAATGAAGGTGCTGAGATTAGTGGATACAACATTCAAGCCCACCATGCCACATTTATATGCTGTCATGGATATGTTGAAGGACCGTATTCGTGTTGTACTTCCACGTAGAAACAAATATTTTTTTGAAGATTATCAAAGATCGATAAGAGACTCAGCTGATGCACCCATTGCAGAAGGCTGGTTAGTATATTTAATAATGTCTTTAATTTAGTTCCACTTAGTACTAGATTTTAATCATGACTCATATTTTGCAGCATACTATTTGAATCCCAAGTATCATTATTCACATGTGCTTGGGCTCAATTATGACCTTATCAGTGCGGTAAGAGATGTTATGGCAAAATTGGTGCCAGATTCGACTGTACAAGCACTTGTCAACCTTGAGGTGAGTTGTACAGTTTAAGTGCTGAATTATGTGAATATCCAAATATTACAATGGCTAATTTTTATAAATTTTCAAATGGGTGTAGATTAAAACGTTCAGAGATGGTCAACGGGAACGCCCTTTGCAACCAATGGAAGAAGGCGACAATCATTTTTTTGACATCGTTCATAATCCTAATATTATGCCTGATGTTGATATTGATAGCATATCTACAAGCTTTGAAGGAATGAGCATTGAGGGTAGCAGTAGACAAGAGCATGGCAATTGAGTGCTCCTGGATTGACCGGATCCTCCCTTAAACTCCCTTGCCCTATCATGCTTATAATAAGTAGCTCTGGTAGCCACTTTTTCCCGTTGAAGTGGTGTATCCTTTGTCTCAGTCCTAACATCACCAGCCAACTTATCATCATCATTATTATCCGAAACCCCTGCTCCTGTCGAGGTGCCTAGAACTGTATCCTCAAACTGCACCCTTGCCTTCTCCTTCAATGCCTTCCTCTGCAACCCTCATCTCATCTGTTTACTATTTACCAACAACTCTGGCAATCTCTACAGGAATCATAGGGTATCTAGCCACATTAGTACTAGACCCACTTAAGTGTTGTTTCAATCTTGTGACCCCCTCACTAAAGCTTCTTCCCACATAAATTAAATTGTGCTTTCCTTCTATCATCACCTTCAATTGCAACCCCATATTGCCATGTCATATTCTTATGTTCTTCATCTCCTCCCACAGCAGCCATTTCTCTCCATGGTACTGTTTAATGAAGGAAATAATCTCATATCAACTGAGACACATCAATTGAGACAACCATATACACACTTCTTTTTTTCCCCCAACCCTTATATTTTTCTTTTAGCTAAAACTAATTTTTAAATAAAAATAGGCCTAATCCAACAAAAACCAAATATGGTACAACATAATAAGCACCAAATATGTTTTGAAACATATTGAAATTACTATCATAATTTTTTTTTTTTTTTCAAAAGAAAAGATTTTTTTTTCCTATTTTTACCCTTTTGTTTGGAAAATTTTCAATATTTCTCTTAATTTTGAAAATAAAAAAATTTACCGGCAGGAAAAAAAAAAAGTGACACCATGAGGCTATAGACCAGCCAACGGTGTCTAAAACATATAAAACTGAGCCCCAACCAGTTTATCTTAACCCTAACATTTTCAACTTGTGGGTTCATAGATCAGGTTCACGTATGGGTTGATGTGGCAAAAAAAATGAAGCATAAAGACCAAAATCCCTCACCTGGCACCGAGAATGTCGAGAAACAAAGATCTCACGACGAGATTTGGAACTTTGCTGTCAATCAAGCTTAACCATGTCAGCCTACACAATTTCAGCTCTGCTCTTCCACGGTAGTCTACCCTGAGCCCAGAAGCTTCCAACCGGCCAACACACCTTTATCATGCTGCTCATCTCACACTGGTAAACCCTTCAGAGCTATTGCATGCATGGCCACTCAATGACAATATCACCAGACATATCACAAGAAGCCCCTCCAGCTACCAACAGTCTGCCAATGCCAATTGCCATATAACTCACCATATTGTCCAACTGTCAATGCATGTTGCACTCTGTGTGTTGACCAACTGAGCTTGTTGACAACTAGACCAGCTGCATGGTTCGAGGTGCTGATCGAAACCAGTGGTTTCGACCGGCACAACTCGGTTTCGATCAAGGTTGAGACGAAACCTTAGGTCAGTACTGAAAAGTACCTGGTTTTGATCAAAACTTGGTCCAACTCAACCAAGTTTTGACCGAAACCTTGTTTCGACTTGGTTTTGGTCCACCTAGCCTTATAAAAGTTTGGGTTTTGATCGAAACTTATCTATTTCGACAAGTTCCAACCCAAACTTGACCAGGTTTTGACTCCAAGGCAAGAACAATACACAGAAACAACACTTATTAAGCTATACAGGGACAACATTTATTAGGCAATACTTATTCTTAAATGATATTATTCAAAAATAAGCAAACACCCCCCATTTGAATCAAATAAAAATGATCTAAAATTCAAATTCCAAGAGGATAAAAAATCAACCCTCCAGTTCAAGAACAAAAACAGATTTTTGGGTGTGGGGACGATTTTCAACTTCCAAATGCTAGGCTTTTTCCCAAATATAAAAATTTCATAAATTTTATTATACTAAAGCAACACTAAAAACCAAGAGTGCGTCAAAATAATCTCTTGCTATGATGCTCAAAAAATTATTTTCATTCAAAGGACTTTAAACAGCATTCCCAACTCTGAACAAGGTTTGACCGGAGTGTAACTCTTTCATTATAACTCGGATTTGTTGGAAATCTGATTATGGTAGCCTTGCAACAAATCAGAGTTACATTGAAGGAGTTATGTGGAGTACGTGAATGCTACTTAAAATCGCACTGGATGAAAATACATTTTTGAACATCAAAGCAAGACATTATTTTGGCGCATTCTTAGTTTTTAGTGATGCTTTACTATAATAAGATTTATGAAATTTTTAGATTTGGGTAAAAGCCTAACATTTAGAAGTTGAAAATTGCCCCCGCATCCAAAAATCCAGTTTTGTTCATTAACTAGAAAGTTGACTTCTTATACTTTGGAATATGAATTTTAAACTATTTTTATTTGACTCAAATGGGGGGTGTTTACTCAAATGATACAACAACAACAACAACAACAAAGTCTTATCCCAACTAAATGGGGTCGGCTTGTTTACTCAAATGATATTAGTCATAAATAAATACTGCCTACTTAACTCTGGACACAATCTCAGGCCTCCACACCACATGTTATTATTTTGGATGTCTTTTTTCAAACTAACATGTGAAATAGGTATAAAAAGGTTGAAATAGGCTAAAAAAAAAAGTTCTATGCTTCGAAACCATGGTTTCAAGGTTTTCCAGAAAAAATCCCACGTTTCGACTGAGTTTCAATCAAACCCAAGACAAATCGGTTTCGAGGCCGGTTTCGAACCTTGACGAGTTGAATGTTGTGGCTCATGCAATGAACGCCCTTTTAGCCAATTCGTCCAACTCATTATGCTAACAACAATATAGTTGTCAAGGCGACCCAAGGCACTAGAGAGTTGCCTGGGCGCCTAAGCGTACCTAAGGCATACCCAAGGAGTTGAAAGGATACATCTTAATAACAAGATTTATATAAAAAGGAGAGGATTAGCACATAAATTTATGTTGTTTTTAATACATACGCATGATTCCATGCATTATGGTGTATATATGTACTTTATACATCCAATAACAATGCTACAAATGACATTAATTAAAAAAATAAACAAATAAAACAAGGCGTCATACAATAAGGTGACCAACTGCCTAGGGATTGAAAAACCACCCATACGACTAGGCGACACCTTGACAACTATGTACAACAATGACAACTACACTATTCTCAACACATAATTTGCATAATTTCCCCCTAATTGTGGTGGTTGTTCAGCAGGTCTTGTTTTGCAGAGGAGGGTCTCTTCCTTGTTTTGGGGGAAGTAGTGCTTGGATGTTGCCAAATAAATGGGTGTTGAGTTGGGTTGTTCTAGTATTTGGTGTCACTTCCTTCAATCAATTTCTTTGATTGTTTTTCCCTACCTCTTTCTTATATAACTGATGGTCTAAAATAAGAAGACCATAAATTGAGTTAGAAACTTCTAACTGTGTTTAATATTGCTAACATCCCTCTTGTTTTTATTCATAGACATATTCCTTAGATGTTTTTTTTCTTTTGTGAAGCATGTTCGTTAAAGCGCACATGTACTGCAGTATGGTAATCCTTGTTGATGCTTCCATGTCACGAAGTCATATCAGTTGCCCACCATTCCTTTTTTAATCAGTTGAAACATAAATAAAACAAAATAAACAAGTTGAACTTGTCAAATGAAACCAAGAAGAGAGACAATATGAACTCAGCATTACATAACAGATTAAGGCTGTCAATGAGAGGAAAGTTATCAATGTAAGTAAAAATTTAATCAATTGCTACAATTACCTTGACTGGGGATGAAGGTAAGAGCACATCTGAGGGACGGCTCCTAGATTTAGAGGTAAAACTTCTAATCAAGGGATTGTCCATCACATTCCCCATAATCCTTTGGCCCAAAGTTTGACTCCGCTGCAGGCCACCAACTTCAGCAGGGTACTGAGCTTTTCCTAACGGCGATGGAAGACCTATAAGAAGGAAAAATTCAGCTTAAAATTTTTCCAATAGAATATCATTTTCTTAATTTTATAAAAAGGATACGAGGGTATGTTCCAATTACTTAAAGAGTATGTCATAGTTACAAACCTTTAGATTCCTCCAAGTTTCTTGGCGAATCTGATTCTTGCCCATGAACTTGCAAGATTGATGCAACGGGATACTTTCCAGGACTGTCAGCACCAACACCAGAGGATGCCTGTCCAAGTACTTTCCCATTCTCACCACTATCAGACCAAAGGCTATCCAATTTCCCATTGTCCACAGGCCTTTGTATTGAGCTATCACTTATGTTGACCACTGAATCTATGGATAGCCCCATATGGTTTTTCGAGTATTCAAAACCCAATGAATTGAGCAGCTCAAGCGGCTGGGTTGTGTACGTAGCATCTCTGATACTCAATACAGTTAATAAATAAATGAAAGGCATACATAACAAGATAAAATTTGATCACTGAATACAGAAGAATTAATGTCTACCTTATGCTTTTTAGCAGAGTATCCCAGTCATTGTCGCTGAATTGGTGGCCTCCAACTTCAATGAGGTGAAGCAAAGCACCCAGAGATATTGAAACTACAGACTGATCTGTCTTTTTGGCACAATCCAACAATAAACCCAGCAGGGGTGGCAGCATGAAACAGACCTCCTGCAGACAATACGAAGAAAGAGATCAAGTTGTAAAGGAGATCATCTAAACAATATGTAAATGTAGTCAAAGAAAAGAACAGAATGACACAGTAATGATAGTCGGCTAGTCGGCATAATACACATATATATGTGATTGATAAACTCAGGAACTTTAAAATTTAAGTTGAACCCTGCTTCTAAATACATAGTGTAGAAAATGGGATCATTCTTAAGTTGTTACTCAAGATCAATTATGACCATTAAGAGCCACCTTGGCTAGACATTTCAAATTGGCTATAAGCATCCTTATTACATGGATAGAGATGCAAATATCAGAATCTGACACTGACATGAGGTGTTGTTCTCAGCAAGGCACCAAACATAAGATTCAAGAACTCAGCACACAACATTTTATGTTTTTTTAAATATTTAAAACTAATCTAATAGCATAAATTGGCATAAATAGTCCTTTAAGTGCTATGCAGGAGAGAAAATTATTCATATAAAACATCACTTAGTTACTATTATTGCCGTTACATATTTAAATTATTGTCATAAGGAAAATTATCTATGTGTAATTGTGCCTTTATTACTTTTAGGCGGGGTTTCTGAAAGTGTTTATATCACTCTTGCACTCCGCCCACCGTTGAATGTAATCAAGCTTAACAAAGATGGGAGCTCTCTTGGAAACCCAAAACCAGCTACTATTGGTGGAGTCTCTAGAGATCAAGATGGTGATTATTTTGGATTATTCCGTTGCTATTGGTATTGCGCACTCAAATTACAGCTGAGCTAAAAGCAATTATTACAGGTCTTGAGCTTTTTCTCAATAGATGTTGGTTGACTATGTTCAGTATTTGGTAGAAGGAGACTCTCAGTTGGTGATTAGATGGAAGCTAGTTGAGGACCATGGCAATATCTCTCTTTCATAAGGTGAGGGCATTATGCTCCCAAAGGAACCTCATTTTCTCAGAGGCTAAAATCTGTCAATTCAGTAGCAGGCCAAATGGTTAGGGAATATTGATAGCATAGTTATCGCTAGGCGTCTAGGTGGACTTGACAGTGCTACACGGTAAGGCGCCTATTGTATACTCAGAAAGGCGAGGGCCTTAGTTCCCTGGGTGATGCCTAGGCACCCTAGGGACCTGGGCGGTCGCCTTCTGTATGCATAGTGTAAGTAAATTAATTTTTTTATTATATTTGTTATTTGCAGCTTTTTATGATTTGATTATGTTACTAATATATCCATTGGCCTGTGTATATATATGTTGCACCGTGATACATCAAATCATCACATAAGTTATAAGGAAATCGAGAATTGAAGACTCAAACGGTTGAAAAAACTGCTCCAAGAGACCGAGACTCTTCATCTTCATCGTTGTGCCATGCCTTAGATAGACAATGGCTACTCTGCTGCAACTTGAAAGCCTCCATCTCAATTCCGGCAGTCAGGCCTCAGGCATAATTTCCTCTCAACTATCAAGTCTACCGAGTTCCGCCTCTTACCAGTTACCAGCACTTGGCAACCAGGTATGCAGTCTTTTTTTTTTTTTTTCCTTTAAACTTCTTCAGATCTTCTTAGTTCTTCCCCTTCTTCTTCTATGTCCCCTTTTCTGCTAGTTTTTTTTTTTTTTTTTTGTGTCGTTCTTCGAAGTTCGAATACGGTTCTGGCTGCTGTAATGGGTTTTTTTTTTTTTTTTTTCTTATTCTTCTACAAATACAATTTTCATCGATGTTTTCTATTCTTTTTCTTTTGAACTTCTTCCTCTTCCCATTCTTCTTATTCCTCCCCTTCTCAGCTACAACCATACATCTGCAACTGTTCTTTTTCTTTTTTCTTCTTCTTCTACAAATACAATTTTCATCTGTGTTTTCTTTTTCTTTTCTTTTTTTTTATTATTTGAACTTCTTCCTCTTCCCCTTCTTCTAATTCCCTTCTCTGCTACTACCGTACATCTGCAACTCTGTTTTTTTTTTTTTTTCGTTTTTTCTTCTTCTACAAATACGATTTTCATCGACTCTGTTCTCTTTTTTTTATTATTTGAACTTCTTCATCTTCCCCTTCTTCTAATTCCTCCCCTTCTCTGTTACTATTCTGAGCTACTGAAGAATAAAGGCACATACACTTATTTTGGCATCATGGAGGTAATAATAATATAATATTTATTGAGTGATTTACATCTTTAGTTCTTTACGTGCATTATAGTCTTATACTCTTGTTTCTTATTTATATGCTATTATATTCTTAGTTTATTGATTTGTACTTTTTTATTATAAATATGCTTCTTTAGTTCTTTATATTCTAAATTTTATTCATTATTTGTTTATTTTTTCATTTTAGGTTATGCCTTAAATGTTGATTCTTGATGTAGTATACTACATATAAATATAAACATAAATACAGCAATGATATTTAAGGCCAAAAAAAATACACTAGGAACGCCTAGGCCAGCGCCTAGGATGGCCTCTAACACCTTGGGTCACCTTGACAACTATGATTGATAGAGATATTTTGTATGCGGATGATCCTCCTATCACTTAGGGGGCAGTGTAGGCCCCTGCCTACTAGTGTTGTTGGCATTATATATTATTATCTTCGTTATACTCTATTTTTCTGGTTCCATTAAAAGTATCTATTATCTATAAAAAAAAAAGTATGTTCATAACATGTAAATAAAGGGGTTGCAAGTTTGTTCAGGCTCTGTGTCCACAAATTTCACACCCGGGTGTGAATAGAATTGCTGAGTATCCAAATACCTTAGCTAATCAAAGCCTGAAAGTTTTGAAATTGAAACCTGAAATTTGGAAACAAGTTGACGAATTAAAAATATCAATTCAGAAGCTGCTTACAAAGTCGCAACCAATCAATAGGCCATGGTGAAGCAGCGAAAATAATTATGTCAATATTTAAGGAGTTAGAAATAATAAGCATAAATAATAGGCTATGTTTTTCAAATTTCGAAAATTTTAAGTTATGGACAAAATAATTCAGTTTCAATAGGGATAGTAGTGGGACACATCTAACAAATTTCAGAAGTGCCAGTTGAAATGGATCAAAGTCCCAAATAAAATCACATGCTTTTGGCCAACATCACCAAAATCGACATAAAAATCACTGAAATATTTCAGTTACTTGGTCAATAACAACCAACTCAATACCACAATGTAAAAAATATTTCAATTTCATCCTTTTACTTAATCAGGACCTAATTCAAGTTCTTTTTTTTTAACAGCAACATTTAAGAGATTTACATTAATAAAATAAAATAGTAAATATAATAAAACAAAAAAGTAAATATATACAGTATAACCATGTAAGTATCAATCTGCAACACAAGACATACAAAAATATGGAAAAATTACTTATCTGGCCAGAATTTATTGAGTACAGATATAGCATTAGTTAACAATAAACAATAATAAAGAGAAAAATTCAATTCTTATTATCTGATGCGGGAAATACAAGACTTGAAATACAACCATGATAAAGATTGTTAATACCTTGTAGAAAGTGTTAAAAAGATTGCAGAGCAACTGAAGTGAGTGAATACTGGTCTCTCGAAGTTGCTCATCTTCAGAAGCAACAAAACTATCCGTTCCAGCATGCCTCACATGATCAAAAATTGGAAACAGTACACGGTGGAAGATACTCTCCCAGAATGCTGAGGAGAACTTGTGACCTCTCTCATTTAACAAATCAAATAGAACCTCAAGTGCACAGTTTCTGACCTCTGCTCTAGGATCTGACGTTAGGTCAGATAAACCAGCCAGCATTGGAAACCAGTAGTGCTCAGTCATATCAAAAGTAGTATCTACATTGGCATCAATGGGTTTCAAAGCACCACCAGGTATAAGGCCCTGTAGAACAACAAAGGTACTAAGAAGCACTTCCAAATAGGAATATGAATGTTAACCCCAAAGAACCATTGATTGAGCAATGAAGGCAAACCACTTTGAGAAAAAATGGCTTGGATGAATGATTGGCATGATAGAAAAAAAAATAACTTTCTTATTGCAATAACTGCCTGCAATGGTTCAACCACTCATTTAACTCCTTTGAAACACGCAACCGAGAAAAGAAAACAGGAAGAGAGATAAATCAGCTACAGGTACTTATACAGTACACGTCGAAGAAGATAATTTGATACATAATTAATCAGACAGCAAAGTTAACTCATCTTATTCCATTATTTGTTTGCAGCTCTACTTTCTATTGGACTATTTATGCAAAGCTTTGCAAGTTTGCAACAATCGCATACTAAGAAAATTTAATCCATAAATATAAGAAACTAAAAGAAAATGGAGATACATAAGTGCATAAGTTGATAAAATTTTAAAAATAAGGAATAAGTTCCTCCAGATTAGGCAAGGGAAAAAATTTCAGACTCAAATTCAATCATATACAATGTATTGATAATTCACTTCCTATTATTGGCAGTTCATTATTTTCAATCGGATTTCCAAAGCTCTATTTTGCTACATGGCCAGCTCTGTTTGGGCTGAAACTTGACATGTCAGCAGAGGACCATGGGGCCAACCTATCCACAGAATTTCAGTCTCACAGCTGCCCCGCGTTCCAGAGAGGGAACCTCTCATGATATGCTGTCAAGGAAAACCATTCCCTAAAGAATAAGGAGTGAAAACAAATGTGTGGTTTGTAGAAACAATGCTTCTATAATTTGCCCCAAAACTACATAAGCCTGCAAAGCTACTGGAGTCGGGAATGGGTGAACCAGTAAACCAAACTTGTATATAGACAGTCCATCCCCAGTTTATAAAATTTACCAGTCCTACCCTGAGCCAGGTGAAACCTGAACAAATCAGGGCCCAATATATGACATTGTATCACATATATACTTATATTCTAGTGTATTTTCAGTCACCGTACTTTCAGCTTTTAAATCTGTGGAGGTTTGATGTCATAATTTTAACAATTGGATATATAGAGGACCATGTGGACTGGTCATCTGGTAAAATTTTTAAAAGCATCAATGGCAGAGACAAAGATGCTTACGCTCATTAATTAAACTCTATGGTTTCTTTCCTTCTAAGAATTTGTCTTTGATCACATGGATACAATTCACGTGTAAGAAATGTCTGATTTTTTTCTATGTAAAAAGCAGGTCATAGTCTGATAGATAATTATTAAGAAATAAATTCATCAGTGTGGTCCTCAGGTAAGGTTAAAAATTGTAGTGTAGATACATGAGTCGCAATCATAAAAGTTATTAGTGGAACAGGATAAAACAATGGATATACGTTGGAGAAAACCTTTTTATAATCAAAGAATCAGCTGAAATTTTGGTAATAGAATAAAAAAAAGGAAAATTTTCATATACACCCCAATAAGGATTGGAAACATCATCTACCTCCATAAAATTACAAAAACCTCATCTAGTATCCAAAAATTTTGTTCCGTTAATCAACGAAGTCCACTCCGTTAACAAAATTCCGTTAGTTGCTGAGGTCAGTTGCGCTGAACATTTTAACGGACCATACTACCCTTTTAGGTTTGTTAAAAGACTAAAATACTCTTTTATTCATTTATTACCTTACCCCCAAATTTCCATTTCCTTTCATAACAGTGAAATTGGAAAAAAAAAATCGAAACCACTCTCAAGTCCTCTGTTCACGAATCCTAAGTGGAGTCCAACCCAAGATTAAAGTAATCGGTATCTGCAAGCTATAGAACGAGATCCGCATTCAGAGAGTAGGGCATTTCGAGCTTGAGTAGCAGAACAATGGATACGATTTCGATGAAGAGGAAACCAGGCTTCATTGTCCACATAGCCGGCCGTCTAAAAACCATATCTAGTTGATTTCTGAAACAAATCGACCATCTTCTCTTCTTTAAATTTTGGATTTTGCATCTCTCAACACTCACCCCCTTTATTCAAGATCTTCTCTCTCTCTCTCTCTCTCTCTCTCTCTCTCTCTCTCTCTCTCTCTCCTTTAAATTGATATAGCAGTTGCAGATGAGAAAAGAGAAGGAGAAGTGAACCTACCAATGACTCATTTGAAAACAATCAAAAACTCAAAACGATGGTAGAAACAAATATTGAAATTGCTATCAAAGAAAAAAAATACAAGAAAACATCGATTAAATCCTTAAAACTAAACTCCCTTGGTGTCCCTGGTATTAGGGTTCACTGAAACTAAATACAAAATGGGAATCGTAAATTCCGACAGATAAAAAAACAAGAGTTGCAGCGGTGGTGTGCGGGCATCGAAATCGGGGATGTCAAAATTTGAGTCTGAACTTGGAGTCGAGCGGAGCAAACCATGAGCGGAGGAAGGGGAAAAGTGAAAGCCGACGACAAGGCAGAGGGGACCAACGTAGAGGGGAATAGGGTTTGGGTGAGAGTGAAACGGAAAGAAACACAGTTCCATTACAAAGGTCAGATTAGTCATTCATTATATTATTTTAATTTTTTAATTTTTAATATGAAGGGTAAAACTGTATTTCAATAATTCTGTCAGTTAGTTGGATGTGATTGAGGTTTTTGCAATCTTGTGGGGTTAGATGAGGTTTCCAATCCTTAATGGGGTGTATATGAAAATTTTCCTAAAAAAAACATCAATAAAATTTGTGGTGAAACTGTAATTGAACGCATCCCTAGTTCTTGGTTCCATCTTATTCAGAGCGTGATTCAAAAGTGCAAATCTCCATAATGACACCCCCCCCACCCAAAAAAAACAAAAAAAACAAAAAAACAAAAAACCAGTCTTAACCTCTAAATTAAGACCTATATAAAAACCAATGGTCATAGGACTTTCAATTTCCATTATTTGACTCAAGTATCCAAGAAAACGCAATAAAACCTAAAACCAGAAAAATAAAAATCCAATTTATTCCAGAAGTCATGCCAGCACCTTGTACCTATTACTTTTTCATCCTCCATCATGAAGAACTTGGTATGGTTTGTTCCCTACAATTATTAAGATCTGTGCATACATTCAAATACATTCCCAAATACTAAAAAATCGATCCAATATCCAGCTCACTCAGTACTGGAAACTAATTACTGTTTTGCTCAGTTCCTTGTCCTATTTGTATAGTTCTTTCTGTGCATGTATAGTTTAGTGAGCCATTTATTAAAAAATCCTTGGCTCGTCAAAAAAAGAGAAAGCAAAAATAAGAGGAAAATTATCAACTCCAACAACCTCATTCCTAAACCAGTCCTAAAGGACGAATTACAAAGACAAGAAGCAGAAAACACCAAATAATTATGAATAGGAAAATGAGGAAAATTTTCTACCCTCAGTTTCACAGAAAAATTATTTGGCAACTGCAAACAAAAATTGCAAAACAAACCTCCGCAAGACGATCTTCACATATACGCAGTAGAGCAATAGCCTTCAAACTTATCCTGTGAGAGCTTTTGTTATTAGCAAATCCAATCAGGCAGTTGACACAATCCATGAAGCAGTCTCCAACAACCTGATCAAAATGTTCCAAGATAACTGGAAAATGTTTCTGTTAGAAACACCTTACTTTTTATTTTCTTGCTTTGGGACATAGAAAAAGACCAAAATATACATCAATGTAGGATAACAGAAAACATTGTTAACTACAAGAAGAAGAAGAAGAAGAATCAAAAGCAGAACCCTACCCTGTTCTACATTTTCAAATGCACTTTCAATAATTGATTCCAATTCATCATCAGCAGCAGCAGTGAAGATCATAAACACACTTCGCCAACCAGATTTAATGCTTCCAACCTTTGATCTTATCATCTGCAATGAGCATTGGCAAAAGTCAAGTATAAATTCTAATGGCCAATTGCATCGGTGGAGGCTTTTTATGATGCCAAAACAGAATCAATGATTTAACAAGGTTTTGCATACTTGAACAATACAGTCAACAATTAAACACCGTATCGATTCACTTCGACTATTCCGCATAAGAACAACAAATGGCTTCAAAATGTCATTCTGGAAAGTGAAGTTGGTAAGCTCAGCACGCTCCAAATACTTCATTCCAAGCTGCCTTAGAGAGTCAATGGCATACATGGCAATTTTCTCATCATGGTGGCTCCCCGCTGAAATAAAATGATTAGCCAGAACGGACCATATTCTAGCCCAGACCTGGGGAGAAAAAGAAATTCAATAAAATATATCTACAAATCCATTGCAATAGTACAAGAATTCAACACATAATGACACCTATCCTTGAACTGTAGTTGGTTTTGCTTATTCTTCATACAATAGAATCTAGTAAAATTTTAAAACAAAATAATTCGCCACTATATATGGAACATTATTGGGATGACCCTGTCAAAGAATACAAGCACTGTGTGCATGGTTCATAAGATGACTACCAACTGTATGCACAAATTCAACCTCTACTATCCTTAATGCCAAGGTGATATGACTTATGAGAGATGATTTAGTGCTGTACTTTCAGATACTTATTGGAAAAAAAAATATATGGAATACAGGCTGCAATAGCAAATTCATTTCATGTCCTATGTAGGGCCTCAAAAAATTTTGGATTGATTCTGATAGCCAGTGAATGTGTTTATTAGAATGTTAGAATGAAAGACCTAAATCATATAAAAACTGTCCTGGAGAGAGCATATGATCATGCAGTGGTGTGTGACTGATGAGGTGATTCATCAAGTCAGGGTAGATTTTGGAGAAAGAAAATAAGCTCCATTTTAGAGACAGCCCCACCACACCCACCGCTAACCCCCACCCCCCAAAAAATAATAATAATAATAATAATCTCGTCCCTATTCTGCTAAATGGTATTTCAGGAAAGGAATTTGCATCCGCAAGGGGATCAGGGCAACCATTGTATCTTTTCATGAGGGGATATCTTGAGTAGGTTGTCGATGGGAGTAAAATGGATTAAATCTAGGGTAGGGTATGAAGAAAAATACAAGAGTTTCAAGTAATCTGACGTCTCCAATATGCAGGCAATACTTTAGTCTTCCTCTTCCTGGGTCCTAGTAGGAAGTATGATGACCAGTTATTTTCCATTTATAGTTCAAGCAGTTTTTACTTTTTAGAATGAACCTCATACCACTCATAATCTGGTGCAGAAATTTTCTTTTTTTCATTTTTTTTGGGGGGGGGGGGGGGGGGGGGGGAAGGGGGAACTATACAACAGCTACCCTAATTAGCGGACACAAAAAGGAAAAGAAAAAATGGGGTCCCAGGAAGTTCCATCCACATTTGATTGGATAGGTAAGTCCCAAGCATTAACAATGAGTCTGCTTCTAGGGAAGTCCATAGAAGGTCTCTCAAAGGAGGTGATGCCACCACGGATTTCAAAGGTGATAGAGTCCCAAATCTGACTCAGCCTCCTGGAGTTCCCAGCCTAATCTGATGCAGAAAATATTGATTTGAATGTAGTGGAAAAAGGTGATGTGTTATCGGATTGTGGATCAGACCAATTTCCCACTGATTATTTAGGAGCCTCAAAGAAAAACCTAGATGCACCCCCATCGAAATCCAACTTTGAAAAGAACAGAGAAGAGGTTTTCGATGTGCAAAAAAGAGCTTATTCCCAACTGTAACTATCTATCATGTGCAGAAAAATCTGCTGGTGAGTTCAATGTCAGTTTCTTCTTTTTCTTTCTTGTCCAATAAGCAGCCACTCTTCACTTCAAAACATGGTTCTAAAAGGACTTTTGGATTGGATGTCTACCATATTTCTTTGATGCAGGGTCATCTTCTAAAGATAAACCTCATTTGCACCGACATAAAAGCAACACAAGCACCTATTTCTGCATTTGCAGGTTTATGCTTTTTAAGAAAGCATAGTATTGGTTTAAAGAATAATACTTAATAAGGGTAACATACATTTGAGTTGTTTCTAAAGTTTCTTTACTTACTAGCCCGGTTATGGTAGGATCCATTCAAGTGTTTTTTTTAGAGCCAAGCTCCTTACAAAATAGGGGCATTAACCCGAAAGGGAAGAAAAAAGACAAAACAACACCCAAAGGACTGACCACCTCAATCAGTGATTAGATTCCATGAGGACAAGATGAATCTGTTTCTGGCTGTGTCCGGAGGGGGAGAAACCTAAAGACAAAATGGTTCCACGCACATCGAAGATGATAGCTTCTCGGATCTGAGTGAAAGATCTAGACTTGGTGGCCCACCGTCTCAGATTTCTTTCAAACCATATATGATACACAATCACAGCAAAGGCAAGCTTGCCACAAGTATCGCAAGGGGTCTTTTCTTTGAAATTCTTGGTCATCCACTTCTATTCGAGGTCAAAAGAACGAATTCTTCATTGAGTAGGCCAGCACTTTCTGAGAATCTTTTCCTGAATTTTATATGAGAAAGGGCATTCAGGAAAAAAAAATGTTAAATGTCTTCTCCGGAGGCCCAACATAAAATACAACTAGAGAATGGGATGATACCCCGGTCATGAAAGAACCAATGGGAAGAGATTGAGTCAAAGCTCTCCAAAGAATAAAACTGTGACTAGGAGAATGCCCCTGAAACCACACCACATCAAACCAGGCAACTGTGGGACTTCGAGATCTGATAAGCTCCTCAGCAGAAGAGGACGAAAACATTCCATTTGTGGAGGCAGTTCAGTTAAGGATGTTTAAGTCCCAAATAGTCGAGTTTAAGTTATAGAAATGAGTAGTAGAGCTCAACAGTGTCCATCTTTCTGCTATTATTCCTGATTTGATTAAAAGTTAAATGAATGAGTGGGTAAAAGATTTTATTTCAGACAGGAGCTGTAATGAGTAGAAAATTCATAATAGCAGATCACATATTGGTCAAAAATGGAAGTTTTTCATTTCAAAGATATTCTGGGTTAATGTACTCTTGCAAGGAATCTTTTTCTTGCAACCAAGATATTCGCCATTATTCTGCTATTATTATCTAGGTACCAACTGTTCCACTTAAAAAAACTGAGTATAATCTGCAATCATTTTCTTCGATAGTCTTAAAGTAGTATTGGACAAGGAATCAAGTACCGATACATGTGGAAATGGTACAGAAAATCTTTTTTTAAAAATGCCTCGGGTCGTACAAGACACTCAGCAGCAGCAGCAGCCACCATAGAGCAGCTACAGCCACAGAGAAGGTCGATACAGGTCAATACACATGAAAATCTGAGACACTCAAAAGCAGCAGCCACTGCCTCGTAATAGCAGCACAAACAGAGGGAAGGAAGAGGAAGAAGCAGAAAAGCAGGGACAGCGCCGAAGAGGTGATGGGTTATGTACCTGTTTCTTCTGTTGGTGTTCGGCCTTCTCAGGTTTCACTGGACTCCCCCCCCCCCACCCCACCCCACCCCACCCCACCCCAAATAAAAAATAAAAAAAAACAGTTCACGATACACTTAATATGTTTGACATGTTATACCAGGGTCCATAGCAGTGGCTGTGCACCTTAAATATCTATTTGATATATTAGACCCAAGGTTTATAACCAACAATAGAAAACCTCTTTACAAACAATTCTTCAACAATACTTGTTTTGAAACAAAAATTAATGATAAAATAATATACATTAATATATAAAAATGACTAATAATAAGCATAAATATATTTTTTTTTTTAAATGTACAATTAGGTTTCTTCTCAATACTTATTATTAATAGTCACATATTACGCCAAACTTGGCTCATTGCAACATGGAAGGATGAATGGCAAATCCAAATCATTGAATAGGAAGGGTATGGCCTAGATTGAATGCATGTCATTTTACAACAAAACTCAAATGATTTGACTGCAAATGTATATTATCTGTCCCTCGTATTTTTAACCATCAATTTGTTTTTCAAATGTAATGAATCTTCAAAGCTTTTATACTACCACATGGCCAACTCTGATTCAGTTTAAAATTGATAAGTAATCAGGGTATCATGGGCATACATGTATACAAAATTTGGGCCCTAACTGATCTGCCAAGTGGCAGATATTGGGTCCAGCCACCTAAAGATCTATGATCGAACGTAATTACTGCTTTATTAATGGCACATTATGCGTCAAAACGGTATTTCACATGTATCCTACGCATATCCATGCATTTCTTAATCTTTTCCACATGAATTTTCACAGCAGAACTAATGGGGACGGCATTCCAGAAGGGAAAAGAATGGAACACTATGGAATGGAAAAGGGATAATAAAGAGAAGGGAAAGAGATATCACCGAAAGAGAAAGGAAATTGTAACCAAAGGTAAGGGGAGGGAAAGAGGGGACAGCTGATAGCGAGTTATAGAGGGATCTGAGGGGAAAGGGGAACCGAGAAATTCACCCAAAGGGAAGGGAAAGGGATATCGTTTTGTGTTATCGCTTGCTTTTTGGCTTGTATCAATGTCCTGTAAGGAGTCTGGCTCTATTGCTTTGGTACCCAGGTTTGTCTTCCGTTTTCCCCTTCTAGGGGTGTAGTTAATACATTCATTTATTAACCCAAAAAAAATGGGATATCGTTACCAAAGTGTATACGTGAGAAAAAAGGGTATTAGGGTATCGCCATCATTCTTTTCTTTCTATTAATCAAAGAACAAAGGGTAAGGAAAGAAGCAAGGGGAAGGCTGGCGATAAAAAAAGAAGGGGGGGAGGGATTGCCGTAACAGCAAGGGAGGTGATACCGTAGAGGGAAAAAGAGAGAAACCAGAGGGGGAGGTAAGAGAAACCGAGAGATAGAACCAAGGGGGGGGAGAGGGAGCAACCGAGAGCAATCTTGCTTTTTTTCTTTAATCATCAATTCCTAAAAATTCAAATAAATATAAATAGGCGTTACAATCCTAATCCCAATAGAATACTAATATCAAAAGGATAAATAAAAGAAAATAATAAAAAAAAAAAAGATACCTAACTAACTTAAACTAATCCATGCCTAAAAAGGGGTCCACCCTTCTTTAAAATAAATAAAACAGCTAAATAAAAGACTAATTAAACCGATTTAAATTTTCCAATAAAAAAAATTACATATATCCCAATAAAATTCTCTAGAGATTCTAATCTTGTGGCTCTTGTGTTGTATCAATTCTTGCCCACTTCAAAGACGATGAAATAATCTCATGTAATACACATCCAACGGTAGTTTGTCACAAAATTTTGGCAACACCCGAATGGTGGGAATGTAGTCGGCAATTCGAGTAGTCTGTCCTTCAAATAATGACAAGAGAATCACATATTCGGTTACCACGTCATCACGAACGAGATCAGGTGTGCCGAATAAATCCTCCTCAATTTCTTGGTGGGTTGTTCTTCAGTCAACTTTGGAATATCCTCAAGTTCAAACTTAGACAACTCAAACGTTGGCTGCAGAATGTCTTCAAGTTCAACCTTAGATAACTCAACTGTTGGCTACGGACTGTCTTCAACTTCACTAGTAGCATGCCCCATCGTAATGGCTTGGTCATTTTGGCCAATGGCTTGAGGGCTAATAGTTTAGGCCACCTGGTCTGCACTCCTAGTGGTCCGTTCTACATAGTTAGTAAGCAATTCATGTGCTTTTTGAAGAAGTTTTAAGGCTTCCTCCCATACTTCAAAATCCACCATTTTCCTAACCTAGACTCACCTAGGCTCTGATACCAATTAATGCGGACGGCATTCCAAAAAGGAAAAGAATGGACCCTAAGGAATGGAAAAGGGATAATAAAGAGAAGGGAAAGAGATATCACCGAAAGTGAAAGGGAAGGTGAGGGAAAGAGGGGATAGCCGATAATGAGTTATAGAGGGATCTAAGGGGGAAAAGGAATCAAGAAATTCACCAAAAGGGAAGGGAAAGGGATATCATTACCTAAAAGGATGTACGAGAGAAAAAAGCGTATTAGGGTATCGTCATCATTCTTTTCTTTCTAATAATCAAAGAACAAAGGGAAAGGAAAGAAGGAAGGGGAAGGCTAGCGGTAACAAAGGGAGGCGGGAAGAGATTGTCGTAACAGCAAGGGAAGGGGATACCATAGAAGGGGAAAGAGAGAAACCAAAGGGGGAGGTGAGAGAAACCGAGAGAGAACCAAGGAGGGGAGAGGGAGCAACCAAGAGCAATCTAGCTTATTTTCTTTAAAACAATGCCTAAAAATTCAAATAAGAGATTTGTCTATAAATAAGCGTTACAACCCTAATCCTAATCGAATACTAATATCAAAAGGATAAATAAAAGAAAAGAATAATTTAAAAAAAAAAAAAAAAGATTCCTAACTCACTCAAACTAATCCATGCCTAAAAGGGGGTCCGCCCTTCTTTAAAATAAATAAAACAGCTAAATAAAAGACTAATTAAACCGATTCAATTAAAAATTACATATATCCCAATAAAACTCTCAAGAGATTCCAATCTTGTGGCTCTTGTGCTGCATCAAAAACTCAAATCATTTTACCACCCATTTGTTTTTTTTTTTTTTTTTTTTGAATAAATAAATGTATTAACAGGGAAAAGCAAACCTGGATATCCGAATAGATAAAGCCAGGCTCAATACAGAGGCCCAAACAAAACCTGAAAGCTAAACAGAATTATTGGGCCTTGAGATCCCAAGAAGACAAAATAAATCTACTCTAACATCAAAAACAATGAACAAAAGATCTAGACTTATCTGTCCACATTCTAAGGTTCCTCTCAAACCATATATGATAAATGATTGCACACAATGGCCACCCATTTGTTTGTGAAAATGTAATGGAACTTCAAAGCTTTATACTGCCACATGGCCAACTCTGATTCAGTTTAAACTGTCAGGTAATCAAGGTGTCATGAGGCATACATGTATACAAAATTCAGCTCTATCTGATCTGCCATGTGGTGGATATGGATTCCGACCATCTAATGTCTCTTGGAGTCTCCAATGCATATACAAGACATCTCTGAAAATCACCCTGTCAGCTTTACACCTTGCTCATTACTGATTTTGGAATATAAATTATTATTATTATATTTTATTTTTGGTTAGTATATATTAAAAAGAGAACCTATTTACAGAACATGAACCCCTAAATGGAGGGAAAAAAAAAATATTACTGTCTCAGCCTCTTAGGAAGTTTGATGCAGTCCAAGAATTGATCTATGGAACCAGCCTAAAGCCAAGCCCCAAAAGCCAAGAACACTGTTTATGGTACTGTTCACGTGAGCAGTACCAACAGAATTTTTAGAAAGTTTGGTCATCTTCCTAAATTCAAAAAAAGTTAAATTTCTTTCCTTAAAATTAGCATTAGTTTTGTTTCCTAAGGTTGGTTATCATATAAGTCAGTCATAGATGTTATTTGTTTTGGAAACTTTCCTAAAAGTAATAAAGGGAAGTTTCTCTTTTTGTAATAAGGGGAAGTTTCTCTTTTTTATTTTTGGACATTCCTTCTAAGAACTAGTCCTTCTATCTTTTGTATTTCCTTCTAGCATTATAAATAAAGAGGAAGAAGATGCTGGCAACAGAGTTGGCCAGAGTTTTATTAAAAAATTCTGGTTGACAAAACACCTATTCTGTTCATTCCCGTTTTCAAATGATACTAGTTTTTCGAAAATTCATAATTTCATCATCCATGGTTGGATCACCTTCAAATTTAGATATGTTGTCAAGCACATCCTAAAGTACTTCCCCTCGAAGTTTAAAGACCTTCCAATGTCTAGATTCTGAGATAAGTAATTTTTCTACTGTTATACAATTCTGGTTCTGTTAAAATACCTGTTTGAGACCTACGAGCAAGAATGATTTTGATCCCACCCGTTCGATCAAGCTCATCTTCTGGAATATTATTCCTCATATCCTAAGGATCAAGGATCCCAAATTTTGAAGCATTCTTACAGTCAGATTTGAAGTTGGGGAATTATTGGTCTGAATCAATAATTCTTGTCTGTTGTTAAAGGTTAAATTTGGGTTGGACTGTGATAAGATCCTGCAACAAAGAGGGGTAATTGATTTGAATGTGTTGAAAACCCCCTTTGCCATCAAAGTCCTATCCGCATTTAATTGGATAGTTAAATCAAAGCTGCTTTCACAATATCCAGAAAGTCCACACTGGTGGCCCACGTATCAAACCAATTAAAGGGTTTGCACCCAAAAGAAATATAACACCAACTGGTAAGGAGGATAGGGCAATGATCTAAGATTCCAGGACGCTCAAAATACACCTTAGATGAGCTAAAGGAGGAAAGCCACAATTCATTCACCAGGATTCTGTCAAGTTTGCTCGCCACCCTTTGACCCCCAATCTTCTATTGCTTCAAAAAAAACTTCGATCCAAACCATTATAGATCATCTACTCCAATATTATCAAAGCAATAGTCGAATTCCCTAACAGAGCCATCATCAAGAGACCCGCCAACTTTCTCATTGGCATACCGAACAAACGTTAAAATATCCAACAAAGCCCCAATGATTAGCACCAATAGTACCTGTTATCCGCATTAGATTGTCACACAAAATCAGCCTCTCAAAAGAAGTATTCAATGCATAAACCACTGTCAAATAGCAGCTGAATACCATTCCTTCTCAGCAACCCAGCGATGGATGATGTATTAAGGAGATGAACCAAGAGTTGACATAGAAAGCTCTAACTCATCCCATAGACACCAGATTCAGCATTTGGGTGGTGACTGTAGTTGAAGACAGAACTCTAATTTGGGGCCAGAGCCTTCACAATAGAAGGGGCATTGCTTTCTTAGACTCTAGCTTCAGTCAAGAAACAGAAAGAGTCTTGAAATTTTCTGAGCAACAATTTGATATCAGCTTGTTTGGGAAAGGCACTGGTGCCCCTAACATTCCAGCAAAAACCTTTATTCATGGATAAACAGAATACAAAAAGGAGTAGGGCACACCTGATACGAGGACTGAAGGTCAACCCCAGAGAGGAGCAAAGTGAAGCAGAAGCGTGGCCAGAAGTCCTGGAGCATCCGGAGGACTGACTTTGGAATGCCTCAGATTTCCGAATAGAATTAAATTTTCTGCTTAGGTGATGTTTAGCATGTTTGGGTGACAATTAGAAGGGCAGGTACTGTGTGGCACATTCTAGTGTTGTTTAGCACTTAGTGACATAACGCGATAGTGATGCTTGCATGGCATGAATTGCTGATCAGAGGAGGCGAATCTTGCCTAGAGTAGCATGGGACACACAAGTAGAATTTTGAACTCGATCCGACGATGTGAGATACTAAATCTAGAAAAACATTTTGCGCATCAACTGTTGGATGCTAGGGAATATTCATTTACGGCTGCAGTATATTTTTATGAGAAAACTTATAATATTATAAGAATATAGTGTGCTTTCTATTAAAATATTATAAATTAGTATTATGGAGATGGTAAAATAGTGAACAGTAATGGGACCCAATTTCTGCGGATAATGTATAACAAAGGACATCCCAATGCACGAGGCTCCCGCTATTGCAGGGTCTAGGGAGGGGCAGAGTGTATGCAGCCTTACCCCCGCAACACGGAGAGGCTGTTTCTACGTTTCGAACCTGTGACACCCAGGTTGCAATATGAAACCTTACCATCACACCAAGGCTCGCCCACTTTTAGTGGATAATGTATATTAAGAAATAATATATTCTTATTATTATAAAGACTACCAAAATCATGGGCAGCAAGTAGAGCCCACTTTTGAGTGGTTTTACATATTAAAATACTAAATTAAATAAAGGGGGCAGAGCCAAAATCGTGGCTAACATGGTGGGGTCACATTGCGTGGGTTTTATTTCATCTATCTTTAAAGATTTGTGTTTGGTGAGTTGGAGATCAATTAGGAGCCCACCCCACCTTGCATTCTTGTATTTGTTTACAAGATAGGAAAGGGACACAAAACGGAAAGCACAAGGAGAGAGGAAGAGTGTTTATTAAAAACTCTGATCTATCTAAACCGAAAGAAGAGAGATATAATAGCATTAGAATTACTAAAATAAAAGAGATAAAAAGGGAGAGGGACTGATATTGCAAAAAGGAGAGAGCGTAGAGAAAAGAGGAGAAAACCGTGAGAAAGAGAAAGGGGGAGAGAGAGATATAATAAGAGTAGAATTAGTAAAATAAAAGAGAAACAAAGGCGGAGACAGATCTCGCAAAAGGGAGAGAAATTGTGAGAGAGAGAGAGAGAGAGAAGAGAGAGAGAGAGAGAGAGAGAGAGAGGAGAGAAAAAAAAGAGAGGAGGCAGAATCGAGTTTTCAAGAGAGAAGGGACTGTTCTGAGACTGTGAACAGTACTCGGGAGTAGTAATTTTGAAGAGAAAATAACAGAAAGAAGGAAGAAGAAATAAAAGAATAAGAAGGGAATTTTCAAAGTATTGTTTCGAATTCATGTCTTCCTTCTTCTAGACTCGCTTTTCGAATCCATAATTGTTCTCTTATTGTAGATTAGATACCTTATTGTAGGATTGTAAAAGACTCTCATTAGGCTTGTGATCACCCCTGTAGACGAAGACGAGGACGGAAATAACAAGTGAAAGACTCAAGAAAAGAAAGAGTAAGAGACGATTTAATGTTTTAGGTTTTTAGCTTTAGGGTGGTATTTGTTTGGTTTAAACAAAGATCCATTTTGGTTTAACGGTATATTTGGTTCATTCGGTCAGTTCAATTGGGCTACACCCTTGCACTGTGAATGCCCATTTATCCGACCAGTGATGAAGAAGTTATGAATTGTTTGGAAAACTCCTATCATCTGAAAACGAGTCTGGTAGTTGCATCTCTGATTGATCTGGTTGTAATTTCACTCTCACAATATTTGAATGATCAAACAGCAGTACTAATGTCGCAATTACTTTAGAGAGATTTGAAAGACAAAAGAACAAAAGGATCAAGAAGTAAGCCTACGGTTGAGTCTCACAACCACAAGAGACCCAACCAGAAATCGTAACAGATTTTCTGATTTATCAAAGTCTACTAATCTTCTATTCCATTCATCCATATATAGAGTTCAATGCTTACAACATATAGAAAATCCCAATTAAAATAGACATAGGAAACTAAATCCTAAACAGCAAACAATTAAGAAACTAAGTCCTATTAAGAAACTAAGTCCTAACTAAACAAGGATTAAGAAACTTAGACAATAGTTTCCAAAATAAACCAAACCACTAACAAATCCTTCTCCTAGTAGATGTCACTGAAATAAAATAACTAATCTTAATCACAATAAAATACTAATGCAAATCAAATTAACTAATTCAAATCAGTCATGGTTTGGACCATCGGCTAGTATCGGTTTGGCTGTGGCTAGGTTTCTTTCACTGATTTTCAATACAAAGACGGGTGAAAGCCAGTCTCTCCTTGGTTTTTGTTCGTTTGTCAGTGAAGAAAGGAGAGCCGATGACACTACAATAGAGATTAATCCTTCTAAAGACCAGTAGTGTAGAGGCAAATTCGGAAGTCTAACCCAGACTGGGACCGAGCACAGATCTAAATAGTTACATTTTGTTCTCAGTTCTTCAGGGTTCTTGATTTATATCTTTAATCATAACCAGCACCTTCATTTGTAGCCTACCTTTCCTTCAGAACAGGCACTTATTCTTTATTTCTTTTATATTCTACATTTCTACACAAATTTTTCTTCACAAAACTCAAGCTATCAAATTCTGACTTCTTGAATGGATTATAAGAATATGTCCAGAATTTAGGAATCTGATTCAAGAATTTACTAGATCTACTAGTACCCAGAATAACAGCCTCTTTTTTTTATGAAAAGAATTACAGACTTACTATAAGCATTGGGCCATATGTTCTTTATCTTTATCAAAACTGGATGAAGAAAAAATGAGGAAAAGGTACCTTTTCCCTTGATCTACTGGTTTTCACCTTTTAATCCTTCATCTCAGGTATCATCAAAATCCTGCCTTGTTTATTATGCTTCTCCCTTAAATATTCCTTCTCTAACTCCATGTTCAAAGCCTCAATTCCAACAGAAACTATTCTGACACAATTCTACCCCCCACTAAATCCATTGGGCCCCTTAACCACAAGAATTGGTCGTCTTGAAACTACATCATTATTTCAGTAGAGTGGTTTATGGGAACCATAAATTGCCCATTGATCATTGCATATTTAAAAACATGCCAGCCCATACATCTGCTTCATTCTGAGAGTGATGCCCAAGTGGCAAAACACTCCTTTCTGAGAGTGATGATCAAGTCACAAATCACTTGCAGTTGTAGTGCTCCTTCAAACATGACATACTCGGATTCTCCACACAGAAACAAAGGTGGTGCCAATGGCAACTTGCAAATGCTAATAAATTGTAGTGCATCCAGACCTTGTGGAATCTGCTGCCATTTGTGTTATGGTGGATGGTTTGAAAGGAGATAGATCAAAAGATTTTTTTAAGAGAATTGTCACGTAGGTACTAGCAACATTGATCAACAATGTCTTCTCTTTGCCTTGTCATCTATTCTGTTGGGTTTTACAGGAATCAGTTATGAAGTTACTGTTTTGTTCAGAAGGAAGAGAATCCCAGCCAGCACAACCCAAAAAGCAAATTCAATAAGAAAGCAGATTTCTCTCTAACCAGTGCATAAACTGACATGATCTGCTTTTGCTAACTCCACCAGTAGGTTGAGTTTGGTTCCCAGATCCTTCTCATAATTTCCATTTTTTTTATTCAAAATGTTGTATCACTTCACCCTATCAAAAAATTTTACTTTTGTTTCCGAGTAGAAGAAGAAGACAGAGACGTGACCTGAGTATTAGAAAACTCCTATACTGCTGATCATACTCAAGTACAGCTCAGAACATTCCTTTTGTTAAAATAGGCAGTACCCCTTTATTTTGGTGAATTCTTTCCAAAAACATCCAGATGGCATAAGCACAAAAAAAATTACAAAATAATTCATAATTGATGTGATAAATGTCTGTGAAGAGACAATTAATATGTGGTTGACACCATCACACAGCCATGAAACACCATATACATGAATAGATTCTGAAGTATACCCATAATAAGGACATGAATATGCACTCTCGTGATATAAAAAAATGGGATTTGAAAAACTCCAAGACCAACTGGAAAACAAATATATTGGCCACCACAGTGGTAGCTGCACTGTTGATCGAGAACATAACTTAAAGGATGAACCACAAGGGAAATCCAAAACAGTTCTTAGTCTCAAAATTCAAATAGTTGCTTGAGTTTAGATCACCATAACCAGAGGATATCAACAAAAAAAAATTTAGAAGATATTACAATCAGAGACTAATGATCAGTATCATCTAGTTGGTGCCGTTTATTGGATGTGGAAAATTGATTTGAAAGTAATGCAGTTCAGGGTTCTAGAAAGAATCTAGAAGCAAGTAACTATAATCATGATCACTAATAAATTGATTTAAAAAAAAAAGAGCAGGAACAGAATTGTTAGCTGATACAAGAGTTAAAATATTTCACAATCCAACGGTCAAATTAGGCCACAAATCTGGTCCAGTGTAAGGGTATATCAGATCTATCAATTGACATGTGAACCTTGAAAGTCACACATTAGAATTTATAGATGATTCCAGCCTGTTTAAGATTCAAGCAAATAGTAATACTGCAAATTTATTGCAAATATGTTCAGATCGGAATGAACTGTTTAGATATGATGTAAACAAAATTCAGAAGTCAGATTTGACAAATTGAAATGATATTTCATCAGATCAAAGAGAGATATTCAGTATAAACTATAAAAGAGAACAAAGAAGATATTAGAATTAAAATAACAGGAAGAAGAATAAGAAGAAGAATTAATGAGAAATTAGCACCTGAATGCGATGAAGATCAGAATTAGAAGAAGCATAAAATTGGGAAGGAGATCAGATCTGAAATACTATTCGTGTAAACAGCTAAACAGCTCCTAAACTCTTTTAAAAAAAAAAATAATTTTCCTCATTCAAATCATGTCTAACTGATGGGGGTGCCTACATATATTTCACCTCTTAAAATTCCTAATTAGATTCATAAAGGGACTCCCAATCACTATCACCCATTGACTTAACTAAGTAGAATCAAAACAGAACTCTAACTAGGTAATAAATATCTTTTTCTAATTCATACTCCATCAACTTCGCAAACTGAAACTCTTGTTACTAATATTCTCATATGCATACTTAAACCCCCCCCCCCCCTATATGGTCATTAAGATTAGGCCTGTTACAATAAATAACCCATAAACAAGTAAACAAGTAGCTCAAAACAAAGTCTCCCTAGACCCAATTGCGCAGTCATGACTGCATCTGATGTCTTGATTTGCATCATCTTTTTACCATATAATCAGATAAAAAAAGTAGAGTACCATTTACTGAATGCAAATGCCTCTCACAATATTCTTCCTCGTAAATTATTAAACTATATGCACAAGCAACATGCATAAATTTCAGCTGATAGAGGAGTAACCAACTTACCATCCGTATTCGAGCCATATTATAATAACTGATCTCAACAAGCTTTTGCAAGCTAAAAACGCGAGCAGGGGTTTGTTTCAGTTCTTCAGCAGATACAACACAAAGAGCTGTGAAGAACTCCACAATTGAATCACTGGGCAATCTCACACTATTCACAAATACTTGTTCGGCAGGTTTCCCAGCCAGCTCCCTGAGTGATTGAAGAACAGCATCCCTGGAAATTTGGTTCGAACCATACATGACAGTCGCAGCAATCCCTGGAGTCGAAGTAATAAACTCTAGCCGAGAAACACATTCCAAGACAGCATTCCATGTATCTTGCAGGGAGTCAGTTTCTGAGTCAGACAGAGCAAGTAAAGTCCGCAATGCCTCAACATTCTTAGAATGCATTTCCTTTGGAGCATGCAGAAAAGTAAATCTGTACAAATTCAAAACAATGGTGGTCATGATAAAGATGGCAAAACATCAAATTGCCATAAATAATACAGTGATTCTTGACCAATACATCAAAAGAAAATAATTTGTGATGATAGCAGGTGAAGAAAATAAATTGAAGTCTTACCTAACTAAAGATGTCAGAAAAGCATAGCGCATTGTGTCCATTCCCAGAACACGAGTAATGTGTATGCCAGCTCTGAATCCCTCCATACAGAGCATTACCCTCGATTTGTTATCTGCTTCCTCCATAGTAACAGAAAAGGTAGCAAGCACTGGCCACCCCACGGCTTCAACCATTGGTCTCACGAGTTCAATATGTTGTGCTGCATAGAAAACTCCTCTTTTTACACCTTTATTTCTGAATAAAGCCTGTGTTTTCTTGATAATCTCTTCACTTTCTGATTTTGCATCTGTGGCCGAATTTCTTCTGGGGAGGGCCAAATTAAGTATACTGACAAGTCGGCTTCTTTCTTCTGTTTCTGGCCTTTGCCTGCTGTTTTTACTGGCAACGGTTACATCGTTTTTCATCTTTATCTCCTCCTTAACTATAGAATCATAGATCTCCTCAAGGAGCCCAATTGGGGCACACTCTTCTGCATCACTCACAGTGTTCAAGCGTACAAAGTCAGACTTTGACATTTTAGGCCATACCATCGGATTGTGGGCATCAGTATTCAACATTATAACTGCATATGCAAGGACATACGCAGTATCTGCATTCTTGAAGAGTCCTGGATTATCAGCACAATATCTGCAAGGAACCCAACACATTCAAGGGTAACATGTTGTCCTAGACCATAATGTCATATACATGGAAATTATTGGCAATAACAGAATATCATGATGCATGGTACACATGCAAAGATTAGAATATACAACAAGATGGGTTCCACATGGAGATTCTTTCTGTATCATTATCACAACCACAAGAAAGAATGACAGAGTATTACAATGACTAGAATACACCAGCACTTAGCCAGCAAAATTGACTACAGGATCCCATCAAATAGTGATTTCCAAACCCTATATGCTGTTTTTCCTAATAATGACTATAAAAGGTAAAATGGTAAAGTAGGGTATATAATGCATGATTTGTAGTTTCACAGTATAAGAGCTCACTGAATTACAGCCACAAGATACCACATGGTATAAAAAATTTAAAGAAAAGATTTGCATGGTAATAACAACAAAGTTTGCAGATAATAATGATTTGTATCTCTACAAAACTAGAACATATTAATAAATGATACACAGTCCAAGTAATATAAATTCATACTTATGCATTATTCTATATACATAAAGTATTTGTGCAAATTTAATCATACCGCTCAGCAAACTTTTCCATGATTCGATCTATCTTTTGTGCTTCCCCTGGAAGCCGGAATCCTCTCAGGAACTCGCGTATTGCAGTATCAAACTTCATTTCGGAGAAACTCATTGATTCGACATATGCATGCATAACAGCAAGAGGAAACTCTTCATGTTGGCCCAAGTAATCACCTATCATTGCCTACAAAATCAAACATTTTATAGATGTCCCTTGAAATGCCAAACCAAAGATAACCCATTATAAAAACTTACTTTATCCAAACTTGGAGTATTCCTAAGAAATTGGGCAACTGAAGCAGGTGTATTCTCCACTAACATATTTGATATCAAATACTCTATTCCCTTTCCTGGTTGTCTATTGAACTGCAAAAGAGAGACATGAAATCATATTTAACTCTTACAATATTTCCTAAATACTTTGAGATAAAAATAAATATAAAGACAAGAACGAATGTGTTGTCTAAATAATTTTAAATAAACGAGGGCACAAATGAATAATAGAATCTAGTTATTACTGCAGAGAAAAAGAAGAAAGTGACCACATATTTCTGAAAGTTTTGCTTAACATCTAGAATTTTAAGTTAAGAAGTCAGCAACTAATTAATAACCTCGGAGATAGCAGCTTCAATGGTTGACTTATGTGCCTTAGCCTTCTCAAAGTTGTTAGGAATGTCCTCTCTGCATTTAGGCTCAACAGATTCTCTAACCAAAACCCCTTCTTCAAGCAACTGACTGCTTTTATTATGGTTTTCAAAGTTTCCACGCGTACGCTCCCAATCAACAAGAGACTTTAGGACGCCAACAAGGCACTGCAAAGGTAATAAAATAGTAGTGGGAAAGTAAATGGCAAGACAAAATAAGTTGCAAATCAGCCACATCTTTCTATTAGGGTAAGTTAAATTACCTGAAGAGATGAACCTTTAATTGATGTGGTTTGGGATGCAGCAGCTGAGCTTGGATCAGCATTTAGAGTACCTTGCGCTATTCTTGATAGAGCCGTAACCTTGGAAATAGGTAAAAAAAAGATGCGCATTAGCAACTGGAAAGCTTCACACAGGAAAATTCAGCACAGTTCTATTACGATACTGAACAATCCATTAGGCCATACCATGCGTTCAAACAAGTTTGGTGCCTCGAGATCACAATCATAGTTAACGTATATGTCAACAAGCATTTGGGGATCCTTGCAAATTTTCTCAAGCATCCTGCAACCAAAAGTAGATCAAAGGTAACATAGGAAGGTCTATCTGGGTAAGACATCATGACTCAATCAAATTTGAAATAGTTCAGTTATTTAAATGTGTAAATATATTAACAGCAATGTTCCAGCAGAGTGAAAGAACCCCATCATAGTCTGAGGGATATAATGAGACAGAACAAGACGGAGATGGTCGTCCTTCTTAAATCAACAAAGTTGTTACATACCAAAAATAATAATAATAATAAAATAAAAGAGTTGAAGAAAAAAGAAAAACAAAAAGGAGATGTGGGGTAGAAACTGTTTGGATGGAGGTTTTCAATATGGTTCCAGATATCATTTCAAGAAATCACAAACTCCATTGGCAGTCTTGTAATCAAATTTTACACCAGTTATGATACTCACCTCAAGAGAATGTGCTCTTTCTAGTTTTTTCAGCTTAGGAAAACCTATTTCTATATTATTCCCTTTGTTAATGGTACTAGATGTAGGATAGCCATAGAATACCCAAAACATGATGTAAAACAATGGCTCCACAAAATGTCTAGCTGACACCCACTGGTCATAAGCTAAACTAAATAAAACGCCAACAGAAATAAAGGAAAACAGTTCCTGGCTATAGAAAAAGAAGAGTTCAAAGAGCACAAGGAATGGCTAAAACCATATCATTGGTGATTGAAGAACCAAAGGGATGAATATGATAGGATAGGTTTAATGAAGTTAATTCAGTTCTAATGGCTGGAAAGGTCTGTAATGAAGGGTTTGAAAATAGAAAAGGAAACAGTTCAACGACTAGGTTTCAATTTTATTTGAACAGGCAAAGGTTAGGGTTGATAGGAGCAGGTTATGAAGATGATGTAGAAGTGATATGATGATGAAGCTAATTATGATGTCGAAGTATGCTGCTGTAACAGCAAATAGAAAATAGAACAAAGAAATTGGAAGAAGAAGAAAAGATCAGATAACTCACCTATTTAATCCACTTCAAAGAAACTGGTGAATCTACACATCAAAAGCAAAAAACTTTGATAGAAATACTTCATGCAGCGATAAAATCGGTACAGGTACGTGAATATATATACTTGCTGCCCAGCCAAGTCCTACGACACTAGGATTTTCTAGTTTCCTAATCTAACTTACAACCTACTAATTATAAGTCAAAGTAGAATTAGAAAACTGCTCCTCTAGCAACTAAGGCTGTGTTTCGTAATGTCCTTTTTAGTGTTTCTGCTGTTCTTTCATTTCTATGGAACAATAATAAATAAAAAAACACGTTTGGTAACCATGGGTCATTTTTTTATTCTTTTGAAACAAAATGAGCATTTGGAACACAATTCTGGAGAAACATCGAAACAAAATAAATTTATTTTACTGTTCCAGAAACAACGGAAACAGCCTCTATGCATTGCAAGGGTAAGGCTGCGTACACTCTGTCCCTCCCCAGACCTTGCAGTAGCAGGAGCCTCGTGCACTGAGACACCCTTTTTTGTTCCAGAAACAGTTTGAAACATGAAACACAAGTTTGTTCTAATCTCAACATTCTCGTGTACACAAGGGCTGAAGAAAGGAAAACAACCATCGCAGCCCCATGTAGTCTCTCTCTCTCCCCCTTCCGATTCCATGTCGGTGCCATCTCTCTCCTTCCTGCTCTCTCCTCCGCTTGTCCTTCCTGCTCTTTCTCCCTCTCTGTATCTCCTCTCTCTGCAATTCCATGCAACCCAGAAGGACCACTGCTGTTCACGCATAACAAAAATGAAACACGGGAAGTGAAAGAATGACCGAATTGGGGAAAGATAAGGAAGCCATGAACTCACCTAGTTGGAACACGAGCCTCTTATTGATAGATGACAGAGGAGCAGAATTGGCAGTGAATGATCTAAGTGAAGACATTTGTACGGAACGCAGCTCGCCACCGATTGATCCTATGGCAAACTGAATAGCAAATTATGGATGCTGTGAAGTAAAAGAAGTTAGAACTGTAGAAAGCTTCAGAGGAACAAATTGGTGCTTCCGGTTGATTACGGTGAGCGAGCTCAGGACAGAGGAGAAGGAAATTTAGAACAATCGTACGGCAGAAATATTTTCAAGGAATCGAGAGAGGAAGAGAGATTTTGATGTGGTCAAGGAAGTAATTCAGGCGTCTGCCTAGATCGTGAGATTTGGAGCAAGGAGATGGGAGAGAGAAGTGTTTCTTAATTCTTAGATCACGTTATCAAATGGTTATCTTGCAAAAGTACTCCTTATGAACAGAAACAAAATACTCCTTATATATATATATATATATATATATATATATATATATATATATATATATATATATATATATATTCCTAACTCAGAAACATTTCAATGGAACAGAAACGTTACCAAGAGTCATAACCTAAACAGCGAAAGATACCTACTAATTACAAAAACCTCAAAATATCCTCAACATTCAAATGTGAGAAAGAAGTTGCCAAATTTCATATCATCCTGGACAATTACTAGACTGCCATGGATTTCAAAAGAAAAATCTATCTACAGAAAGCTAGCCATCTGCTATAGTAGACATTAAGGAGGTTTCAAGTATCCCAGTTTTGCCCTTTGCAGACAGCAGCATAACTTCTGATCACATTCAAAAATCTGCCACCTCCTTCCATCTTTGAAAATTTCAGAGAACAGGAGAGAAATCCAAAGTCCTTATGGCCATTAATATTGGCAGATGGAATAAATAATGTCAAGATACGGAGGTAAGAAGATATATTTATTCTAAATACTAGGTTTTTTGGATAATTTGTTTGGGAAGGTGTTCGATTAGGAAATTTCTTTATCCCATTTGAATATTAAGGATATTACCCAAAATCCCTGAACTTTACAAGACTGCAACTGCAGCACAAAACTAAATTTGAACCTCATTTACTAACATAATACTTATTGAACCTCATTTAGTAACATAATACTTATTGAACTTTATTTAGTTAGTAACATAAAATTCAAGCTATAGCCTTGCCATGGAAGGAGAATTGGGGTTGAGGAGGGTCAAAGAGGTTAATACAGCTTGTATTCTCAAGTTGATTTGGAAAGTAGCAGCAAAAAATAAAAATATGAGTGGAATGGAATTATGCGAGTGCACAAAATGACTTCATTTGGACCATTTAATGTAGTAATGATGCCTCGTGGAGATGGAGGAAGAACCTGGATCTCAGACACCCCCCCCCCCCTCTGTTTATCAACTCCATCAAGAATAGGATAGATGATGGCTTATCCACTCTCTTATGGCTGGATAATTAGCATCATCATGGTGTCCTTATCAACTAATATAGGAAAAGAATTAGAAGTGATTTAGGACGTGATAGAATGGCCTTAGTTTCTTCTACTCCAAGGGACAGTGCTTGGCGATCTGATTGCCTCTCCTGAACATTGTTTTTCAAGCTTGGCCAGGCCTTTCATCAATCCCTAGAAGACCAGCAGGGTGCCTCGGTTCGATGTCATTTGGCTCCGAAGCTTCATCCCTCGCCACAGATTCATTGCTTGGTGAGCCATCACCCGCTCTCTCCCAACCAACGATTTCCTCTTGCATAGACAAATTTGAATCCTCCCCTATTGCTATCTATAGTGATCGGCTCTTGAAGAAGTCCCTCACCTATTTGTAGATTACCCATTCTCTCTTTCTTCCCAGAAAGGTGTTCTCCTTCGCTGCTGGCAGTCAAGAAGAAGAAATCGTGACCTTGATGGAGAATGGAGGTGGATCACCAAAGCCTTCAGAGGCAAAACTTCTTGTGATGTCAGTAATTTTGTGCAACCATGTACCACATTTAGACGGAATGCAACCCAAGGATTGGGAGTGGCAATCTAGAAACTTCAGACAAATTTGGGACACCATTGGTTTTGAAAACTAAGGGAAGCTCCCTCCCCTTGATATATCTTGCCGGGATTCTCCTACAAGCTCATCACTAATGCTTGGAAATTTCCTATCCAACTCAATGTGGATAGAATTTCCCGGTAAGTTTTTGTGTATTATCTCTTTTGTTTCTCCTAGCGGGTTCCCTTAATTGGGGGAGCTGCTTCTGTATTCCCTTTGGCCCTTCAGGTTGCTCTACATCAAATTTTAATAGCAGAAGCAGAAGTATTAATAGTGATAGTAGCAACAATAACATATAATAACAGAAGTAATAAAACAAGAATAACCATAGCTACAGGGTACAAAACAAACAACAAATACTGAGTACCCACCTCGCAATTTAGTAATCATATTCATAAATCTACCTCTTCATATAATAGGTTATTTAGTTAATGTACCACACTGGCTTGAATGTGCAATCAATCAGAAAAGAAGGCTATACCGTAGAACACTTGCTCTTTGGTTAAGGGGACAATCTGAGCCATCCAAAGAACGGAGAACTATCAAGGGGAAGAAGATATCAATTTCACCCTGAAAAAGATTGTTAAAACTAAAGCATTAACAAAGCACAAAATCTTTGTAAAGAAAACAAAAGAAAGTATGGTAACATACTTTAAGACTTTCCCTAAATCTCAGCAAAAGCACCGTGAATATTCCAGTCGCATACTGCAAAAAAAGGAAATGCATAACCATGAAAACAGAAACTCTTCAGAAGTAGATTAAGGATAGAAAATTATTTGAAGGGTGCCAGTAACCTGAAAAATGACTGGGGACTGAGAAACGGATGCCCGCAACAAAGCATACGAAAGATATGCTTTGACTGAATCAATAAAATGGAAGTTCTTTGTAAAAGAATTGCTGACGCCTTCCAGTAAACCCTGCAACACACCATTAACACTGTTTGAAACTTGAAAGATAGTATAGCATATTTATAGAAAGATAGGCACTAGAAGAAAATCAGGAAGAACGAAGCCCCTATAAGCCAAATGCATGGAAGCGCTTGAAAGCTCAGTTTTTTGCGTCAGAAATTACCTCCCTTAGCTTAGCAGTTGGGAGGAGCTCTGCCGCAACAGATCTAGTGTTCTTTAACCAATAAAAATTGCATTGTTCGACAGAAAAAATTATACCATGTGTATGCAAGAACCATACAGTCACTTAGACTAGGTAAATTGACCAAAACCATGAATAACTCTGCATTTCTTCCCGAACGGATTCAAAAGTAAGGCCCAGTGGAACAACAACAATTCAATAGCGCCAAGACAAATCGGTGAAACAAAACTTGTCATCAACAACCTGGCAGTATCAGGTCTTCCAAAAACCCAATATCTAGCAAGTGGCAGGAAGCTCCATAAAAATTTCCTTTGGCTTTCACGCAACACCAAACCCCAGCTTTGAATTAACTCTCCAAAACAACCAGGTACAAGATCCAATGATGATAACCACTCTGCACCACAAACATCAAGTGTAGCCACGATGAACTGAAAATTGATCCAAATCATCTTTTCCCATTCATAAGGCACAAGAGGCTGTGTTACACATCCTTCTTCTACTGCAGCTAAAGAGGTTGACAGCTAAAATGTTATTGAGCACTGCATTCCATGGGGGAATTGGTATCTGGTTGGCAGCATGGAATTACAAATAGCTACCCCACCCCCCCAAAAAAAAAAAATAACGTATTTGAATAAACACCTCTTCACTTACCCTGATCGACAACAAAAGCAGAAGGAAACCCATAAAAGAGAGGATATAAGGGGGAGAACAATGACAAATCTGAAGCATCTTTAACAGGGCACAGGCCCAAGATGCCATCATGGACCATGAGGCCCAGAACCATATCGTCCTCCATACCCATCTACAGTAGAATTAAAAAAAAATGCAGGCACACACCCACTTATCTGGGATGAGTAGGTACATTTTAATTTAAGCACAATGTGCTATACCCAAATTCGAGCTTTGAGCAGCGAAAGAGCTGACGGCCTCACCTGTGCTCGTGAGGTCGCCTTCCACCTCTTGCTCACCATCATGTGCAAGCCTGCCAAAAGCTAAAGAACGACAAGATATTTCATGTGGGATAAAACTATTACCGTTAACAACCATTGCCACGACGACTTGGGAAACCATCATCAAACTTGATATCATATCATCCCCTTCCACCACGGAATGAATCAAAACATCAGACCGTTGACCACCACTTTAATGTAAGCCATAATTCCTTCATGGTTATTGCACTTAACTAGGATTTGCATCGAATCTTCATTTTGGACAATTTAAATCACAAACATTTCAGGAAATCATCTTGATCTTCATCAGTTGATCAGATCTCCCCTGTAATTAGTTCGAACAGCCATGTAGTTGCAATGAACTTTACCAACCATTAACCCTAAAAATCAAGTTGTTTGAGCTCCATTTCCTACCTTGATGCTCTTACGATTCTACCATTGTCATTGACACCTCTCTATTAACTACAAAGCATCCCATCTTTGAAGCCTTCAACAACGACCAAAGTTATTCCATGACTTCAAGGACAAGGTGGATCATCCAAAAGGAAACTTCTAAATAGATTCATTAAAGGAGGACTTCAAAAAGACCAAATCTACACAATTGCAACTGGCAAGGTCCTGCTCCCAAAGATTAAAGTATCACGTATCGGTAGCATATCAAAAAGCGATTTTAAGAGATGTGCCGTATAGTGGATACACAAAATACACTAGGATACATGCAATATACACAAGGGAATGCTTAGAGAACATGAAAAAAAAAAAAAAAAAAAAAAAAAAAAAAACTTATTTATGGTCCAATCATAGGACGTTGAGTGGTTGGACTCAATACGCTACGTCCGATCATAGGATGATCAAAAATATGCTTTGTTGTTTGTAACATTTTTATTTTATTTTTTTTTCATTTCTTTTCTTTTTTATGTTATTACATTTTTTATTTTTGTTTTTTGTTTTTTTATATAAATATAATACCATTTCTAACTTTTTAATTGGTAGTTTACATAATTTATGTAGAATGTCATAAATGGGATCATGTCCCATGGTAAGAATATGGTAGAGATGAGAAATCGCACACGGGGATAGGTTTGCACACAATGCTGCCATGGTTCACCGGGGACGAAAATATGCAAACGAAGTCATCCCATTAGCCATTGCAGGTTAGCATCACTTCCACTTCTCCTTCTTCGACCTGCATTTTTTTTCTTTTTTCTCCGTATTCTTCTCCCTCTTCTTGATCTTCTTCTACTCTAGCGATGGTGGCGACGATGGCCGCTATTGCTATCTGCTTCTCCTCCTCTGGAGGCAACTGCAGTGGTCACCACTGCTGTTGCTGTTCTTCTTGTGCTTCTTCTCCATCTCTGGAGACAGTGACGGCGTCGGCAGTGGCCGCTACTGCTGTCTGCTTATCCTTTGGCGGTGGCGGCTGTAGCTGCTCCTCCATCTTCTTCTTCATCTTCTTATTCTTGATCCTGTCATTATTTAATTGTTCTTCTTCAGCAGCGGCGGCACTGCTCTTTTTTTGCAGGCCTTGTGACGAACTTTTCATACGTACCAATACAGCCAGCCTGACACGAACTTTTCATACATACCGAACGTATCGACTAGTATCACACTGTATCGACCCGACACGAGACGATATTGGTTGATACCATTCTTTAAAAAAAAAACTGAGCTACGTATCGGGTATTCGGGTGTGTATCGTATTGACCCTTGTCGATACCGATACGTATCGACAGATAAGGGCTGACACAATACGACAGTTGGATCCTTGCCTACTTCGCTAATTTGGTAATTGCTATCTCCAAGTTTGAACCCACTGTTATCTCCCTTTTCCCTTTCAACCATATTGATAACAATGACTAGTGGCAAAGGGAATTTAAGAATGACAAACAAAATTAATTCCCTTTGCTGCAGGATCTTTTTTTGATCCAACCTAAAAATCAGAATAGAAACTTTAAAGAAAATTGCACTTATCTGAAAATCCAACGGTTGGTTGACCTTCAAACCTGGAGAGAATGATCTTTAAGATGTACTTGATGACATATCCAAAGCTGAAGATGATCCGATAGCAGATGAGAAAGATATGAAAATTTGAAAACTGCCAATCATTTGAAAACGGGACAAGTACAATTAAATCTAGCCGATATGATTGTAATCTTTGATTCCACAAGTTTTTATTGATCAAATCAATAACTAATAATGTCGCAATTCAGTGTGGAGTAATGAGGGGTTGAAGAAATTAAGAAAAGAACAAAGAAGATCATAACAAGGATTTCGGTTAAGTCTCACAACCTATGAGACTCAACCAAAATCAACACTGGATTTTGGCCTCAACTAAGTCTGCCGGCTCTCTTCCTCTTCAACTTATTTATAGACTTTAAGAAACATTACAAAATAAAGAAGGATTTAGTCCTCCAAGGAATATCCTAAGATAAATTAAAAAAGGGAAACTTGCCTTTATAGATTTAAGAAAGTTTCCAAAAAGACAACTAACAAAATATCAATCCATAACTTAACTACTGACTAACTTTAGGAAACAAAATCTAAGAATAATTTACAAGAGAAATAACAAAAGAAGAAAACAAAAATCTCTAAAAATTTGTTGGTACTGTTCACGTGAACAGTACCACGTGAACAGTGTCATTGGCTGGCTGATTTCTTTAGCTTGGCTTGGCTAGGCTGGTTTGACTTAGGCCTTGTGTGGATTGTTTCATTCCTTCTAGTGTAGACTTAAACTGCATCAGCTCCCCCCCAACACTTAAAATAAACTTATCCACGAGTTTTATAATGGTGAAGAATGAGCTCAGTGGGGTCAGTAGGCATTTTTCTGTGATATTGTAAATCTAACTATGCTTGAAAGTTTGAAGAAAGTCCGTCACCTTAGGTCCACCCTTTTCAAAATATTGGGGAGGTATCACAAGGTCAATATGTTCAATATCTTGAAAGGATTCAAATGTGCAGGAGGTGTCTATGGGGATTACCATATCTAACTCTTTGCCTTCCACAGTCGTCTCCACAACTTCTAGGGCCTCAACATCACTGTAGCTCTCATTATCAGTCAATGGGGCTGCACAAAGAAGATCAAGAGTACATATGCCCACCTCATTGATTGCAATAAAAGCATTCACCTTGTGACTAATCATGTCTTCAACTTCAACCTTGTCAATGCAATTCTCTACGGTAGAAACACCAATGGTGGGCTCTCCCTTGTCATCAAGGGTTGGTAACATCACAGAATAATACTGTCCTCTATCATTATCTCCATTAGATTGATGTATCTCCCAAATCCCAATGCGGTTCACCAGAATTCAAATGGTGTAAACCTCACTATTTGCCCTACTAAAAGAAACATTACAAGAATTACATTTTTTTTAATCAATCCACACATAAAATTTCAAAGCAATTCCATTCTATGGGCTATGGCTAATTGGCTATGAACCCTTCACTCCATGATTCAAATCCATGAAATATTTTTATTATCTCCACTCCAAAATCAAGAGTTTTCTAAAGCATTATCTGAGTTAGATGTAAAATGTTGTAATAAAAATAGGCATAAAGGTAGCAGCGAGTTCAAGGCAGCACTGTAAATGTGCGTTCATAAGGTTTGTTGGGTTTCATTTTCCAGTTTCATATGTTTCATACAGTTGACATTTGTTGCATATCTGTCTTTATATGTTTTAGGGCGATGTTGCTAACTTGCTACCACTCACCCATTTCAATATGTTATGAAGACAAGACCAATAGTATAATACAGAGGACAACTCAAATGTATTAATGCCCAGGTCTGGTTTCTCCTCTTTTGGAGCTTTGTTAATACATTCATTCATTCACCCAAAAAAAAATGTATTAATGCCAAGTCATACTCAGTATTCACTTATAATTAATGATACAGGACTTTGCACACGTCCCACCTGTCAAGTTCCAGCTCAAAACAGACAGGGAAATGCCATGAAAGTGACTTTTAAGTTACATAAATTACAGAAAGACATTAGATTCCATTATGATAAAATATTATTCTTGTAATTTCATAAAATTTTGACCTCACTTTTTAACCCTTTTTATTTATCAGCCACTTTTAAACCATTTTCAGGGCTTGTTAGGGCTGAAATTTGATGAGTGAGAAGGCAATAGACCCTCAATCAGATGGACCCACCCATGTTTTGCAATGTGGACATTCTGAAGTACAAGATAATGCTAGTGCTTAGAAGCTCCTGGACAGCAACATTTGAAAGGAGCTGAAACTACAAAATTCTAAGGAATCTTGACAAAAATTTTATTAAACCTGCTTAACAAAACACTGAATTAGTTATATAATTATAGTTAACATTACAACATTCTACATCCAACCAGACGGAACCTAAGGTTTCCTCATCTACAGACATGATATCTAAAGACAACTTACTATCGATTAGAAGGCTTGCCATCACTGTTCTAGTCTCAGTCAAAAATGAAATACAACTTATTAACTTACTAATTAAAACAACTTACTGTTGCCATTCTAAGATAATTTTTGTTTTTTCCAACCCAAACTAACCTACTCAAAGAAACCCAAAGATTACATAAAAAAAATAATAATTTGTTAATTCTCCTAAGATTTTCTTCCAAAAAAAGAATACAAATAATGGAATGACAACAAGGGGTCAAGACTAAAACCATCCCAATCCCCAAGATTACGAGCATAAGCACATAATAGTAAAGATAAAATTCAAGTATGAGTGAGTAACACATTTACTGCAAAATGAATAATGTGGCCATGACATGTTATTGTCTTGACTACTCTATTAAATGAAATTCAGTAGGGAGGACAGATGCCCAAAGTGCAAGTTTTTGAAAGATCCCCACCCCCAAAAAAAATACATGCTTTAATATTGCCCCAGCAACAGGAAATACGGTTGAGACCCGCATTTTAACATTAGGCATGCTATTAAAAGTCAAAATATTCAAAGATATTAAACAATAAAGCACTAGCAGTGGCTTAGAACCTGCAGAAGCTCAAGAGATAACAATCTTGTCTTAGTTGTAACCTCGTCATTATCTTCCTTCATACCCATCTGTAAATGTATTTCATCCAGAAAACATAAATATTGTGTTAAGCAGTAAATGAATCATTGAAGGGAAAAATCTTATAGCAAGGAAACTATAACATATATAGATCTTCAACCTTGCAAAGCGTGCGAAATAGTAGTAAAGCATCACGTTTCCCTATACTCATGCTCTCAAGGTCAATCCCCCTAAAAACCAGATAAAAAGTTAAAAAAACCTAAGGGTCCAAAGTACGACATTGGTCAATTCATTCAAGAAAAAACAGAAAAACAGAGCATCAACATAAAATATATCATCTCCAAACCTTGCTATCTTTTTCCCATCTTCAAGATGCACAGCCTTGTCAAGAACAGCCTCTAAACCCTGATCAACATGCCCAAGTTCTAAAATAAATATCCTAGCATTACCAGTACAAGTCAAATACAGTAACCTGGTAACAAAGTCAAATATTTAAAAAGAACGCAAACATTCATATCTCAATGGGAATTGAAAATGCAAGTACCTTGATATCAGCACCGCCTGCTAGATTCTGCAGCTCCTCAACCGATGCAACAGACGTATCTCTGTCCTGATTCATAGAAAGTGCATCTCCTAGAGTAGTTACTCTATCATCTTCATCATTCTGCAAAGTCTCCCTATCCTTTGAGTTTGAACAAACTTCGGGTGTGGTTTCTGAACATGCAGCAGTGCCAGAAGAAGAAATAGACTCCGGAAAACCCAGTGAATTACCTGTGTTCTGGAAGAAAATAAATGTGACTTAATAAGGTCTTTGTCCCTTCGCATATCAGTCAACCAATATCAACAATTCTATCAATGAATACATTTTGGCCACAAATTAAAGAAAAAAATCTAGAAATGGACATTGGTGCCAAACCTGGTCAGATTCCATTCGCCTGAATATGATGCTGATCATCTGAGTCAGCATAGCCTTTGACGTTGCCTGATTTATTGGGCTCTTACTAAACATCCAAATTATAAATCAGAAGTCTGTGCTCTAAATCTGAATGAAATTACAAATAGGGAACAATAAACAAGTACCTGTTAAGAGCGATGTTGTAGCATATTCTGATCACCCCCAACAAAGGTTCCCCATGCACTGTATTAGACGAAGTGAAAAATTAAATTTTCAGTTCAAATTGAGAAAAACAAAGCATGTAAACATGTGTTCACATACATAAATATTCATCTACAATTGGAGCTGAAATCAAGGAATATAACTTCAACTTCACAACATGATTTGTTTATGACAAAAAAAAGGGGGGCAAAATATAAGCAGGTGATGCAGTACAACCACGCTATAAGGGAAGAAAGGGACCAATCCATGGGCTAGATTAAGCAGCCCACGAAGCCCATGGCAGCAGGCCATATTCAGTCCATATTCAGCCAGCCCAGTAGCATTGATGAGCCAGCTGTGCAGCTGTAGTCTGATTGATTGATCGATTAAAATCTGCAAGAGTTTGAAGTTCTCAATCTTGTAACAGTGCTTAATTCAACAACTAGTAGTGGCACAAGAATATGGAAATAACACAAATTTGGAAGGATGCAATTTGCTAGTCAAAGCTTGTGTTTCAATTTAGAAGATTGTAGTAAGATTTCATTTCCATTGATAGCTACTTTCCTAGTTGATTAGTTTCCTAGTTGGTTAGTTTCCATTGTTAGTTATACTTTCCATTATTAAGGTTCTGTTTAGAGTCCTTTTTAAATCGTGTAAACTGTAAAGGCTTAAGCCAAGAGGGTAGAGAGTTTTAAAAAAAAAAGGTTGCCAAGTGCAAGAACGGACTGTTAGATACAGTTTACTGTGTGAGACAGCTTAGGTGAGAGACCTACGGTTGTGGGATTCAACCAAACCAAGGGTGAGAGGCCGATGGTTTCATCCTTTCTTCTTCTTAACTCTTCTTCTCCCATCAATCCAAGTGTTGATCCATTACTGCTGGTCTATTTTCAATGTTTGAGGAATTCCAGTGCGACAAATTTTCAGTTATTGCATTTCCTTTAAATCTAGAGAGTCAAAAGCAATCCTGCTGTAGAATTGGTTCCTAGCCATATAGTTGGAAACATTGTTCTACATTAGCAGGTTACCAGATTTTTCCTCCAGCCCCTGATTTTGGGCATGTCTGGCATTCCAACTAGGAAAATCACAACTGTTGAAAAGCAACTAGGCAATACAACACAATGTAATGTATCAGGTGTAAAATTTGGGACACTAGTTCAATTGTATGGCCCCTGTACAATTCCGAAAGCATTTTTAATGGTTTAAAAATATTCAAAGGATGAGTGATTCTTAAGCACATTTCTCCACATCATAGAACTGTTCAAAGATAAGTGGTTTTTAACCACATTTTTACAATTTATAGACACATGACAGTATAATTGGGCTCAAATTTAACAACTAGAAAAGGAGAGGATGGGGCCCCAATAAAACTGCCACATTGCCAATATTAAGCCAGCCAAGGGGTGGAGTATCATAATTTCGACTCTGATTTCATTTCCATGGAAATTTCAGTAGAACTATGTAAATTTTATATGACATCAGTCAATTTCAATCAAGGTACAGACTGAGAAACACAAAATATGACTCCAATCAGAAATGTAAAATTTGGATAAATTTGGATGCAGTTGTTATCACCCAAATACAGACGGAGAAAAACAACGAAAAATGACAGATTTTTATGCATACAAGAAAGCAAATGGAGCCAATAAACATTTAACTGGAGCACAAAAAACCTTAATTCCGCTTGCGTACTGTGGTTTTAAAATGCACATTGTTGAGATGCCCAACTCAAAATTTGAACTAGTAAGTGCAGGGACTCTCCATTTATAAGACACCCAAGATTCCAATCCATAAGCAACGTTTGACTATTCCCAAAACACATCTACAGGGGAAAATTAAAATTGAAATAGGGTACACATAATTATGTCCTGCAACTTGTTTCCCACCAGAGATTCAGTAAATAAGTAATGTCCACCATAAGGGTGTCTATGGGTTGTGTATATACCACTTTCTATGGTATTTCCTGTAAGTAATCTCCCCCAACTCTACTAAAATCAGGCCAAATAGAGATAACCATTCTTCCACCCCTGGGAATGGTGCTCCTTATCCGTTGAAACCATGCAGCAGTAAAGATTTAAGTTGCTCCAGAGTCCAGACTAACGCATACCCGAACCCCTCCCCCCTAATCTTAATAGATAGAATTAACTTTGAATATGTAGCCCACGCATTACCTGCTTACCTCTGTTGTCTCTTAAACATGCTCCTTCTAGTTCTCGGAGGTCCTTCCCACCTCCAACTCCAAAACAGTGACAGAAACCAGCACCTAGCACCCTTAAATTCTGACCATCATTACATGGAATTTATTCTTTATTGAATAAAAACCATTATTCATGGGTAAAAAATGATTATTGCAACTAGTAATTAAAATCACCACATGAATCCATGTTCACCTCTATTCCAGGTTGCTAAACTCCAGCAATCTATTTTTAGATGTTGAGTTTTAGCTCATGAGAAAATCAACTATAGTCCATATAGGAGTTTTAACACTATGACAAAGTAGAAGAAACTTATAGTACTTTACAAGAAAATTTAATAAACGATGCAGAAACCCATTGCGCTAGAAGAATGGCTCAAACTTGCTGGAATGCCCCATCTAACGACAGTAATCAAAATTTATGACTGCTGGTTTCTGTGGCAGTCCTTAAAAGTCAATTCAAATCATCAACAGAATAAGGCCTTGATACAAGTAAAAGAATGAAATATTAAAAAGGGAACAAATGGACTCCAGTGATAATTTGGTAATGAACCACAATGTTCAAGGGGCCAAGGGTAGTTAACAAGGAAGGAATGACAATACTGTAAATATTTGGAACTTTAATCTCCCTTACGGCAAACAAACAAGCCCTTTATGGCAGAATGGTAACTATAGCAGCAAAACAAGGCTACTTTTGGGAAAGGGCAGGTCATAGGACACAAGCTGAAATAGGATTCATTGTTGAAGGGTAGTAAAGATAAAGCTGAATTTCCACTAAAGATGGTGATAATTTGGGAATAAAGAGGATAATGCTTTAAATAAGATATGAGGTTGAGAGGTTGATGGCAAAGAGGGTTTAAAGCAAGTCAAATTAATAAGCCCTCTTTGCTACAGGACCTTAATTCAGTCCAATACAAAAAATCTGCAGAGAAAAGTAATGAAAAAAATCACTTATCTTGAAATCAACCGTCAGAATTAGATGAAACTTGGTATGGATGACCTTTGTAATGATTGTGAACACCTTCTGAAGTTTGGGGAGGATCTGAAAAGAACTATAGGAGTTATGAGTCTCGAAAGCCTGCTGTACCTGCTGTACCTGGTACCGCCCAGATCTGGTTATAGTTCAGCTAATGTCGATGGAAATTGGTAGCAGATCAACAAGACTTTAGTATACTCAGCAGAGAACAATGTCGCCAGCCAATATTGATTGATTGTGAACTAAAACAAAGCTTAGAATCTCAAAGAAAGAAGAAGAAACAATTGGTTGAGTCTCACAACCTTGAGAGACTCAACCAGAAAATAGAAGTTTTAAACTTTACTTTTTTTCTGGAAAATCTAACCACCAGCCAGCTTCTACTCCTCTTATTTATAATGAGAATCCTTACAATTAAAATAGGAAAGAGATAAAACTACTAAAACTAAACCTCCTTATAACATAGGAAGGTTTTAATACAATGGAAAGAAAACTTTCTAAATCTGAAAATAGGAAAGTTTCTAAACACTTTTAGGAAACTAAATTTAAGAAAGTTTTTAGTTTCCAAACAATTAAAATTCCAAATAACTAACACTATTTTTAGGAAAGAAATAAAAAAGAGTGAAAATTTGCTGTTGGTACTGTTCACGTGAACAGTACCGTGAACACTGTTCACGTGAACAGTGTGGGTTGGTCAGCAATTGGGCCTGGCCCAATTTTAGACTTTCGGCCCCTTCTGGAGTAGACTTGGGCTGCATCAGCTCCCCCCGGCTTAGAAACATTCGTCTCCGACGAATGGAGGAAAGACATATAGTGATCATAAAAATCAGGGTCGATGCGCTTGAAGTCATCTTCATGTATCCACGTGCTGTCACTACGTGGGTGCCCTTTCCACTTGATTAAGAACGACCGGTAACCTCCACCATTGCGAGTCATAGTATACTTGGAGTCCGAACATCTTCAATTTGTTCAGCGGAAGGAACGGCAAGCGTGGAAGACGTAAAGTATGTTCCGTATCTCCTTCGTCGGAATGATGACCCGTGTAGAGAGTCAAATCAGCAACGTTGAAAATGTTCCGATAGCCATGCCAGTGGGAGCTCAAGGGCGTATGCATTAGTTCCTATTTTCTTCAGCACCTTGTAGGGACCCATCTTCCGTGGATGTAACTTGGTAGCTTCACCCGGGAGTGAATCTCTCGGGAGTTATTCTCACCATCACCATGTCACCGGGCTTAAACTCCACATAACGGCGATGACGGTCTGCATTAGCTTTGTATGCTTCATTGCTAAGTGCTATTCGCCGTCGAACATCCGCATGTACTTACGTGATATGACCGGATAAATTCATCGACTTCAATACTCACACGCACTTGAGGTGGGAGTGATACAAGATCGATAGGTCTCTTGGGTTGGATACCAAGCACTATTTCAAATGGTGTACGGCCCGTGGTCCGATTGACGGAGCTATTATAAGCAAACTCTGCTATGTCAAGAATGGAAGGCCACGTCTTCTCATAATCACGAACAAGGCATCGGAGAAGATTACCCAAGCTCCGATTCACTACTTCAGTTTGCCCATCCGTTTGAGGATGGAAGGCGGTTGAGTAAAGCAATTTAGTATTTGTCTTCAACCATAATGTCTTCCAAAAATAGCTCATAAATTTCACATCCCGATCCGACACAATAGTCTCGGGTAGCCCATGGAGACGTACCACTTCCTTAAAGAATAGGACAGCAACATGCCTTGCGTCAAAAGTCTTCCGACAAGGGAGGAAGTGTGCCATTTTGAGAATCTGTCCACTACTACAAATATAGAGTCATATCGTTCCCTTGTGGATGGCAAGCCAAGGACAAAATCCATACTAATGTGCAGCCATGGGGAATGAGGCACCGGCAATGGTGTGTACAAACCAGAATTTTGTTTGGTGCCTTTAGCTAGTTGACATGCACGACACCGTTGGACCACATTTTGCACATCATGGGGTAAGTGAGGCCAATAGTAAAGATACGTAACTTGTGCTATTGTCTTATCACGACCAAAGTGTCCACCTAAACCACCTCCATGTAACTCCCGAATTAGGTATTGGCGTAGGGACGTCTTTGGGATGCATAACCGTGTTCCCATAAACAAGTAGCCGTCTTGAATCGAGAACTTTGGATCGGTTTCACCTTGCTGTAATTTTTGGTATATAGTACCAAAATCTTCATCCGCTATGTACTCCCCTTTGATATGCTCAATTCACGTACTTTGGGCTGAAAAGGTACTCATCGTATTCACTTTGCGGCTCAATGCATCCGCTACTTGGTTCTCTTTTCCAGCTTTATAGTTGAGGGCAAAAGTAAACTCTTGTAAATATGAGATCCACTTAGCACGTTTGTGACTAATGGTCCGTTGGGAGTTAAGAAACTTAAGTGCTTCATGGTCAGAGTAGAGAACGAACTCTTTTCCAATGAGGTAGTGTCTCCAATGTTTGACCACACGTACTACGACATAAAGTTCTAAATCATAGGTGGAATACCTCTTCTTGGCATCATTGAGCTTCTCCTTGTAGAAACGCCACCGGATGCTTTTCTTGCATAAGTACCCCTCCGATTCCAGTGTGAGGCATCGGTAGCCACCTCGAACACACGGTCAAAATCAGGTAGGTGTAGGACGAGGAGCTTCGATTACAGCTTTCTTTATAAGATGGAATGCTTTGGTGGCTGCCGGGGTCCATTGGAACGGACCTTTCTTTGTCTTCATGCACTCTGTGATGGGTGCCATGATAGAGCTAAACCCTCGTATGAACCTCCGATAAAAAGGAAGCAAGACCGTGGAAACTACGAACCTCGGTGAGAGTTTTTGGGAATGGCCAATTAGTAATGCTTTCAATCTTGGATGGATCAGCTTCTACCCCTTTGGATGTAATAATGAAGCCAAGGAAGACTACCTTGGGGAGCATAAAAGAACACTTCTTCAAGTTCAAGTACAACTTCTCATCTCGAAGGACTCTCATTACTCGTCGTATATGATCTAGGTGGTCTTCGTGGCCTTTGCTGTATATTAGTATGTCATCAAAGTAAACAACAAGAAACTTACCGATGAACGGTCGGAGTGTTTGAGTCATTACTCTCATGAAGGTACTAGGGGCATTAGTTAACCCGAAGGGCATAACCTTCCATTCATATAATCCGTCTTTCGTTTTGAAGGCTGTTTTTCCATTCATCGCCGGGCGAATACGGATTTGATGGTAACCACTCCGTAAATCAAGCTTCGTAAAGACGGTAGGCGCTGTCAACATGTCCAACATATCATCAAGCCGTGGAATAGGGGAATCGGTATTTGGCGGTGATTTTGTTGATTGCTCTGCTTGTCGATGCACATCCGCCATGTTCCATCTTTCTTAGGTGTCAAGAGTGCGGGCACGGCACATGGACTCATGCTTTCTACAATGAAGCCCTTTTGTAATAGTTCATCCACTGTCTTTTGAGTTCCGCATGCTCTGTAGGACTTAGGCGGTATGTGGGCAGGTTTGGTAACACCGACCCGGGGACTAAATCAATTGCATGTTGTATGTCCCTCATTGGTGGCAACTCATTAGGTAATTCTTCTGCAACAAGATCTGCAAAATCAGACAAGATAGATTGTATAGGGTGGGGAAGGTTAATTTTTTCATGGGGTACAACTTCCCTAGCCATGAGGGCTATCATTATACCTCTTTCGTTACTTGTTTCTTCAAAGTCTTGTTGATTGAGTATCAATAATGGGTGATCAATTTGCTGTCTAGCCTTTGAGGATGGTCCTTTTCCCTTGTTTTTGCTAGTAGTGGTTGGCTGGTCCTTCTTTAGAGCTTGAAGGATTTGTTTACGCTTCAGTTGTGCAGCTCGTAACCTGTTTTTCTCGGCTGGTACATTAATGGGTTTCAATATCATGGGCTTTCCATCAACATCGAGTAACATTGGTTCTTGGTACCTCCAACCAACACATCATGATCATATAACCATGGCCTTCCCAATAGTACATCAGTCAATATCATGGGGATAACGTCACACCATACCGTATCATTGTAGACCCCTGCTTGTAACGGAATCAAGCACCTTTGACTTACTTCCAATGTATTACCGTTGAAGTGAGACCTTTATACGGTTGAGGATGAGTTTCAGCCTCTAGTTTAGCATCTATTACAAAAGCTTGTGACACAACATTAACATTGCTACCGCTGTCCACAATAATTTGAGCAAGCTTAGGTCCACTAGACATGCGGGTGGTAAAAATACAATGACGACGCCAATCTTCCCCTTTTGATTCAGCCACTAATATCCGACTCACAACATGTATTCCAAGGGATGCTTCATCTTCTTCATAGTTATACTCCAGATCATCAGCTAGGGCAGCATTATCATAGGAATCATCTTCTTGTGGTTCCCACACTTGGGAATCAGCATTGGCTTCCACAGAAGCCACTAAGGAATTGCCTTTCACTTTTCTTGGACAATCCCTTGCATAATGGCCATAGGCATTACAATGATAGCATTGAACTTTGTTATTGAGGGTTATTGGTCCCTTTCCCTTTTCGGTTACCGTGGGAGTATGACGAGGTGCAGCCACAGTGCTCTTGGGAGTTGGCATGGGTTTCTTGCCTTCATTAAAATTTGGGGTATACCTTCAGAGGTCTTTAGGAGTTCTTGACTTGAAAAGCTTTATCAACACAGTCATTAAGACTTACAATATCAACCACACCCATTTTTTCTCTTATTTCGGTCGTAGTCCCAAACGGAATCGAGATATCATTTGATCATCATTGTCTCGTGAACCCGACCGTGCACATAATTGATCAAATTGGTATACATAGTCTTCCATACTCATATTACCTTGACGAAGATTGTTCGGTTGGTCATGCAACCTTCTTTGGAAGGACCGAGGCAAATACTTTTCTTTCAATTCTTCCTTCATCTCCTCCCAAGTAGTGGGTTCTCTCACGACTCCTCATGAGACTATATTCATAGTTACGCCACCATTCGCGAGCCCCCCACTAGTTTAGAGCGAGCCAATTGCAGCTTTCTAGGTTCGGGTAGACTAAACCAATCAAAGTAGTCATCTAGGGCATTCACCCAATCATGAAAAGCTTGGGGGTCTTGTCTTCCATGGAACTCCTTAAGATCCATTCGCACCTTATGGGTTTGATATCGAATAGGTTGATTGCCATCATAGTCTTCATAGGGTGGGTCTTGGTATTCTTCTCTAGGGACTCTTTGGGGAGCCCTAGGAACACGCCTTGGCATTAGGTTGGCTATGGGAATTTCTCTTCTAGGGGCTTCTAGTCTGGCCGGCCTAGGATTATCCCGTTCCTCCAAATTACTTATTCTTCCATCCATCTTGTCTAATTTGGCATCCAATTTGGTCAATCGTTGGAGAACCAAATTAACAAGATCATTGAGATTATTGGACTGATTAGGAGAGTTAGAACTCTCCTCGGCCATGCTCGATACCAATTGATGGCAAAGAGGGTTTAAAGCAAGTCAAATTAATAAGCCCTCTTTGCTACAGGACCTTAATTCAGTCCAATACAAAAAATCTGCGAGAGAAAAGTAATGAAAAAATCACTTATCTTGAAATCAACCGTCGAATTAGATGAAACTTGGTATGGATGACCTTTGTAATGATTGTGAACACCTTCGAAGTTTGGGGAGGATCTAAAAGAACTATAGGAGTTATGAGTCTCGAAAGCCTGCTGTACCTGCTGTACCTGGTACCGCCCAGATCTGGTTATAGTTCAGCTAATGTCGATGGAAATTGGTAGCCGATCAACAAGACTTTAGTATACTCAAAGAGAACAATGTCGCCAGCCAATATTGATTGATTGTGAACTAAAACAAAGCTTAGAATCTCAAAGAAAGAAGAAGAAACAATTGGTTGAGTCTCACAACCTTGAGAGACTCAACCGGAAAATAGAAGTTTTAAACTTTACTTTTTTTTGGAAAATCTAACCACCAGCCAGCTTCTACTCCTCTTATTTATAATGAGAATCCTTACAATTAAAATAGGAAAGAGATAAAACTACTAAAAACTAAACCTCCTTATAACATAGGAAGGTTTTAATACAATGGAAAGAAAACTTTCTAAATCTGAAAATAGGAAAGTTTCTAAACACTTTTAGGAAACTAAATTTAAGAATTTTTTAGTTTCCAAACAATTAAAATTCCAAATAACTAACACTATTTTTAGGAAAGAAATAAAAAAGAGTGAAAATCTGCTGTTGGTACTGTTCCACGTGAACAGTACCGTGAACACTGTTCACGTGAACAGTGTGGGTTGGTCAGCAATTGGGCCTGGCCCAATTTTAGACTTTCGGCCCCTTCTGGAGTA